>WELB01000035.1:402546-420416 GCA_009602725.1 Spirogloea muscicola
GCGCTGTTGGCGGCAGCGGCGGCGCCGGCGCCGTGAGGGCGGCTCTCGCGGCGGGAGAGCCTCGGGGGTCATGGTGCTGGAGATTGCTGCGCCGCCTTCCGCTGGAGGGCCTGCCGTCGCCGCAGCAGCCGGGCGCGGCGGAGGACCGCCGTAGGCCGCCGCCGCCGGCGCCGCCGCCGTCGCCGTTCCTCGGGCCCTGAGCGCCGAGCTCGGCGCGGCCGCTGCCGCTGCCATGGAGCGCTATGAGCTCGTCAAGGACATTGGCTCCGGTAACTTTGGCGTTGCCCGGCTCATGCGCGACAAGAAGACCAAGGAGCTGGTGGCCGTCAAGTACATCGAGCGCGGAGAGAAGGTCCGTCTGCACTCCCTCATCTGGCTCGGCTCGTGTGATGTGTGTTGGCGTATGAAGCCTAGGGCTAGATTTACTGACTGGGGGACCTGGTGCTGCTTTCACAGATTGACGAGAATGTGCAGAGGGAGATTGTGAACCATCGGTCGCTGAGACATCCGAACATCGTTCGTTTCAAGGAGGTAACATTCTATTGCTGCATTGACTCCTTTGCTTGTGCTTGAAGTTGTTCCATATGATATGGGTTGACCTGCACTAAGGCTTGGTCTTGATGTGCAGGTCATGCTGACGCCAACCCATCTCGCTATTGTCATGGAGTATGCCGCGGGAGGAGAGCTTTTCGACAGAATTGTGAATGCCGGTCGCTTCAGCGAGGACGAGGTAAGCCTGCAAAGTCATCTCGATGTCGATCAGCACTGCAAGTGCCCGTAGTGGCTCATATGCTGTGCACACTCTTCTAACAGGTCAACAGCGATGCATTGCCTGTTCCTTGCAGGCGCGCTTCTTCTTCCAGCAACTCATCTCTGGTGTCAGCTACTGCCATGCAATGGTATGCCTGTGCCTTTCTAAGCATCTGCAAGCAAGGCAACCTTGTAGGTGCACGAGTAACACAAACATTGATATGATTAGCTGTGTCGTCCACAATCTGTAACTGTTTAGTTGTGGGCGCTTCAGGAGATTTGCCACCGAGATCTGAAGTTGGAGAACACGCTGCTTGATGGGAGTCCTGCTCCTCGGCTCAAAATCTGTGACTTTGGCTACTCTAAGGTGCAGTGGCATGTCAAAAGTCAATGAGCTCTAGCTGGGAGCTCAGGTGCTCGACTGTGCCTGTTCTATTTTGCTTGTTACTCAGATGTCAAAAGCTAGGGTCAATCCTCAGTCATTCATCTTGAACAAGCTGACACAGGATTGCGGTTCTTCTTGTCCAACACAGTCATCCCTGCTCCACTCGCAACCTAAGTCGACGGTGGGCACACCTGCTTACATTGCACCTGAGGTGCTTTCCAAGAAAGAGTACAACGGGAAGGTAGGCCAATTGTCATGAGCTTCCGCATGTCCAGAATGAAGTCAACAGAGGTGCATGGTCATCATACAGCAGGATCTCAGGCACGCACTTATTGTGCCCTGTGTTGGAAGGCTGCTGGTAAGGGCTGATAGTTGAGCGCTTGACTCCGTAGTTGCCATTACTGCTTTCCAGCTTGCAGATGTGTGGTCTTGCGGTGTGACTTTGTATGTGATGCTTGTGGGCGCTTACCCCTTTGAGGACCCAGATGATCCTCGCAACTTCCGAAAGACCATCCAGGTGGAGGCTGAGACTTCTTCTTAGCAGTAATAACGCGTGCTTGTTTATGAATGTCCGCTTCATGATGTTATATGTAAATTCCAGCTGAAAGTGAGTACGGCTCGCGCCTAGTCAATCTGCTGTTCTAATATATATGTTGAAGATGTGACCTCTGTTCTTTCTGCAGCGCATTATGAGTGTACAGTATGTCATTCCCCCTTATGTACGGCTGTCTGCGGAATGCAAGCATCTCCTCTCACGCATCTTCACAGCCAATCCTACGAAGGTAGACCCACAATAGGGTTCAGTGTCAAATCAGCCATGTTACTGTCAATGCTTAGAGGACCTATTGTCACTACTTCATCAAAAAGCTGTGCACGTGCCATCCTGCTTCAGTAGTTTTTGCAGTAAATGTCAGGTGGCTCAAGTTATGCTAACCTGCTCCTTTGCCTCTCACTGTGCAGAGAATAAGCATGCCTGAGATTCGTGCACATGAGTGGTTCTTGAAGAACCTTCCGGCTGATCTTCTTGCTGAGACAGATCCCAGCTACAATTATGATGATTCCGCATACCCCTCCCAAGACCTTGACGAGATCATGAGGATATTGCAGGAGGCGCGTGCACCAGCTGCTGGGACTCAACTGGGTCGCTTCCGGAGCGAGGTTGACATTGACGAGCTGGACAATGACATAGATGACTTAGACAGTGGAGAATTTGTTGCTCAGATGTAGATTACAGCAGTTCACCAATGTTGTAAGTGCCGAGGCGTGCTATCGAGACACACCTCGACCTCTATTAGTCCTTACTTGTCAGCATTCATGACTAGATGGCCAGTATCCCTCAATTGATATATACATACGACACTGGCCCCTTTTTGAGGGCGGCCGTCTGCTGGCTGATATGACCAGAGACGACCTGCTTTCTTGGAGAGGCATTCCCTTTTGCTCCTCCTTTACCTTGTCCAGATTAGGTTATCCCTCCACTTTCTATGATAGTTATCATTCTCTCTCCAAGACATGCTCGCCTTGAACTGGGGCTGGATCTAGGTTCAGCAATGTATACTTTCTTGCGACAGTTGCAGCTGCATACACATGCTCAGTAGGTGGAGTTTGATATAAGCTCAGGTTGACAGTATACTTGGTTCCGCTTCGCCCCTGCCTCTACTGCTTGGTGCTTGCTCTCGCTCCCACTGTCTGGCCTTTGCGCTTGCAAAAATTGTCGGCTTCATGAAAGTTGCAGCTCTAGCAGGTTGTGAAGGCATGGGTCCTGCCGGATTTTCCATACACCATGCACATGTTACCGATTCAGAACAAGACTCTTCCAGTAGATGCCGACGGCTGTGGTTGGCCAGCCCAGAAACAGAATGGAAAGAAAGTTCGTAGGGGCCAGAGTTGCGCTGATAGAGAAAGGAACTCCTCTAGTAGACGGCGATGGCCGTGATTGGCCAGCCCAGAGAAATCATGAATACAGCGCTGACAGCAGATTCTAGCCTTGTCTGGCAGTGGCGAATTTGGCAAGCAGCTCCACTAGTAGCTAGCGGCGGCCGAGTCCGGCGCCACGCATGGCGCAGCCGCAGCTTAGCGCCGCCGCCGCCGTCGCCGAGCAGCACAACTGCGGCGACGAGGAGCAAGAGGCGGCCGCGGCGCTCATCCCGGGCCTCCCTCGCGACCTCGCCGTGCACTGCCTGGCGCTCGTCCCCAGAGGCCACTACCTGTGAGCGCCTGCGCTCCGGACACCCTCGACTGCCCACTCCAGGATGCCCCGTCGTACCTCTACTCCTCCAGCCCCATCGGCAGTCCAGCTTGACCAACGCCGCTGCTGCAAGCTCCACATTGGGCTGGGTGATGCCCGAGATATGTACTGCCTATGACAGATTGGCGACTGAAGTGGGAGACATAATTGGAAGCTTATATATATATATATATATCTATCTATATGAAAGCTTCCAGTTACATGTGTGAACATAACTTGCTCTTTCAGTGTCTTGGGGACTCTGTCTTGGGGACTCGATGGTGTTCCTCATTCGGGCTCCTTACTTCGACGCTCTTAGAGCTCATTGTGGCAGTTTATTGTAGCACAGGCAAGAAGCCAATAGAAGATCTCTCGCTTTGACTGGCCATTCACAGCGGTCGGCCTTTGGAAAGGCTTTTGTTTCACAGTAGCGAGTCAACGTGTCAGCTTACGTATATTGCCGCTCTGTGCATCTCTGAGACAGAGAATCTCGAAGTGTTTGCCGCTCGTGGCGGAAGCTCCTACAGAGTGACGAGATATACGTGTATGACTCTAAGCTCACGGCATGCTCCTGTTCATTGCAGAAGGTGTGCTAGTATGTGTTAGGTCCTCAAATGGTTGATGGAAGCTTTGGTGTGCGATGGAACTTTGAGAATGTGATGCTAACGCGACAGTGCCCGAGAGAGGCATGCGAGGAAGGAGGAGTGGCTCTATGTGGTTGGTTACGGGCGACCCAGTCAGTGGCTAGCTTATGACTTTAGTAAGTACAAGCCTTGTGTAGCTCCACCTTTGTAGAAAGATATCTTTCAGCGAAGGTATAGATTAGGTGCCAGTTCCTGCTTGATTCCTTCTGAAGAAGAGTTTAGCAACACATTTAAGTGAACACCATGTTCGTGATTGGCTGCTTATGATGATTGACTAGATTGGTGTTTGTGGTGCATCCATGTGTAGCTCTTAGGAGATGGTCTCGTTTGCCGCCCCTTCCAACAACTACAGACAAGTTGGTCCTTTTCCGGGCAGCAGTTGTGAAGAGAAGATTGTATGTGATGGGTGGTCGATCGGATATTGTAGATGCGCAAGGGGAATTTGAAAGATATCAACCTACAGATGAGGTATGATTATCACCAGCATATAAGATCACCATCACTAGCATTGAGGTTGTGCTTCTTCGACATCATTTGCACTGGCTGTAAGCGTGATATCTGGTTCTTGTTTGTCTCCGCTTGGCTGAACCTTGTTGTGGGTACATGCCAGTAACTTGAGCTGGATGATTCGAGCGCAGGTCTGGATCTACGATGTGACTACCAACCATTGGGTGTTAGGTCCGCCAATGCAAGTGGGAAGAGCAGACTTTTTCAATGTGGTCTTGAAGAATGACATTCTTGTGGGTGGTGGTTGGATTACCCATGACCTACGTCCTGCGCGCCATGTGGAAACCTTGGACTGTGCCAAGGAGGAGAGTGCGTGGCAGTCACTTCCACTTATTTTGGATACCGTAATACAGATTGTTCGTGAAGCCTTCTGCCTAAACGGAAGACTCTGGACGTTGCATTCAGCGGCCAATGTTGGTGGACAAAGCTTTGGGGCTCAGATTTACAGTCCTGAATTGAAAGAGTGGCAGCAAGGGCCGGCTTTCCTCGTCGAGGATGGTGTGACAGCAAGTGCAGATGACATTCTCTACATTGTAGACAGGCACTGTGTTCTCCACACCTATACTCAGATCAGTGAAAGAGGCTTTGTGCACGAGTCTTGTCGAGGTGGGTGTCAAGAAGGTCTCGGCTATTTCGCCGGGGCCAAATTAGTCCTCATTCAAGGTGATGTACACTTAGTTGGTGGGTATTTCATACGTCCAGGCGACGACAGTGCTGATGAGTGCCCTGCGTACTTGCAGAAGTGGCATGAAAACAATCAACAATGGCAGGCACTGGTGCCCATTCCAGGGTGCAGTAGATTCATCCTTGAGTGTGCCACAATGACCTGTTGACTATCCTAGCTTCACTGCTACTAATGAGTACGATGTAATCCTTCTTTGTTGCGTTTCGTCCCATGTCTAAGCTCCGGAGGCCCCACCTGGTGCGTTGCTCGTGGAAGTCTTGGGAGGAGTGATGAGGACTTAAAGCTTTTGCTTTGGGGCGCTCTAGAGACATCGAACAAATTTTCAGGCTTCTTCTGAAGCCACCGCATGCTGTGGAAGAGCCTCCTTACTTCACTCTATGTAACTCCATATTTGCGCACGAGCTTTTGCCGGAACAGATGAAGGCTTAAATTGGCCTTCCTCCCGCATCGTTTGCACCGAGCGCCTTCCTCTGTTTCAGAAGAAGCAGCCAAATGGGGCGAGGGCTGTGACAAAAGAGCAGGCACTTCTATAAGGGGGCAAGAATTGTGAACAGCGAGCTGAACAAAAAGGGAACCTCAGTCCAAAAGAAGTGAGCTCTTCTTTCTTCTTTCGAAGTGGGCGATGGCTGTGAAAAGCCAGCTCCAGAAAGCATGACAAGGTTCAAAGGGAGAAAACAGAAGACACTTCCAAGTGAACATGGTGGCCCCTTGAATCGCTGTGTGCTTTTCCGCTCTGTCTGGCCCCTACGACCTTTGTTCAGTCTATTTATGGGCTGGCCACTCCCAGCAATCGCCCTCTACTGGAGAGTCTCTTGCTTGAGGGCGATGGCTGTGGTTGGGCGGCCCAGAAGAAAGAACATACTCCGAAGGGCCAGAGAAGCAGTAAAGCACACAGCCGACTCAAGTGGCCTCTGGGTGCTCAATATCCTTCGTTGAGCAGCCGCAGGTCAGAGAAACTAGGCTACGGGTAGCTACAAGAGAGAAGGCGCGCGGTGCGCATGAAATCAAAGCGAGGCCAATTCAAGCCATTACATTGTTCAGGCAGAAAATGCAGAAAGTGCAAAGAATGCAGCGCAAAGAATGCTACAAGAGAAGGAAGACTGCCATTGCTATCACTTTGGAAGCGCTATTCTCGATATGGAAGGAGGTCTCGTCCAGTGGAGGGCGATGGCTGTGATTGGCCAGCCCAGTAATAGGGCGGGGGGGGGGGGGGGGGGNGGGGGGGGGGGGGTGATAAGATAAGAGAGAAGGCGCGCGGAGCGCATGAAATGAAAGGAAAAAGATGGAGGAAATGACTCGCCCATAGGAAAAGAGGGGATAGCAAAGCCAGCCCAGAAACGAATGGACAGCTGTGGGCTGGCCTTGTCTTTGTCTGGCGGTGGCCAACTGGCAAACCGCTCCAGTTGCACTTGTGCGTGCCTTTGATCTTGGCCACACAGGTTCTCCGTCATTTTGCCCCCATTGGGAGTGCCACTTCTCTCCGTCAGTCAGACACACTCCCATCCAGTGGTGAAAATTTTCTTGGGCTGTGCGCTCTTGTACCTGCTCCTGTACCTGTGCCTGTGTGTTGTACACAGCGTTCTCAGAGTCTGCAAATCCTCCAGTCGAGCTCCTCCATTGGACGTTTGCCTTTGTCCACAGGTCCAGCAAATCGCCAAAATCCTACCATTTCATCAGATTTATTTCCTGTCTCTCTAAATGTCATGCACAGATTCTTGCTTCCCTGCAGATATCTCATGATTCTCTTGACAGCTTGCCAATGTTCAGAACCAGGATCTTGCACAAACTGAGTATTCACTCCCACTGCTGCTGCTATGTCTGGACGTGCTGCCACAGCTATGTGCATTAAACATCCCACTGCCTCCCTATACGGCACCTATGCCATCTTCTGTCTGTCTCGATTTGTCTTGGGTTCCTGATCCTTGCTCAAAGTTTGTTTTGTATCCTGTGGAGTAGAGATAGGGTTGCAGTCTTGCATGCCAAACCTGTCCAAGACTTCAGTGATGTTCTTTGACAAACTCAAGGTCAATATCCTCCTGCTTCTATCTCTCTTGACCTGGATACCCAAAAAATGCTCCAAGGGCCCAAGATCCTTCATCTTGAATCTGCTACTCAGCTCTTGCTTTACTCTTTTCACTTCAGTAGCTGAGTCTCCCATTAAAATGAATTCATCAACATACAGTGCCAGAACCACTTTAGCAGGTTTCTCCCTCACATACACACTGTGATCAGCCTCAGATTTCTTGAAACCTTGGTTCACGAGGAAAGTATCAATCTGTGCATACCAGGCCCTGGGTGCCTGTTTAAGCCCATACAGCGCTTTCTTCAGCTTGCACACTTTACTTTCCTTGCCTTTTACTTCAAAAACCTGCAGGCTGTTGCATGTAGATCTCTTCCTCGAGGTCGCCATTCAAGAATGCTGTGGTGACGTCCATCTGCTCTACTTCTAAATCATGGATAGCTGCCATAGCAAGCACTTTCTGACAGCACTAATCTTAACCACTGGAGCAAATGTCTCATTGTAATCAATCCCTTCCTTCTGAGCACAACCTTTTGCCACAATGCGTGCTTTGTAGCGATCTACAGACCCATCGCCCTTCAGTTTGATTTTAAACACCCATTTGCTGGGTATTGCCTTCCTGCCAGCAGGTAAGTCAACCAAATCCCTAGTTTGTTCTCCTTGATAGAATCTAGTTCTGCCTTTACTGCTGCTCTCCACTTAATGGCTGCACCGCTACTCATGGCCTCTTGCATCGGGACAGGCTCATGTAACACTATAGCAGCAAAAGCACGAACATCTGTCCTAGATACTCTTAAAGTAGCAGCAGTCTCCTCCAGATCTTCACCTCCTGTCCTTGCTTCCACTCCATCGCCAGAATCAGACCCTGCTTCCACAGTAGCCACAATGTCAGGCTCTTGAGATACAGGCCACCAGTGCACTTCTCCCACTGTCTCAGATGGCCGTAACGGAAATGCAAAATAGTCTGGACTTCTCTGCTCATCAAACACTACATCTCTGCTGAACACCATCCTCCTGTACTCAAGATCAAACAGTTTCCACGCTTTCACATGTTCACCATATCCTACCAAGACACACTGACGAGCCTTTGACTGCAACTTGTGTCTCATCTCTGTAAGAATATGAACCCACGCACAACAGCCAAATACCCTAGGATGGGCAAATGTGGGTCTCTTTCCACTCCAGAACTCCTGTGGAGTCATGCCTTCTACTGCACTAGTAGGCATTCTATTCTTCAGATAAACAGCCATTGCGACTGCTTCAGCCCAGAATTCTGATGGTGTATACAAATGGAACAGTAAGCACCTTGCAATCTTCATAACGGATCTATTCCACCTTTCCGCCACACCATTCTGTTGAGGACGATAGGTTGCTGTCAATTGCCTGTGTATACCCTGTTGTTGACAGAACCGCTCAAACTCTTTAGAAGTATATTCTCCACCATCACCAGATCTAAGGGCCTTGAGCTTCTTCCCTGTCTGCAAGTCCACTGCAGCTTTGAAATGCATGAACTTCTCCAGCACTTCACTCTTGTGTTTCAGAAAATATACCTTGCTCCATCGACTGGCATCATTAACAAAGGACATTATATGTCTGCTGCCCCCTGAAGATGGTATTGACATAGGACCACAGACATCAGAATGCACCAGCTCCAGAGGTGTAGAAGCTCTATAGTGCTCACCAGCAAGTGGTTGTTGAAGATGGAGTTTTCCCTGTACACAGCTCCGACAGAATCAGATTCAACATCTTGTGCAAGAGTATAATGCACCATCCCCTTCAGCTTCTTCATCCTCTGTACATTGGGATGTCCCAGTCGAGCATGCCATTGCTCAAATGTGTTTCTGTCAGACTCAGAAACATTTACGCTGCCCTGAACCTGCATCTGTTTCTGCTCGACTCCTTCATAAGGAGCGAGCATTGGAGGAGCAACACCAACATCTGACAGGGTCTCTGACAGGATATCCAATAGGACCTCTGACAGGCTTTTTGAACACAGGTTCGCTGACAGGTTCTCTGATAGGCTCTCTGACAGGTCCACAGGCAGCGCTGCTGGCTAGACGCCAATCTGAGCAAGACCTCCGCCACCAATTGAATGAATCGAGGCTTCATAAGCAGACTGTTGCTCGCAGTTTCGGAGCGGGACTGGTGGTAGTAGTCGTCTGAGTGGAGATCAGTTTGCAGGGTGGAACAGGAACCCTCTGTACCTTAGAGCCTGCTTCTACTGCCGTGAACCTGGCCATGTGATCAACGACTGTCCCAAGAAGAAGGCTCTGGGATCTGGTGGCAATAGTAGAAGAGGCAGAGGCAGCTGAGCTGAGAGAGGCACATTTGTCCAGACAATCTGACAATCAAATTCTGATAGCTGGCTGATTGACAGTGGAGCGTCTCACCATCTCACTTACAGGCGGGATTGGCTCCATAATTACCAATCTGTTCCGGACTTCAACATTCGTCTGGGTGATGATAGTGTGCAGCCAGCTGTGGGGAGAGGAGAAGTGAAGCTGCAAGTGCCTACTCTCCATGGCACTGAGACACAACTTCTGAAGGATGTCTATCATGCTCCTGGTTTGGCATCAAATCTCCTATCTGTATCCCAGCTCTTCGACAAGGGCTATCATGTTGCTGTTGACGGATATGTCTGTATAACCACGACATCTGGTGCTCCCATTCTGACAGGACGCAGGTCAGGAGATCTGTTTACCTTAAACGGACAGGTGCAAGTACAGGATGTGGGTATACAGAATCAGGTGCAGAAACAGATGCAGGTGCAGAAACAGATGCAGCTTCAGGGCAGCGTAAATGTTTCTGAGTCTGATTCTGTATACCCACATCCTGTACTTGCACCTGTCCATTCAAGGTAAATAGATCTCCTGACCTGCGTCCTGTCAAAATGGGAGCAACAGATTTCGTGATTGTACAGACTCTTCCGTCCAAGGCAACATGATAGCCCTTGTCGAAGAGCTGGGACACAGGAAGGAGATTTGATGCCAAACCAGGAGCATGATAGACATCCTTCAGAAGTTGTGTCTCAGTGCCATGGAGAGTAGGCACTTGCAGCTTCACTTCTCCTTTCCCCAAAGCTGGCTGCACACTATCATCACCCAGATGAATGTTGATAGGCGTTGTCAATCTGTCCCTGGCTAGTGGCATCTGGGAGTACCTCAAGGACAAGTTTGAATCGCGGGACTGACAGGGCTTACTACCTCAGCATGCGCTTGCGCGAGTGCAGAAAGGAGGAGGATGAGTCGAGCCAGCACAGATTCCACAGTCAGGTTGTCGGCACTGACCATCTGCAATGTATCTCTAACAGTATCATACGCAGACGGGAGTCCCATAAGTATGGCCAGAACTAGGAATCGGACTGGAAACTCCTCGCCAGTGTCATGCAGCTGAAGGGCCAATGATTTTACTCTGCTTACAAATGCTTGGATTGACCCATCCTCCTCCTTTCTGCACAAGCGCATGCTGAGGTAGTAAGCCCTGTCATTTCCGCGGTTCTCAAACTTGTCCTTGAGGTACTCCCAGATGCCACTAGCCAGGGACAGATTGACAACGCCTATCACCTCTTCATCATCCAGATTTGTGGCAAGAATTGCTGAGGCTATGACATTCTCACGAGAGAAGGGCCGACAAAGCCCTCGATCAGCTGGAGGCTCTACAGCATCCCAGACATTTTGGAAACTGAAGCAGCTTCTTCATCTTGTACTTCCAGACTAATCAGTTGGCATCTCTGGCCAGCTTGGGAGTCAGAACAGGGAGCGAACCTAGGGAACCCCCGAGGGGTGCGCCCATAACCTAAAAACTTTCCTGAGCTGTGCGCTCATGTACCTGCTCCTGTACCTGTCCCTGTGTGTTGTACACAGCGTTCTCAGAGTCTGCATTCCTCCAGTCGAGCTCCTCCATTGGACGTTTGCCTTTGTCCACAGGTCCAGCAGATCCCTCGTTGAGGCGGCGGCCCAGCAGATCGACCTCGTCGCAGCGGCTCAGATGCAGATGCGCTCATGGCGGCAGACAGATTCAGATCTCAGGCAGTTAGTCAGACAGCACAGGCTCCGCCCTCACCCAAGGTGGGTGGCAGCCATGGCTAGGGCGCACGGGCGCACCGCGTGGCCTCAGATGTGGGGAATAAGCTCGACGGGTGCCCGAAGAAAAAGAAGGAAGTGCTCGCCCATTGAGGATAGGGGCTGGAAAAGCCAGCCCAAAAAAAATGAACAAAGGACGAAAAGGGGGCCAGGGGAGGCGCTAAGAAAAACAAGCACAATAAGAAACAAAGCAGCTACGAATCACTCAGTAACCCCTGCTAAGCAGCCGCACATCAGAGATGCTAGGCTCCTGGAAGTGGGGGCCCGAGGCCTCCCTTATCCAGGGAAAGAAGAAAGAGCTCGCCCATAGAGGATAGAAGAAGGCTCGCCCATAGAGAAAGAGGGGCTGGAACAGCCAGCCCAAAAAAGAATGGACAAAGGGCTGAAGAAGTGGCACTCCCAATGAAGAAGGCTCGCCCATAGAGAAAGAGGGGCTGGCAAAGCCAGCCCAAAAAGAATGGACAATGTCCAAAGCCGAAGAATGAGATGCCGAGGAAGGACTCCTCTACTCTACCAATCACGACAACATACTAGGGAAGCTCAGTACCCGCGAGTGAGCAACATCAGGTCCGAGGAGCTCGAGGCAGGGAAGGAGGCACTCCGCCGAGACCCGGAGGCCGCGGCCAGAGCGCGTCCTGCGCGCGTGTGAACAGCGTGGGCAAGGGATCGCTGGAACGATACCGCCAAGCGCATGCGAAAGACCTGGGCGAGCGACCCGGCGGCGTTGAAGCCGGGCAGCGCCCCGGGCGGACCCGACCGCCGATCAATAGCCTGACGAGCAAGCCGCTGGAGGAGATCCAGCCAGCGGCTGCCGAAGGCCCCGTGAACATCTATCGCCAGGGCCGCGAACTCATCACCGACCGGGTGATCGGCATATTTTTTCTCTTTTGCCCGGGCTGCCAGGCCGACCGCATGCCCTGCAAACGACGCCGACCTGGTGGGGTTGCCGGAGTCGTAGCTGTCCGTTGTCACCACATCAGTGATGATGCGGGGACCGCCGCTGGGCAGGATAGCGACCAGGTCGGCGCGCCGGGTGTGCGACCGGCCGTCCTCGCCCCGCAGGATGGGCATGACTGAGGAGCACTCCACCGCCACCTTGAAGCCCGCCTCTATGAACACCCCCTGCATACCATCGCGCAAAAGATCATGGGAAGCGGTCCTCTCGCCTCCGTGGGCGCAACGGAGCATGTGCGCGGCCAGCTCCGCAGGGTCGGCGTGCCGGGCGCCGCACTCGCACTGTGTGACACCTGTAAGGCAGGGAGGGAGGAGCCCCAAGAGCCGATGCACCGCCGTCCGGTAGACCTCGTCGGGCATGGTAAGTGCGGCATAGAGTGGGAGCGCTTGGAGCCACGCCGCCGCCCCAGGGGAAGAGGCGGAGAGAAGCCGAGCACGCCCGCGAACGTCAGACGGAGGGAGAAGCTCCACCGCCTGGTCGGAGGCCGCCTTCTCGACCAACGCCGTGAAGCGTGCCTGAGCCCGCAGGTCTGGAGTGTGGGCGAGGTGCCGGAAAGGAACAGTCTGCTCGGACATGTTGGGGTGGACCTGCAGGAGCCTGTCGCGGGCAGTGCGGAGGGCGACTTGGAAGGGGAGTTGGCCTGTCTCCACATCGGCTGCCGCCCGCTCCAGGGCGCGTTGTCCGTGCACGAGGAACCGCTGACACATGGGGGCGGCTACCTGCGCCCAGCTTCCCAGGAAGGCCGCCTCACAGACGCAGGCAACTGAGCGGCATCCCAAGCCGCCACGACTGATCGGCAGGCTGGCCTGCAGCTGCGCAGCTTGGGTGGTGAGGAACGCCGGGTGCTGCACGAGGGAGGCTGCGGCCGCCATGATGCCGGTGTCGAAGGCCTCATACGCTGCCGTCACCGCCGGTGAGGGAAGGACGGTGCGGGCCAGGTAGTGGGGCCGCTGCGCGATGCACCGGGTCAGCATGGCGGTTGCCAGCTGCATGTCGTTCAGCGTGTGCAGGCGGGCCGCCGGCCGGAGGTGGTCCTGCAGCCGCCCCTGCAGCTGCTCCGCCACGAAGGCAGGTGCGCCCAGGGGGACGCCGAGGAGAGTGAGGCCCTCGGCCGGTGTCTGGCAGCCCACGGGCAGGCCCAGGTGGGCTGGCAGGGGACCTGCCGGGGACCAGGCACAGCACTTGTCCGCCCTGATGTCCAGGCCGATCGCGCCCAGCTGCACCTGGAGGGTAGCAAAGGCTGCCACGACGTCTGCAGGCGGTCCCACCAGAGTGGTATCATCTGCGTACGTCGGCACCAGCACGCCAGGGTGAGCCGCGACCGTTGCCTGGAGCGCGCGATGGTGTGCCAGCGCGTAGTAGAATCCAGCGAGTGGATCCCCTTGACGTGCACCCCTGGTGGAGTGGAGGGTAATGGGGGCAAGGGCTGCGAAAAGCCAGCCCATTGAGGATATGGGCTGGAACAGCCAGCCCATAAATGAATGAACAAAGTCAAGAAGGGGGCGAGGCGAAGCACTGAGGAAGACAAGCACAATAAGAAGTGGGGGCCCGACATGGACATTGTCCATTCTTTTTGGGCTGGCTTTGCCAGCCCGAGGCCTCCCTTAGTAGCTGCTTTGTTTCTTCTTGTGCTTGGTTTTCTTAGCGCTTCCTGGCTCCCTTCTCGTACTTTGTCCATTCTTTTTTGGGCTGGCTGTTCCAGCCCCTATCCTCAATGGGCGAGCTCTTTCTTCTTATCCAGGGGAGGCTCTCAGGGCCCAATGAGACGGTCGGAATGGTCACCCACCCCGACCCGCCATATTCACCATATTACAATACTCAACAAGTTGCAGGCTATCGGAGGCCGAGTCCGGCGCCACGCATGGGGCGGGCAGCCGCAGCTTGGCGCCGCCGCCACCGCCTCCGCCGCCAAGAAGCAGCGCGGCGACGAGGAGCACGAGGCGGCCGCGGCGCTCATCCCGGGCCTCCCTCGCGACATCGCCGAGCACTGCATGGCGCTCGTCCCCCGAGGCCACCACCTGTGAGCGCCTGCGCTTCCAGAGCCCTCGCCTCTGGGCGCCCTACCTGCCCACCTCAGGACGCCCCGTCGTCCCTCTACTCCTCCAGCCCCTTCTGCCGTCCAGCTCTGACATCCACTTGACCGACGCCGCTGCTGCAAGCTCCACACGATGACTGGTGTTGCCCAACCAGATATGTGCTGCCCATCACAGACCGACGGCTGAGGTGGAGGACATGACTGGAAGTATGGTTTGCTTTCTCAGTGTCTTGGAGACTCGATGGTGTTCCTCATTGGGCTCCATACATCAACGCTCTTAGAGCGGATTGCAGCGATTACTTGTGGCATAGGCAAGAAGCCAGTAGAGGATCTCTTGCTTCGATATAGGACTGGCCATTCACAGCGGTCGGCCTTTGGAAGGGCTCCAGATTGATTAACAGGAGCGAGTCAACGTGTCAGCTTACGCATATTGCCGCTCTGTGCATCTATGGAGCAGAGAAGCTCGAGGTGTTTGCCGCTCGTGGCGGAAGCTCCTTCAGAGTGACGAGATATACGCGTATGACTCTGAGCTTATGGCATACTCCTGTACAATGCAAAAGGTGTGCTAGTATGTGTTGGGTCTTCAAATGGTGGATGGTGGAAGCTTTGGTGTCCAATGGAACTTTGAGAATGGGATGCTAACGTGACAGTGCCCGAAAGAGACATGCGAAGGAGGAGGAGGGGCTCTATGTGGTTGGTTATGGGCGACCCAATCAGTGGCTAGCTTATGACTTCAGTAAGTACAAGTCTTGTCTAGCTCCACCTCCGTAGAAATTTTTTGATGAAGGTATAGATTGGATTCCAGTTCCTGCTTGAGTCCTTTTTGAGTCCTTCTGAGCAACATATTTTCTTAACATCATGTTGGCAAGTTACAAGTTGCTGCTGGAGAGACTAATTGGCTGCTTATGACGATTGAGTAGATTGTTCTTGATGGTGGATCCATGTGTAGCTCTTAGGAGATGGTCTCGTTTGCCGCCTCTTCCGACAAATACAGAGATATTGCTCTTTTTCCGGGCAGCAGTTGTGAAGAGAAAATTGTATGTGATGGGTGGTCGATCAATTATTGTAGATGCGCAAGGGGTCAACAGATGTCAACCTACAGATGAGGTATGACCATCACCTGCATATAGCATCACCATCACTAGCGATGAGGTGGTGCTTCTTCGACATTGCTTGCACTAGCTGTTAGCGTGATATCTGCTTCTTGTTTGTCTCCGCTTGGCTGATCTTTTTGTGGGTACATGCCAGTAACTTGAGGTGGAAATTTCGAGCGCAGGTCTGGATCTACGATGTGACTACCAACCATTGGGTATTAGGTGCTCCAATGCAAGTGGGACGAGCAGAATGCTTCAACGTGGTCTTGAAACATGACATCATGTGGGTGGTGGTTGGAATCCCCATGGCCTACGTCCTGCACGCCTAGTGGAAACCTTGGACTGTGCCAAGGAGGAGAGTACGTGGCAATCACTTCCGCCTACTTTGGATACCGTACAGAGACTTGTTCGTGAAGCCTTCTGCCTAAATGGGAGACTGTGGACGTTGCATACAGCGGCCAATGTTGGTGGACAAAGCCTTGGGGCTCAGATCTACAGTCCCGAGGTGAAAGAGTGGCAGCAAGGGCCCGCTTTCCTTGTTGAGGATGGTGCGTCAGCAAGTGCAGACGACACTCTCTATATTGTAGACGGGCACTGTGTTCTCCACACCTATACTCAGATCAGTGAAAAAGGCTTCGTGCAAGAGTCTTGTCGAGGTGGGTGTCAAGGAGGTCTCGGCAATTTCGCTGGGGCCAAATTAGTCGTTATTCAAGGTGATGTACACTTAGTTGGTGGATATTACATACGTCCAAGCGATGACAGTGCTGATGAGTGCCCTGCGTACTTGCAAAAGTGGAATAGGGACAATCAACGATGGCAAGCACTGTGCCCATCCCAGGGTGCAGTACATACATTCTTGAATGTGCCACGATGACCTGTTGACTATCTCAGCTTCACTGATAATGAACACAGATGGAATGTCTTGCTTGTTGCCTTCCGTTCCATGTCTGGGCTCTGGCGGCCTCGCCTGGTGCATTGCTCGCTGAAGTCTTGTGAGGAGTGCTGAGTGCTTGGTGCTTTCGCATGGCGGCGTCCTCAAGACTTCGTCCAGAATTTTAGGCTGATCTTCAAAGCCACGGCATGCTGTGGAAGAGCCTCCCTTCATCGTTCTACGTTACCCAAATTTACGCACTAGCTCTTGCCGGAACAGTGTAAAGGCTTATATTGGCCTCCCTTTCACATCATACGCACTCCTCTGTTTCAGAAGAAGCAGCTCTTCCAAATGGGGTGAGGGCTGTGAACAAAGAATTGGCATTTTCAAAAGGGGCGAGCCTGTTAACAGCCAGCCTAACAAAAAGGTGAACCTTCGTCCAGAAAAAAGTGAGCTCTTCCGAAGTGGGCAAGGCTGTAAAACGACAGCCCAGAAACACAACTAGAAGAGCGCATCCAAATTGACTGGTGGCTGTGAGAGGCCAGCCCAAAAGAATGCATAAGGTTTTGAGGGGCCGGATGGAGCAAAAAGCAAGAAACTAATTGCTAAGGCGGCAGCAAGGGGGCTCTCAGTAAGCTCGAGTCAGTAAGTGCAAGTAAGAGTAACTAGCAGGCGGATAGACGTCGCCCTGACGGGAACCGGAGGCAGCAGCCAAGGCGCGGCCTTCGCTTAAGTGGACGGCGAAGGCAAGGGACTTCTGCAAGGAAATGGCCAGAAAGCATGATAAGGTTCAAAGGGAGAGAACAAAAGACTCTTACTTTCTCTTTTGGGCTGGCTTTTCCAGCCCATATTATCAATGGGCGAGCACTTTCTCCAAGAGCGCACAGCGGCCCACGACCGCCTCCGGGATGCGATGCATGGCATCCTGGTGGAGGCTGGCTTCTCGGTGGCAGCGGAGAACTCCACCGTCATGCCGCTCAAGCAAAGGGCCGACGGTCTCCACGCTCGTCGCGTAGACCTTGTGGCCACCCCACAGGCCGGCGGGACACGTCTTATCCTGGACGTGGTCACCACTGACGCATACGACCGCTCACACCCAGCCCAATGTGCCACCAAGGCTGGGTATGCGATCGCCTGCGCCGCTCGGGCCAAGGATCTCAAGTATGCTGATCATCCGCGGGAAGACGAGTTCTTCCTGCTGGCTATCGACACGCATGGGGCGTTGGGCGGTCGGTTGCTCGAGCTGCTCAACCAGCTCGCCCGCCACGCCATCATCCGCCGCTTCCATGGGGAGCCGGTGGACTTTCCTGCAGCCGGGTCGCTAGCGCAGATGTACCGTATGCCCGTGGCCGTCTCGATGCAAAGACGGGTCTGCAGAGGTCTATGGCTTAGCGCTTCCCCTGGCCCCCTTCTCCACACACATTGCTGGCCACGCAGTGGGAGGTGCTGAGCAGAAAAAGCTCCGACACTACTCAGACTACCCCCGCAGTGACCACCTCCTCCCGGCCGCAATCGACACTTTCGGCTGCTTGGGTCCTCGCTTCCATACCCTACTCGAGAACATAGCGAGTCTGGGATATGCACGACGCGAGGATATGCTCCCAGCCCAGATGGG
>WELB01000035.1:422476-439493 GCA_009602725.1 Spirogloea muscicola
CATGCGCTTGGCCGTCTCGCTGCAGAGGTCCATGGCCCGTGCGCTGCACCTTCGTGCCGGGAGAGCCCTCGCTGCTGCCTCTGGCTCTGTCCAGGGGACCCACTTCCAGGACCCTAGCCTCTCTGATTTGCGGCTGCTTAGCAGGGGTTACTGAGTAATTTGTAGCTGCTTTCTTTCTTTGTGTGCTTTGGTTTCTTAGCGCTTCCTCTGGCTTCCTCTGGCCCCTTCTCGTTCTTTGTTCATTCTTTTTTGGGCTGGCTTGTCCAGCCCCTATCCTCAATGGGCGAGCCGAAAAAGGACTACACTACCAAGCACGACAACGCACAAGGAAAGCTCAGTACCCGCGAGTGAGCAACGAGGAATAGGGGATGCAACGGGGGGGGCGGACAGAAGTGGGTCTCCCGAAGGGGGCAGCCCGAAAATGATCGACAAGGTTCGGAGGGGCCAAAAGCGCTGGCTCAGAACGGGCGAACGCTTGACAGCAGTTGTGGGCTGCCCTTGACCGGCAGCGGCGAAGTGGCCAACTGCTCCATTGCAGTTGTGCGTGCCATCGTACTTGGCAACACATGCCCTCCGTCAGTGGACAGACACTCCACGCCAGTTGCAGGCTAGCGGAGGCCGAGTCCGGCGCCACGCATGGCCCGGGCGCCGCCGCAGCTTAGCGCCGCCACCGCCGCCAAAAAGCAGCGCGGCGACGAGGAGCAAGCGGCCGCGGCGCTTATCCCGGGCCTCCCTCGCGACCTCGCCGTGCACTGCCTGGCGCTCGTCCCCAGAGGCCACTACCTGTGAGCGCCTGCGCTTCCAGAGCTCTCCACTCTGGGTGCCCTACTTGCCCACCTCAGGACGCCCCGTCGTACCTCTACTCCTCCCGCCCCTTCGGCAGTCCAGCTCTCGCATGCAAAGTGACCAACGCCGCTGGCTGCAAGCTCCACACGGGGGCGGGGTGTTGCCCAAGATATGTGCTGCCCATCACAAACCGGCGACTGAGGTGGAGGACATGAGTGGAAGTATAGCTTGCTTCTTAGTGTCTCGGGGACTCGATGGTGCTTCTCACTGGGCTCCATACATCAACGCTCGTAGATCTGATTGCGGCGGTTTGATTGTGGCGTAGGCAGGATTCCAGCAGAGAACTTCTCGCATTCATCTCGGGCTGGCCATGGCCATTCACAGCCGTCGGCCTTTGGAAGGGCTCCCGTTCTCAGGAGCGAGTCAATGTGTCAGATCACTTATTCTGCCACTCTGTGCATCTATGGGACAGAGAAGCTCGAAGTGTTTGCCGCTCGTAGCGGAAGCTCCGTCAGAGTGACGAGATATAAGTGTATAATGCTGAGCTCATGGCATGCTCCTGTACATCGCAAAAGGTGTGCTAGTATGTGTGTGGTCCTCAAATGGTTGATGGAACCATGTAGTGTGAAACGGAACTTTGAGAACGTCATGCTAACGCGACAGTGCCCGGGAGAGACATGCGAAGGAGGAGTAGCTCTATGTTATAAGTTATGGGCGACCCAGTGGCTAGCTTATGACTTCGGTAATACAATTTTTGTTTAGCTCCACCTTTGTTTTGAAATTCTTAGTGAAGGTGTAGATTTGGGTCCAGTCCCTGCTTGATTCCTTCTGAAGAAGAGTTGAGCAACAGATATTGTTAACACCATGATGGTGATACGGTGATACAGGTTGCTGCTGGAGAGACTGATAGGCTGCTTATGGGGATTGACTAAATTGTTTCTTATGGTGGATCCATGTATAGCTCTTAGGAGATGGTCTCCTTTGCCGCCTCTTCCAACTACTAAAAGAGCATTGCTCCGTTACCGAGCAGCAGTTGTGAAGAGAAGATTGTATGTGATGGGTGGTCAATCAACTGTTCTACATGCGCAAAGGGAAAATGACAGGTATCACCCTACAGATGAGGTATGACCATCACCAGCATATAGCATCACCATCACTAGTGATGAGGTTGTGCTTCTTCGACATCATTTGCACTAGCTGTGCACGATATCTGCTTCTTGTTTGTCTCCGCTTGGCTGATTCTAGTCGTGGGTACATGCCAGTAATTTGAGCTGCATGACTCGACCGCAGGTCTGGATCTACTGCAGGACGTAGGTCATGGGTACTCCAAACCACCACCAACAACAATGTCATCATTCAAGACCACTTTGGAGCACCATTCGAGCACCAAACACCCAATGGTTGGTAGTCACATCGTAGATCCAGACCTGCGGTCGAGTCACCCAGCTCAAATTACTGGCAGTGACTACCAACCATTGGGTGTTTGGTGCTCCAATGCAAGTGGAAAGATCAGATTTCTTCAAAGTGGTCTTGAATAATGACATTGTTGTCGGTGGTGGTTGGAGTACCCATGACAACGTCCTGCACGCCTAGTGGAGCTTGGACTGTGCCAAGGAGGAGAAGACGTGGCACTCACTTCCACTTCTTCTGGATACCTTGATTGATGTTGTGTGGGAAGCCTTCTGCGTAAATGGGAGATTGTGGACGTTGCATCGAGCGGCTAACGTTGAAGGACAAAGCTTTGGGGCTCAGATCTACATTCCTGAGGTGAACGAGTGGCAGCAAGGGCCGGCTTTCCTTGTTGAGAGTGGTGCTTCAGCAAGTGCAAATGACACTCTCTACATTGTAGACAGGCAGTGTGTTCTCCACACCTGTACTCAGATCAGTGAAAGAGGCCTTGTGCACGAGTCATGTCGAGGTGGGTGCCAAGAAGGTCTCGGCCATTCCGGTGGGCCCATATTTAGTCCATATTCAAGGTGATGTCCACTTAGTTGGTGGGTCTTTCATATGTCCAGGCGACGACAATGCTGATGAGTGCCCTGCGCATTTGTCAAATTGGGATTAAAGCAATCACCAATAGCAAGCACTGGTGCCCATTCCAGGGTGCAGTAGAGACACTAAAATGCCAAGTTGACCGGTTGACTATCCAAGCTTCACTGCTGCTAATGAGTACGATGAGATATCTTGCTTCTTGCGTTTTGTTCCATGTCTAAGCTCTTGAGGCCCCACCTGGTGCATTGCTTGCGGAAGTCTTGGGAGGAGTAATGAGGGCTTGAAGCTTGCGCATTGAGGCGTCCTAGATACGATGAACAACTTTTGAGCTCGTCTTCTGAAGCCATTGCATGCTGTGGAAGAGCCTCCTTTCTTCATTCTATGTAACTCCACATTTACGCACTAGCTTTTGCTGGAACAGATGTAGGCTTAAATTGGCCTCCCTCCCATATCGTGCGCACCTAACGCCTTCCTCTCTTTCAGAAGAAGCAGCTCTTTCAAATGGAGCGAGGGCTGTGAACAGCCAGCCTAATAAGAAGGTGAACCTCTGTCAAAACTAACCAAAAAATTGGATGCGGCTGCTGATAGTAGAAGATCGGCTGCAGGAGGCCAGGCAAAAGAAGTGAGCACTTACGAAGTGGGCGACGGTTGTGAATAGCCAGCCCAGAAAGCATGAACGAGGTCCAAAGGGAGAGGATAGAAGTCTGTTCCAAGAGGGCCTGGTGGCCCCTTGAGTCGCTGTGTGCTTTTCCGCTCTTCCTGGCCCCTTCGAACTTCGTTGTTCTGTTTTCTGGGCTAGCTACTCACAGCCATCGCCTCGCCCTCTACTGCAAGAGTCTCTTGCTCGAGGGCGACGGCTGTGATCGGCCACCCAGAAGCAAAAATGGACAAAGTTCGAACGGGCCAGAAAAGCGGTAAAGCACACAGCGACTCAAGTGGCCTCTGCGTGCTCAATATCCCCTGTTGAGCAGCCGCAGGTTAGAGAATGTAGTCTCCGGGTAGCTATGAAGAGAAGACAAAAAAGCGCGTCCAATTAGGGAGCAGTGGCTGTGAGAGGGCAGCCCAAAGGAGAGGACAAGGCCTGAAAGAAAGTGCTCGCCCTTAGAGAAGAGGGGCTGGCACAGCCAGCCCAAAATGGATGGACAATATGCAAAGCAAAAAAGAAAGAGAGGCCGAAAAAGAACTACACTACAAAGCACAAGACGATTATTTGGATAGATGCTCAGTATCCACGTGTGAGCAACAGCAAATCGGATTAACTCGAAGCAGGAAAAGCGGCAATCTACCGAGACCCAGAGGCAGCAGCCATAGCGCGGCCAGCGCGCGCGTGAGCCAAAGAGCGCTGAGCAAGACCGCCAGCCTCATCCGAAATAGAAGAAGTGGTACTCCCAAAGGGGGCAAGGGCTGCGAAAAGCCAGCCCAAAAGAATTGACAAAGGTTCGAAGGGGCCTAAGAGCGTCGAGCAGCTACAGAGGGGCCTGAGGATGCGATGGGAAAAACAGGGGGAGGATGGATCACTCAGTAATTACGAGTGAGGAGCCTCAGATCCGACAGACTAGCTGCCGGGAAGCTATCACCCTGACGAAAGCCAGAGGCCGCAGCAAGAGCACGGCCAGCACGCAGATGCAGAGCGTGGGCCATGGACCGCTGAAATACCTGAGCGAGGGAGCCGGCAGCAATAAAGCCTGGCGAACCCGGCCGTCGCTCGATGGCCTGCCGGGCAAGCCCGCTGGAGGAGATCCAACAGCTACTGCCGAAGGCCCCGTGAACGTCAATGGCGAAGGGCCGCGAAGACATCGCCGGGGAGGGTGGTCCGGCGGTACTTGCGCTCCTTACTCCGAGCCGCCAAAGAAAGCGCGGCCAAAGCGACCGCGTGCCCGGTGAGCGTAGCCGACTTTGCGGGGTTGGCGGAGTTGACACAATCTGCAGTGCGATGATACGCGGGCCTCCTCCTGCTTTTGTTTCCGGCGGGATGGCAACGAGGTCAGCGCGGCGGGTGTGAAGCTGTCCGTCGGCGACCCGCTGGATGGGCATGGTTGTCGTGATTTTGTCCATTCTTTTCGGGCTGGCTTTGCCAGCCCCTCTTCTCTATGGGCGAGCCCTTTCTTCTGTGGGCGCGCACTTCTCAGTTTCTTTTCCTTCGTACTTGGCCACACAGGCTCTCCAATAGTTGACACACTCCTTCCCACTTGCAGGCTAGCGGAGGCTTGTGCTTGCTTTTCTTAGCGCATCCCCTGGCCCCCCTCTCGTACTTTGTTCATTCTTTTTGTGGGCTGGCTTTTCCAGCCCCTATCCTCAATGGGCTCGCCCTTTCTTTCTGGAGGCCGAGTCCGGCGCCCCGCATGACGCGGGCGCAGCCTCAGCTTGGCGCCGCCGCAGCCGCCGCCGCCAAGAAGCAGCGCGGCGACGAGGAGGAAGAGGCTGCGGCGCTCATTCCGGGCCTCCCGCACGACCTCGCCGTGCACTGCCTGGCGCTCGTCCCCAGAGGCCACTACCTGTGAGCTCCTGCGCTTCCAGAGCCCTCGACTCTGGGGACCCTACTTGCCCACCTCAGGACGCCCCGTCGTACTTCCACTCCTCCAGCCCCTTCGGCAGTCCAGCTCTGGCATTCAACTTGACCAACGCCGCTGCTGCAAGTTTCAGATTGGGCTGGGAGTTGCCCAAAATGTGTGCTGCCCATCAGAGACCGGCGACTGAGGTGGAGGACATGACTGGAAGTATGGCTTGCTTTCTCAGTGACTTGGGGACTCGATGGTGTTCCTCATTGGGCTCCATACATCAACGCTCTTAGAGCTGATTGCGGCAATAATTGTGGCATAGGCAAGAAGCCAGTAGAGGATCTCTTGCTTGGAATTTGGGCTGGCCATTCACAGCGCTCGGCCTTTGGAAGGGCTCCAGATTGGTTGACAGGAGCGGGTCGTTTGTCAGCTTACGTATATTGCCGCTCTGTGCATCTATGGAGCAGAGAAGCTCGATGTGTTTGCCGCTCGTGGCGGAAGCTCCTTCAGAGTGACGAGATATACGTGTACGACTCTGAGCTCATGGCATGCTCCTGTACGTTGCAAAGGGTGTGCTAGTGTGTGTTGGGTCTTCAAATGGTTGATGGAAGCTTTGGTGTGCAATGGAACTTTGAGAGTGTGATGCTAAAGTGACAGTGCCCGCGAGAGACTTGCGAAGAAGGAGGAGTGGCTCTACGTGTTTGGTTACAGGCGCCGGATCCAGTGGCTAGCTTATGACTTCAGTAAGTACAAGCCTTGTCCAGTTCCACCTTCATTCTGACTATTTTAATTTCTCAATGAAGGTATACATCAGGCTCCAGTTCCTGCTTGATCCATTTGAAGAAAGAAGTGAGCACAACTTGTCGGCTGCACTATGTTGGTTATTACAGATTGCTGCTGGAGAGACTGATTGGCTGCTTATGGTGAAGGACTCAAGGGTTGTATATGTTGGATTGATGTGTAGCTCTTGGGAGATGGTCTCGTTTGCCGCCTCTTCCAACAACTATAGAAACATTGGTCTGGTACCGGGCAGCAGTTGTGAAGAGAAGATTGTATGTGATGGGTGGTCAATCAGATGCTGTAGATCTGCAAGGGGTATTCGAAAGCTGTCCACCTACAGATGAGGTATGACCATCACCAGCATACAGCATCACTATCACTAGTGATGAAGTCGTGCTTCTTCTACATCGTTTGCACTGGCTGTAAGCGTGATACCTGCTTCTTGTTAGTCTGCTTGGCTGGACCTTGTCATGGGTACATGCCAGTACTTGAGCTGGATAAAGTCGAGCGCAGGTCTGGATCTACGATGTGACTACCAACCATTGGGTATTAGGTGCTCCTATGCAAGTCGGAAGAGCAAATTTCTTCAAGGTGGTCTCGAAGAATGACATTCTTGTGGGTGGTGGTTGGATCACCCATGAGGCACGTCCTTCATGCCTAGTAGAAACCTTGGACTGTGCCAAGGAGGAAAGCACGTGGAGCTCACTACCACTTCTTTTGGATACCAAAACACAAGTTCTTCACACAGCCTTTTGCATAAATGGGAGACTGTGGACGTTGCATTCAACAGCCAATGGTAGACGATGCTTTGGTGCTCAGATTTACGATCCTGAAGTGAAGGAGTGGCAGCAAGGGCCGGCTTTCCTTGTTGAGGATGGTGTGTCAACAAGTTCAAATGACACTCTCTACATCGTAGACAACCGCCGTGTTCTCCACACCTATACTCAGATCAGTGAAAGAGGCTTCGTGCATGAGTCTGGTCGAGGTGGGTGTCAAGAAGGTCTCGGCCGATTCATTGGGGCCCAATTAGTCCTTATTCAAGGTGATGTATACTTAGTTGGTGGTTACTTCGTACGTCCAGGTAGGAAAACTGCTAGAGGCCCTTTGCAGTTGCAAAGATGGGATAGAGACAATCAACGATGGCAAGCACTGGTGCCCATTCGAGGGTGCAATACGGTCGTCCTTGAATGTGCCACGATGACCTGTTGACGATCCTAGCTTCACTGCTGCTAATGAGTACGATGAAATATCTGGCTTGTTGAATTTCGTTCCATATTTAAGCTCAGGCGGTCTCGCCTGATGCGTTGCTCGCCGAAGTCTTGTGAGGAGCGATGAGAGCTTGGTGCTTTTGCATCAGGGCCTTCTCACGACTTCGTCCGAGTATTTAGGCTGGTCTTCTGAAGCCACGGCATGCTGTGGAAGAGCCTCCTTTCATCGTTCTACGTGGCCCAAATTTACGCACTAGCTTTTGCCCGAATTAATGAAGGCTCGATTTGGCCTCCCTCCCATATTGTACGCGCTGAGCGCCTTCCTCTGATCAGAAGAAGCAGCGCTTCCAAATGGGTCGAGGGCTGTAAGCGGAAGAATTGGCACATCTAAATAGGGGCGAGACTGTGCACAGCCAGCCCAACAAAAATGTGAACCTCTGTCTGAAAGAAGTGTGCTTTCGCGAAGTGTGCGAAGGCTAAAGCCAACCCAGAAAGCATGACAAGGTTTAAAGGGAGAAGAACGAGAGACTCTTCCAAGAAGGGCCTAGTGGCCCCTTGGATCGCTACGTGCTTTTCCGCTCTTTCTGGCCCCTCCGAAGTTTTGATCATTCTTTCTGGGCTGGCCACTCACAGCCATCGCCCTCTACTGGCAGAGTCTCTTGCTTGAGGGCGTTGGCTGTGGTTGGCTAGCCCAGTAGAAGAGTTAACAAAGTCCGAAGGGGCCAGAAAAGTAGTAGAGCACACAGCGACTCAAGTGGCCTCTGGGTGCTCAATATTATTTGTTAAGCAGCCGCAGGTCAGATAAACTAGGCTTCGGTTAGCTATAAGAGAAGGAAGACTGCATTGCTATCAATTTGGAAGAAGTTGCTCTCCCAATGGGGGCAAGGGCTGTGAAAAGCCAGCCCGAAAAGAATTGACAAAGGTTCAAGGGGCCAAATGACGGAGGGCCTAAAGAAGAAAGTGCTCGCCCATGGAGAAGAGGGGCGGGCTGGCAAGCCAGCCCAAAAAGATTGGACAATGTCCAAAGCCAAAGAAAGTAATGACCTTCTTGGGTCATTACTTTTAAGATTAGAAGAATGTGCTCGCCCATAGAGAAGAGTGGCTGGCAGAGCCAGCCCATAAAGAATGGACAAGATCCCAAGCCAAAGAAAGAGGTGCCGAAAAGGACCATTACAAAACACTACCAAACACAAGACGATGCAGAGGGAAGCTCAGTACCCGCGAGTGAGCAACATCAGGTCGGAGTAGCTCGCTGCAGGGAAAGAGGCACTCCGCCGAGACCCAGAGGCTGCGGCCATAGCACGGCCTGCTCGCGTGTGCGTAAAGCGCTCAGCAGCTACGAAGGGGCCTGACGATGCTATGTCAGGAACGGGGGGAGGAATTTGGAAGCGCTACTCTCAATATAGAGGGAAGTCTCTTCCAGTAGAGGGCGACGGTTGTGATTGGCCAGCCCAGTAAAAGGGAATGGAGCAAGTGCGGGAAAGAAAGTGCTCGCCCAGTGGGGTTGGCAAAGCCAGGCAAAACAGAATGGACAATGTCCAAAGCCAAAGAAAGAGGTGCCGAAAGAGGAACACACTACAAAACACGAGACGATGCAGTGGGAAGCTCAGTAGCGGGGGGGGGGGGGGGGGGGNTGGGGGGGGGGGGGGGGGCTGATGATATAGGAAAACATGGCTCGCCCATAGAGAAAGAGGGGCTAGCAAAAGCCAGCCCAGAAAGAAGAAAGAAGAAAGTGCTCGCCCATTGAGAATAGGGGCTGGAACAACCAGCCAGAAAGGAATGGACAGCTGTGGGCTGGCCTTGTCTGGCGGTGGCCAACTGGCAAACCGCTCCAGTTGCAGTTGTGTGTGCCTTTGATCTTGGCCACACAGGCTCTCCGTCAGTTACACACTCCCACCCAGTTGCAGGCTTGCGGAGTGCCGAGTCCGGCGCCACGCATGGCGAGGGCGCAGCCGCAGCATGGCGCCGCGGCCGCCGCCGCCGCCAAGACGCAGTGCGGCAACGAGGAGCAAGAGGCGGCCGCGGCGCTCATCCCGGGCCTCCCTCGAGGGCGCTCGTCCCCAGAGGCCACTCACTACCTGTGAGCGCCTGCGCTTCCAGAGCCCTTGGCGCCCTACTTGCCCACCTCAGGACGCCCCGTCGTACCTCTACTCCTCCAGCCCCTTCGGCCGTCCAGCTCTAACATTCAACTCGACCAACGCCGCTGCTGCAAGCTCCACACAGGGCCTGCTGTTGCCCAAGATATGTGCTGCCCATCACGAACCGGCGACTGAGGTGGAGGACATGACTGGACATATAGCTTGCTTATCCAGAGTCTTGGGGACTCGATGGTGTTCCTCATTGGGCTCCATACATCAACGCTCTCAGATCTGGTTGCGGCGGTTGATTGAGGCGTAGGCAGGATGCCAGTATAGAACTTCTCGCATTAATCTCGGGCTGGCCATATCCGTTCACAGCGGTCGGCCTTCGGAAGGGCTCCCTTTCTTTTTCACAGGAGCAAGTCCATGTGTCAGATTACTAGTTCTGCCACTCTGTGCATCTATTGGACAGAGAAGCTCGAAGTGTTTGTCGCTCGTGGCGGAAGCTCCTTCAGAGTGACGAGATATACGCGTATGACTCTGAGCAGCTCATGGCATGCTCCTGTACATCGCAAAAGTGTGCTAGTATGTGTGTGGTCTTCAATTGGTTGATGGAAGATGTGGCGTGCAATGGAACTTTGAGAACGTGATGCTACCGCGACATTGCCCGGGAGAGACATGCGAAGGAGGAGGAGTGGCTCTATGTGGTTGGATATGGGCGACCCAATCAGTGGCTAGCTTATGACTTTGGTAAGTGTAAGCCTTGTTAAGCTCCACCTTTGCTCTGAACGTTCTTAGCGAAGGTGTAGGTTAGGGTCCAGTTCCTGCTTGATTCCATCTGAAGATGAGTTGAGCAACAGATATTGTGAACACCATGTTGGTGATACAGGTTGCTGCTGGGGAGACTGATCGGCTGCATATGGGGCTTGACTATTATGTTTCTTATGGTGGATCCATGTGTAGCTCTCAGGAGATGGTCTCGATTGCCGCCTCTTCCAACAAATAGAACCAGATTTTTCCAATTTCCGGGCAGCAGTTGTGAAGAGAGAATTGTATGTGATGGGTGGTCAATCAGTGAATCTACATGCGCAAAGGGCAAATGACAGATATTCACTTACAGATGAGGTATGACCATCACCAGCATATAGCATCACTATCATTAGCGTTGAGGTTGTGCTTCTTCGACATCATTTGCACTAGCTGTGCACGTAATCTGTTTCTTCTTTGTCTCCGCTTAGCTGAATCTAGTTGTGGGTACGTGCCAGTAAATTGAGCTGGATGATTCGAGCTCAGGTCTGGATCCACGGTGTAACTACCAATCAGTGGGTGTTAGGTGCTCCAATGCAAGTGGGAAAAGCAGATTTCTTCAAAGTGGTCTTCAATAATGACATTCTTGTGGGTGAACGAACGTCTTTCACGCCTAGTGGAAAGCTTGGACTGTGCCGAGGTGGAGAGTACGTGGCACTCACTTCCACTTCTTCTGGATACCTTAATTGATATTGTGTGGGACGCCTTCTGCCTAATTGGGATATTGTGGACGTTGCATCAAGCGGCTGATGTCGAAATATGTTGAAGGACAAAGCTTTGGGGCTCAGATTTACACATTCCTGAGGTGGAAGAGTGGCATCAAGGGCCGGCTTTCCTTGTTGAGAGTGGTGCATCAGCAAGTGCAAACGACACTCTCTACATTGTAGACAGGCGCTGTGATCTTCACACCTATCCTCAGATCAGTGAGAGAGGCTTTGTGATAGAGTCCTGTCGAGGTGGGCATCAAGAAGGTCTTGGCCAATTCGGTGGGGCCAGATTAGTCCATATTCCAGGAGATGTACACTTAGTTGGTGGGTCTTTCATACGTCCAGGCGACGACTTTGTTGATGAGGTTCCTGCGCACCTGCAAGACTCTTTCACGAAGTCTCTCTCACTGATCCGAGTATAAGTGTGAAGATCACAGCGCCTGTCTACAGTGTAGAGAGTGTCATTTGCACTTGCTGACGCACCACTCTCAACAAGGAAAGCCGGCCCTTGATGCCACTCTTCCACCTCAGGAATGTGTAAATCTGAGCCCCAAAGCTTTGTCCTTCAACATATTTCGACATCAGCCGCTTGATGCAACGTCCACAATATCCCAATTAGGCAGAAGGCGGCCCACACAATATCAACTAAGGTATCCAGAAGAAGTGGAAGTGAGTGCCACGTACTCTCCTCATCGGCACAGTCCAAGCTTTCCACTAGGCGTAAAAGACGTTTGGTACTGAAACCACCACCCACAAGAATTTCATTTTTCAAGACCGCTCTGAAGAACTCTGCTCTTCCCACTTGCATTGGAGCACCTAACATCCAATGACTGGTAGTTACATCGTAGATCCAGACCTGCGCTCAAATCATCCAGCTTATTTTACGGGCATGTACCCACAACAAGATTCAGCCAAGTGGAGACAATCAAGAAGCAGATATCGTGCAAAGCTAGTGCAAATGATGTCGAAGAAGGGTTGTTGGCGCCTCTTCCAACAACTGGAGACAGATTTGTCGATTTCCGGGCAGCAGTTATGAAGAGAAGATTGTATGTGATGGGTGGTCAATCAGTGAATCTACATGCGCAAAGGGCAAATGACAGATATTCACTTACAGATGAGGTATGACCATCACCAGCATATAGCATCACTATCATGAGCGTTGAGGTTGTGCTTCTTCGACATCATTTGCACTAGCTGTGCACGATATCTGCTTCTTGATTGTCTCCGCTTGGCTGAAGCTTGTTGTGGATACATGCCAGTAAATTGAGCTGGATTATTCGAGCGCAGGTCTGGATCTACGATGTAACTACCAGTCATTGGGTGTTAGGTAAGTGAGTGTCTTAGCTTCGGCGGCCTTGCCTGGTGCGTTGCTCGCTGAATACTTGTGAGGAGTGATAAGTGCGTGGTGTTTTCGGTTTGGGGCATCCTCGAGACTGCGTCCGAAGCTTTAGGCTGGTCTTCTGAAGCCACCGCATGCTGTGGGAGGACCTTCTTTCTTCATTCTACGTAGCCCCAACTTCACGCACTAGCTTTTGCAGTCAGCCACTGCTGTCATTTTAGAGAAGCTGTTTTTCAGCTCTTTAGACATTATCCGTTCTTTTGGGCTGGCCTTTCACACACTTTCTTTCACAGCCACTTCGGGAGACCCACTTTCGTTTCCACAGCCAATGCCTCAAATTTGGAAGAAGCTGTTGTCCGTTGAATGGCGCTGACGCCATACAACACCACACAGCTAGGCGGGAAGTGAGCGAAGCACACACCGAGCTCAGGGCATCGACACGCGATCCTGCGGCAGCAAAAGCGCCACGTCAGCACCGCGCCGGGTGGGAAGGCGGGCGTCGATTGGTCGACAATTCCGCCCGGGGGAAGGCGAGATAACTCGGGAAACGGACCAATGAGGCGCCCGCATTCTTTCCCCCCTCCACGCCGGCGCGCCCCTCCCTCCCCTCGCTCAGGAAACCTCCCTCTCCTCAGGCATACTACTATGCTACTAGATACAGTTCCTTTGGGGAGAGAGACGGGGGGGGGGAGCTCGCCCTTTCTGCCTCCACGTGCGGCCTGGAGGGAGGGTCGGAGGGGGTGCGGTCCCCCTGCGACTGCACTAACAGGCCTAGGCAGCTAGCTCCGCCGAGGATGAAGAAGAAAGCGCATGCGAGGATAGGGGCCCCGAGGTCTCCCCTACCACATACATTTACTTGCAGCTATGATGCATGTTTCGCATGCACGATGCTGATGCTCTAGGTCCAAGCTCTCTCGCTTTCATCTGACCATGTTCTCGGTCAATTGTCACAGATGTTTTCCAAGTCTTGGCGAGTAACGTCCTGCTTTTTGCGCCCTTCCGACCCCGTTCAGGCCTTCAGGCCTTTTTCCCTGGGCTGGCCAAATCACAGCCCTCTAACTGGAAGGGGTTTCCTCTCATGCATTCCTTTGAGCTATGGCTGTGATTGGCCAGCCCAGGAGAAAAAAAGAATAAACAGTGTACCAAAGGGGGAACTTACACCTCTCACAGCCACTGCTTCGCGTTGGCAGAGCTGCTTCTCCCCCTCCCCGCCCTCGCCACCGCCGCCGCCGCCGCCAGAGCCATGGCCACCTCCATGGCGGCCGCGCTCGCCGCGGGCCCCGCCGCCGTCGCCGCNGGCGCCTCCGGCGGCGCCCGCCGCGGCGGTCGCCGCGCGGTTGTCGTGTGCAAGGCCGCGGACAAGACCATCGTCATCGGCCTGGCGGCGGACTCGGGGTGCGGCAAGAGCACCTTCATGCGCCGCATGACCAGCGTCTTCGGTGGCACCGCGCGGCCGCCCCAGGGCGGCAACCCCGACTCCAACACGCTCATCAGCGACACCACGACCGTCATCTGCCTCGACGACTACCACTCGCTGGACCGCAATGGCCGCAAGGCCGCTGCCGTCACGGCGCTCGACCCCCGCGCCAACAACTTCGACCTCATGTACGAGCAGGTGAAGGCCATCAAGGAGGGCAAGCCCGTGCAGAAGCCCATCTACAACCACGTCACCGGTCTCCTCGACCCGCCCGAGGTCATCGAGCCCCCCAAGATCCTCGTCATCGAGGGCCTCCACCCAATGTGAGTGCCCGCCGCTGCTGCTAGAGGCCAATGCCGGCCGTGGATCCGGGCTTTCCTGACTGCAGGCGAGAATATGTCACATCTCGCCGAAATGTTGATGCAGAGGTGGAAATGCACAGCCGATCAAGTGCTGAGTCACTCGATGTTTCTCAGATACAATGTTCTGATCGATCAAGGACGCATGCGGATTTTCTCCGCAGCCTTAAACCCTCTTAAAGATTGCTGGTCCAGCTCGGTGGCCTGCAAATAATTGTCCCTTTGGGGGACAGATCTGCAATGATCTTGTTGGTACAGAGCACATAGGCTTGCTAGCCTTAAGCCTCACAATACGCCCACCATGATCCAGGTTCGACGAGCGCGTCAGGGATCTTCTTGACTTCAGCATTTACCTGGACATCAGTGACGATGTCAAGTTTGCCTGGAAGATCCAGGTGAGCAGGGATAGATGCTGCATCTCACACCCGGCATTGTCCTAGTCTTTGCATTTCGCCATTGCCTCGAGATGGTGTAGTCGATGGTGCTTCATAATGTGGCACCATCCGAAGCCCTACATCGCTCAGCCGCTAGGGTTTGGTCGCGTATATCAGATGCACTCACTATACAGCACTGGCCAGAGCCTTAGTATAATGTGAAAATTGTAAGCCATAGGGACTCAGCCCTCCCTACTCAGACAGCTGGTCATCACATGCTTGTACAGAGAGATATGGCTGAGCGTGGCCACAGCCTGGAGAGCATCAAAGCCAGCATTGCAGCTAGGAAGCCCGACTTTGATGCCTTCATCGGTAAGGGCCCATGCTATGCTTTTTCATAGCTTAGCCCACTCATGGGCTTAGCTTGCTCAGGCCTGGAGGCACATTGCTCCTCTTGCCCTTCCTCAATGTGATATACTGGTCAGATATAGGAGTTGCTGATCCGACTTCGACCAAATATTGCACATATTACTCTGACCAGTTGATGCTTGTGGGCTGCGAGTGCAGACCCTCAGAAGCAATTCGCAGACATCGTCATTCAGGTCCTCCCCACGCAGCTCATTCCCGACGATAATGAGGGCAAGGTACTGCGGGTGCGTATGATCATGAAGGAGGGCGTCAAGAACTTCGACCCCGTGTACCTTTTCGACGAGGGCTCCACCATATCCTGGATACCCTGCGGCCGGAAGCTGACCTGTTCCTACCCTGGCATCAAATTCTTCTATGGACCTGACTCGTACTACGGCCATGAGGTAAGGTCCTCAAACAGGTGTCTAGGGCTCTGTATGCAATGTGCTACTGTGGATACTCGGACAGTCTGACTGTTGATACCACCCTGGCCATGTCAAGCATTAGTCTGGCTCGTCCTGGCCATGATCTTGGTCCAGATCTTTCTCTGCCGGCATCGGAGCAGTGCACGAGATCAATGAGTGTGAGACTTGCCTCCACATGGTCTTCTAGGTCTCTGTTGTTGAGATGGACGGCCAATTCGACCGGCTGGAGGAGCTCATCTATGTGGAGAGCCATCTGAGCAACACCTCGACCAAGTTCTATGGCGAGATCACACAGCAGATGCTGAAGCACGCTGACTTCCCAGGGAGCAACAATGGAACGGGCCTCTTCCAGACCATCTGCGGTCTGAAGATCCGTGAGGTCTTCGAGCGGATCTTGGTGAAGCAGGCAGTTCCCGCCTAGGTCCACCCTGGGAGCAAGTGTTATCAGACTGTCCTTCCTATTCCACAGACAGACGCATTTTCGTGCCCATGGCCTTGGTCATTTGCCTCATGGGCTGCAGGCGGCTGCCACAGGCCGCCATCTTCTCCCGCTACAGTGGCTAGGCAATGCAGCCTCTGGAGAGGGCGACATGCTGGACACAGTATGGCTCGTTGAGTTGTCCTTCCACCAACCGTCTTGCAGGGTCTCGAGCAAACTGTACTGAGCTGATTCGATTATTCAAGTCTTGACCAATACTCAAGTGGTCTGCATCATACCACCTGAACAATGTTGCATGGTGTTTGTCAGCCTCCTCCTTTGTCCCCTTCCTCTGGGTTCCCCTGCTACCGGCCCGCTGGACTGGACTAAGCACCACCTTGTGGGGCTAAGGGAGCCATTGCAGGAGCACAGCCTTGGGCAACCTACTGGCCAATCAACACTTGCTTCAGGGTTCTGACAGAACTTCCATTGGTGTTCAGGTGCAAGAAGTACTGCATATATCTGTAATATCTTCAGGCTTGTAGGAACTTCGCACGACCATAGTACAACCCCTGCGGAGAGGCGTGCTGGGGGCGCTACTGCTGTGTACTTAGTGAAACTCAGGGCAAAGGGCAGCTGGCTAGCCGTCGGTCCTCTATGCTGACGCCTCACAGGAAGGGTTTCAGTCAATACTTCTCGATATATACATCCAACTTTGATTAGCTTTGCTTACGTAGTTTTTGTCTCAACTCTCGTAAGTAAGAGTAAGAGGCTCGTGAGTCCCTCCCCACTTCCCTCCCACGTCCACGTCACGAATTAGTTGGTTGGAGTGACTTGCTGCATGACACGGGTCTGGAGCATGTTCTTTGTACTGATATCTGTCCAAATACACTGCACAGTCTGCGAGATAAGAGGCTCGTTCAGATTAGGAGGTTCGTTTGCAGCAGCAAAGTGAGAGGGTCTCCATGGGCCACCCGAGGATGGCGTGTAACTCACCCTGGTCTGCTGCAACTCTGCAGCAGACCAGCTGTAAACTGCCTTGCTTACACGACTCCATCATGTTCGCATTGAACAGACCTTGTACATTTCAGACTTTTTTCGTTCTTCTTCTGAGCTGGCCAATCACAGCCATCGCCCTGTACTGGAAGAGTCGTTCTTCTTTGAGTGTTCCTTTACGGATGGCATGTCACAGCCATTGCCTTGCATTGGCAGAGCCGTTTCTTTGTCGACCACCCCACCAATACCTCGAAGCACGCGCCGTGACGTGCCGTGGCGCCGGACTGGTGGCAAATGTCACCCTCCTCACGTTAGCTGTGCTAACGAGGACCTGGGCTGCGGGGTAACTGCAGGCCGCGGCTGACACCCCCAGACCGCCGCCGCCGCCGCCCGCCGCCGCCGCCGACTCCGCCGCCTCCGCCGCC
>WELB01000035.1:442991-473340 GCA_009602725.1 Spirogloea muscicola
CGCCGCGGGGCGTGCGCGACGAGGAGCGCGACGAGGAGCTGGAGCCGGCCAGGCCGCCGCCGCCGCCGCCGCCGCCGCCGCCGTCCCTATCGCCGCAAGGCGAGAGCGAGGGCGGAGGCGACGGCATTGGCGTCGGCTCCAACGCCGGAGGTGGCGATACCTCCGACGCCGGCGGCGGCGGCGGCGGCGTGACGTTCGGCGCGGCGCTGGCGGTGCTGCTGGCGGCGCGGCTGGTGAGCGCGCGCCACAATCTGGTGCACGACTGCGACGAGGTATTCAACTACTGGGAGCCGCTCCACAACCTCCTCCACGGCGCCGGCCTCCAGACCTGGGAGTACAGGTCCGGCGCCCGCCGCCGCCGCCGCTACCGCCGCCGCCGCCGCCGCCCCCGCAGCCGGAGTGTCTACTTTGACCGGCTCGGACTTTGGATATTTAGCAGGAGTGTGCCTGATTACCGATCATGAAGTGAGTACTAATGATTATCGATATCAATCATGGATACCAACAATTTTAATATATCAAATAGCCACTGGTGGAAGCTCTGAAAGCCCTGGAGAGGCGGCCAGCCAGAGCCATCACCAGCTCCACTGCCGCAGCGCCGGCCCTTACTAGCGCGGCGGGTGCCGTCGTGCTGCGCCGCGCAGCTCCCAGTACGCGCTGCGGTCGTACCTCTACCTGCTCCTCCACTGCCTCGTCGCCTGGCCGGTCTCGTTGGTCGCCGGCGCAGGTGCCAACAAGGTGAGCCCCTCTCACTTGGCTGCTCGGCGAATACTAATCGCTTCTCAATCGCAGCTGGCCGGTGTCTGCCTCTGGCAGCGGATTGTACCGCTGACTCTCTCAGTGTTAACGAGGCACTCTACCAACTGAGCTGAATGCCTGAAATCTGGATTGTTCCAGCTCCTTTTACCCCATGTTGCAAGATTTACTTACACTGTGGCGTCTTTCCTCGACCCCAGGTGGCCACTTTCTACGTGCTCCGGGGGGCACTAGGTGCTGCATCCGCGGCAACGGAGGCGGCCCTTGTCGCGGCCGTGGGCAGGGTGACGAGCCCGCGGGTGGCTGCCTACTCCTTGGTCCTGCTGGCGTTTACCAGCGGCTGCTTCATTGCCAGCACAGGTGCCGACTTCCGCCGCAGCCCACATCTCATTAGAGTCCAGAGTGCTTAAGCGCAAGTAGAGCTTCTGAAGCTTTAGAGCTTCAGGGATCAGGAGGTTGATAGATTCACTGTAAGTTGCTAGATAGCAGGGGGGTTTCACTTGAAGCCAGCTCGCGCTGTTCACTCGCAGGCAAGATCGGAGGCACTGTGTCCCCTAAGCTAATTAGAATCAAGTGCTGCATGCTTGCTTCATTGCAGCATTACTCCCGAGCTCCTTCTCCATGTACTCGACAACCTTGGCCACCGCTGCAATGCTCACGGGAAGGCCTCGAGCAGCAGTCGCGGTGGCCGCCGCTGGAGTCCTTCTGGGGTGGCCATTCGCGGTGCTGGCTGCGGCGCCCATCGTCTGCTACGCTTTCTATCAAGCAGGCTTTTGGCAGGTCATTATTGCCGGTGCAGCAGCTACCTTAGCCATTCTGGTAAGCTCCCTGCACCTGCTCAGCTGGACGTCAAGTTGTCTTTGAGTTGTCCTTGGCTTGTGCAGGATGTGGCTGCCAAGGTCCAGCATAGAGGGTGCACTTTGATCATAGCAGCCTCCCACCTTTCAGGTGCCATCGATCCTGGCAGACCGATATTTCTACGGCCGGTGGACCTGCTCAGTCTTCAACCTGGTCTGGTATAACGTTGCTGGAGGCGGCGATAGCGCGCTCTACGGCACCGAGGGCGCGCTCTTTTATGTGCGCAATGGCCTGAACAATTTCAACTTGGCTCTCCCGCTGGCTCTGGCCCTTCCCATTGTGGCAATCTGGTCTCACGAGCAGGGCTACTTGCGTCTGCTCATTGCGGCCATGCCACTGTACCTGTGGTTGGCATTCATGTCCCTGCAAGCCCACAAGGAGGAGAGGTAGCCCCGCCCTGGCTGACTCCTTGAGCTTCATGGTAGGCGGTTCCGGCTACTGGGAAAGTAGTTGGCGTGTTGGCTCCAGCTCCATCACCTGTTCTGGCTGCCTTCTGCTCTTGCTGCTGTGTGACAAGTGGGTGTGTCTTCAATGCTCATGCACTGTTCTCGTTGTCAGGAACATCGGCAAGCTTTTGTGCTGCTTGTAACGCATGGTATGTGAAGATCAACCTGTTTGCCAAGCCAGACATGCTGACCTCATTGTGGACATTGTTTTCAGGTTTCTTTTCGTTGTCTACCCACTCATCTGCATTGCAGCCGCTGCTACAATCGACGCCCTACCAGATTCTGTCAACTTTGTACAGGGCAGGCATGCTACTGATGGGAGTGCCTTGCATACAGTGAGTCCTCAGTCCACCATGTACGCATGCCTAAGACAAAGTTGGACACACCTTTAAAGTTGTAAGTATCCATGCTTGTCCTCCCCTCTTCATCATTTGGCCGCCAAATATGGGCTTCTGAGTGATGGTGTCTCAAGCCGTGCAGATCGCCAGGTGGATGCGCCCAGCACTGTTAAGTACCATCCTTGTGCTGTCCTACTGTCGGACAGCTGCGCTCCTGAGCTACTATAATGCCCCTATGCTCGTCTACAACCACCTGCCCTCTGCGTCAGACAGTGGTATTGACGGTAAGACTCAGAGCAATCCAGAGTGAACCAGGTGCACACTTGCAGAATCTGACCTCCTCTTGCATGCAACAATATATCTAGCTCTCACAGAAGAATGATTGGATGGTTTTGCTAAAGTGGTAGACATATAGAGACATGGGCAGTCTCGACTGCACCATTTTCTGTTACTTGCCAAAGCCAAGCTCGCATGTGCTTTCGCTTCAGTTGAATACGATAGGGCATGAATATACTACTATACTCTTGGTAGGAGAAGATTGAGAGTCTATCTTCACCCCCTTGAGGGCCTAAGCATTCCCCAGGTGACCCGTTGACTTGGTCAGATCTTACCGTCTGCGTGGGCAGCGAGTGGCACCGCTTTCCGTCGTCCTTCTTCCTACCTTCTGCTCAACACCGCATCGCTTTTCTCGATGATGGTTTCCGTGGCCTCCTCCCGTTCCCATTTGACCAGTCAGCAGGCGGGACAGCTGCAGCTCCTGTGTATTTCAACAACAGGAACAGGGCCTCTATGCACCAATTTGTCCGTACTTCTCCTAGCTTGCTCTGCTTTATGGTTATAGCCATCAAAGTTGATCACACATGCATCAATTCTGAGGGTGACCTTGGGCAAGCTCCCCTCTCTCATCATCTCGCCGTTGGCTGGGGTCACTCTTGGCAAACTAGAATCTTGAGCTGTACACTGCGTGATCCGGCAATTTTGACTCCCTGTGCAGCTTGCAGATGAGGCACTGTGTGATTTCCTCGTAGAGCTCGATTTGAAGCAGGCTGATGTGAACCTGCGAGGGCGCAATAGCACCAATTGGCAGGTCATGTCTTTTACGGCCCAAGCCCTCTCCCCCCTTTTTCTCTAACCTGACAGGCCAGAACGCTGAGAACCGGCAGAGGCATCCCAGGCCCTCTGCATCTTTGGTTAGACACCTCCAAGCACAAGAAGTCTGTAGACATGCAGAAGGGCCTTCAATAGTCAGGAGGCTGGCTTACTGAGCGACTGCTGCACTTGTCGTGTACATACTGCTGTGCAGGTCTTATACGAGCATCCATTCCTTGACAATGAGCATTCCTCGCCTCTTTCTCGTGCTCTTTACTTACCCTGGTGGTCAGAACAGCGTAATCGCTATGGATGTTATAGGCTTCTGAGGCGGACAGGGCAAAGCTGATGCATTGATCTGCATGAATGTATACCGAAATTACTTACTCGCTTGTGCAGCCTCACATTGAGCTGCCTATGGGTCATCCTTCGTTTCTGCTGCTGTAATTATACAAGCCTTGGGTGTCAGCCGGTTTCCTTAGGGGCAGGGCTGGAAGGGCAGAGTGGGCGAGTGGTTAAAAAGAGGGGCGCAACTTGCATGCTAGGACAGACTGCCAAATCAAGGTAGGAGAGAAGGAAATGCAGCAAGTAGGAGCGAAATGGAATGCAATGGGCACTCTTTGGCGAGGTCTGCATACCTTGGAAGCCACGATACTGGCACCACTCGGCAAGAGCAAGCATGCAGGCATAGAAGCACGGAGATGAGACAGTCATGGTAGGCAAGATGGGGTGCCCCGAGGGAGGAGGAACTCTGGAATGCATCAAAGAGGATCACGAAGTATTCAAATAATATGGTCGATACGGCAATCTGGGCCATAACTAATCTGTTAAATACTGTACAGGGTTAAGCAGCGAAAGGGCTAGGTAATTATCTGACTCAGCCTCGTTCCCCGTGGGAGCGATATTCTGTTGAATAAAGCCCGGCTTGGCACATCGGGCTTGATTCCTGATTCTGGATCGGAGGAGACCGCTGTTCAGGTATGCGGTCTGTGTGAGGTCGGAGTCTGTGTTGGGCGGAGCCTCAGCAGTCTGCGAAACAGTTTGGCTGATCTCTGTGGTCGGATTGTGTGTGCCACCATGAGCGGAGGATCTGAGTTCGAACAGCCGAGATGACGACGATCTGCTGGTCCTCTAGAGGAAGGGAGACGTCCAGTTGAGGACTCTGAGTGGAAGAGACAAGAAGCGGAGGCTGCTGAACAAGATCGACAGGTGCAAGGTCAGGAGCAGCCAGAGCAGGAAGACTTTCAACCAGGTGGCTGAGCATCACGCCGCTGTGCGATCGATCGCCGGCTGGACAGCGCATGGAGAGGCATCAGATAGGACATGTAGAGGGGGTCGCGGAGAAGGCACGGGGCACAGGGCGGAACAGCTTGTCCTTGCACGATAAGCAGCTCTGTGATGGGGGCGAAGGCTGTGAGAAGCCAGCCCACACTAGACCCGACCAAGGTCCCCAGGGTCCAGAGGAAAGCGTCTCTCTCAAAGAGTCGGTGAGCGGGCTTCCCTTCTGGACCAGCCCCATCGGACTTTGTCCAGTCCATATTGCGGCTGGCCGTGCAGTCGCCCCATTTGGGTCAGGCTCTTCCAGCAGATGGCAATGGCTTGGCCAGCCCGGAAAGAGTGGACTAAATTCGAAGGGGCCAGAAAAGCGCTGGAGCAAACAGCGAACCCAGCGGCACTGCGTGCTGAAGATCCCCTGTTGAGCAGCCGTATGCCAGAGAAGCTCGGGCAGAGTCCGGCGTTCTTCTTTCTGCACGTAGTGCAGGGTTCTGGGTGTGGGAGGAGCAGTGGTTACAGCGTTCAGAGCGTGACGGGGTGCCTGGTCCTTGCGTCGGCAGTCAACGGCGGTCTCCGCGGGGGTCAGCGAAAGTCCTGCGCGGAAGTTGGCGCCGGGACGTGATGTCACGCTGGCCCCCTGGACGGCGCGCATGCGCCGTCGATAGAAAAGAATCGGACGGACGCCGCAAGCCCTTAAAACTGAGCCGTCGATCCAAGGCATCCGGCGGCTGCGCGCGACAAGCGCCGGACTTCGGGGCCCCACGTGCGTCGGCGACGTCGCAGGCCAGTACCGTCGCAGCCTGCAGGACCGCCGCCGCCGCCGCCGCCGCCGCCGCCGCCGCCGCCGCCGCGAGCTGGCGAGGAAGGTATTTGTGTCGTACACCGGCCCCGCATCTTTCCTGGCGGACGGGGGGGGACCGGAGGCCACCGTGGCACCCGGCGCCCCTGAATCCCTCGGGCACCNGGCGGTGAGGGCGGCGCTGGCGGCGGCGCCGGGCGGGAGCTACGCCACCGCCGCGCGGCTCCTGGACGACAACGCCACCAGCGTCGGCCGCAGCTTCGGCCTCCAGGTCTTGGCCCGGGCTCTCGCCCGCCGCCGCCGCCGCCGCCGCTGCTGCCGGAGAAGCCATGGCCAGGACGCTCCCGCAGCCAGAGCGCCGTAGCGGCAGTGAAGGCGCTGCCGTCCCATCTGAGAGCTCCATTGGCGCCATGGGCGGCGCCTTTAGCCCCGACGTTGCCGAGACGGCTTTGGGTCGACACGCCGTCTCGAGCCTGACGTCGGCGGCAGCGGCGGCGACGGCGGCGCAGGCGGGCCGGACGCTGTACGTGCCGGTGGACGAGGCGTGGGCGGACCCGCATGGCCACTACGCCGCCGTGGCGGCGGCGTTGGCGGCGCAGGTCCCGGGCTTCGAGAATACCACCTTTCTGGCGCAGCTGCTGAGCTACCACATCGTCACGGAGCACTACAACATCTCCAAGCTCCAGGCGGAGTCGCGCGACCAGCCCCCGGAGGAGCTCGCCACGCTCGCGCCGCCCTCGACGCTGCTGCGCCTCCGCAACCAGACCGGCATCACGTTCCGGGACGAGTACAGCAGCCTGGCGTACATCACCGAGGTGCGGCGATGCCCGGGCCAGGCGGACGCTCCAATGCGGCTCAGCTACGTGTTTAGCTGAGCCGTATTGAGCTGCCCACAATTGGGACTGATTGTGAGAGCGCAGAGCGGCCATGGATGCAGCGCCGCGCATGGAGAAGCGGCTCGTCGAGGGCCCGGCCTTCGTGGGTCCTCCGCTTCTGAGTCGGGTGGCTCGGTCGGTGGCGCCTGCAGAGCATCTACGATGATAAATCCCTGAGCGTGATGGGCTTCACGGCGGTGCTCATCCCCAACTACCAGCGGCTCGTGGGGTACGGGCAGCCCGTGCCGGTCATTGAGGGCTGGACGCTCGTCTCGCAGGGCGGCAGCAGCGGCCTCTCGGCCGGCGCCGTCGCGGGCATCGTCATCGCCGCCGTGGTCGTCGCCGCCGCCCTCTGCTGCCTGCTCTTCGTCACCCTCTGCCGCCGCTCCTCCGGCAGTGGCACCTCTAAGTCCTTCCGCGACCTCGAGAAGGCTAAGCTCTACAGAGGTGGATGCACCTCCGGCAGCTTCCCGTCCACTGCCAGCTGCTAGCAATGTTCGCTCTTGCTCAGTAACTGAGGGCCGGCGCACGTCCACACTAACATCTGCAGCCAAGGAAGGCGAGGTGGCGAGCTAGCGAGACGCAGTACAGCTGGGGCCTGATGCTTGCTCGGTCGTGCATCCAGGGGACTCCGACTGGACATTCTTGCACTGCCAGAACTTCACGGTGGAGGAGCTCGACACAGCCACAAAGCACTTCTCTGAGGATCTTGTGCTTGGTGAGGGCGGCTTCGGCAAGGTGTACAAGGGCGTGCTGAAGGACAGCAGGGAGGTGGCCGTCAAGATGGTAAGCAGTCCATGGCATCCCCGTTGCAATCCTGTGGTGCTAACAAGCTCGCTCGGAGAGCCGAGCAGCTACGGCGCGGACGGACTGGCGCTGCACGGAGCTTGCTGTGCCTCTCCTCAGCAACAAGCACGTGCATGGTCAGTGCCGCTCACGCTGTGAGGTTGCCGCGCACCACCATGGCGGCAGATGCGGGAGGGCAGCAAGCAGGGGGTGAGCGAGTTCCGAGCAGAGCTGGACATCATCAGCCGGATCCACCACCGGCACCTCGTCGGCTTGCTGGGCGCGTGCCTCGCCAACGACCACCTGCTACTTGTCTATGACTACGTCCCGCACGGCAACCTCCATCAAAATCTCCACGGTGGGCAAACTTGCATGCTAGACCCTACTCGCCAATTGCATGATGGATATCCTAAGCATCAGATACATGGATACTTGATCATTCTGGTCAGTCGCGCTTGCTGAGCAGCATGGTGGCTGCAACTCTCCTTCTAGTAGCAGCTTGGTTTGCTTTGCAAGCACAACATGCCTATGCAGCAAGCAATTGCTGCCGTGGCAAGGGCAACTTGTCTAGCCAAAGCTTGACCAAGCCTGTCCCCCCTGCACTGTGCATGATGCTTGGCGCGAGCAGAGAAGCACATGGACTGGGCCACGCGGATGAAGGTCGCCCGCGGCGCTGCCCGAGGCATCGCCTACCTCCATGAAGATTGTGAGCATCCAGAACCTTCGCTGCTCTGCTGACCCGGTCACATCCGCTGTGCTTTCTGGAACTATGCCAACAGTCGTCAAGTGAGAAGGACAAGCAGCGTATGGTCATACTTGCTGGGAATTGAGCTGTTACTTGGCGTCTGAGCAGGCAATCCGAGGATCATCCACCGAGACATCAAGGCCCCTAATATTCTGCTTGATGCCCAAGATGAGGCCTTGGTACTGCTTTTACTACCACATCTCTTTCATCAGCAAGTTGCAGGTCGTCATCGATAATTTGTCGGGAGATTGTGGCTACACAGTGCATGATACTCCAGAAAAGCCATCAGTCACTTAGCTGCTGAGTCTCACTGGTGCAGGTGGCCGACTTTGGCCTTGCCAAGCTCGCTGACGACATGTTGAGCCACATCACCACCCGTGTCATGGGTACCTTTGGGTCAGTCCACCAAAGAGGATAACATAGATCTTCCGGCTGCAAAGCTTGTCTATTCGACTGAGAGCGGGTGTCAGAGCATGCGCCACTCATGTCGATAAGGAAATTGCTGTTGGGCATGTTTCACAAGGAGGCATGTCTCAAGTGTTCTTCTTCTAAGGCGCTCCTGCGTGGTCTGCCACAGTTACCTTGCCCCAGAGTATGCCTTGACCGGGAAGGTGTCAGAGAAGGCAGATGTGTTCTCCTTCGGGGTTGTGCTGCTTGAGCTCATCACAGGCAAGAAGCCTGTGGACATGACGCAGCCGCCAGGCAAAGAGAGCTTAGTCATCTGGGTGAGCATTGCCCCCTTCCTGTCTCCTCGTAGAGTCACTGGAGTTTTCTGTGCCTGCTTAAAGCTGCTGGAAGCTCCATCTTAAACTTTCCGATCTCATTGCAGGACAATACCTTGTAGTATAATACTTCTTTCTGTTTGCGTCTCTCTCTCTGTCTGCATCAATTTCAGCTTGCTTTGACACTTACTTTTATCGTCTGCACCCATATGTGCAGGCTAGGCCCATGCTTGTGAGTGAACGTTTTGAGGAGCTTGTGGACCCCTTGCTTGCTGGAGATTACGACAGCGCCGAGCTCAATACCATTGCAGCCGCCGCAGCACTGTGCGTCCAGGACGACTCCCAGCTTCGCCCTCCCATGGGCAAGGTGAGCATCTTGTCCCAGATGGTAAATAGTGTACTTGTCTGTGCACCATGTTGTCTGTCATCTGTCCATCGCCTCCGTACATACACAAGAAGCTCGTTTTTGCCTCCATGCATGCACAAGAAGCCTATCAGCAGGCCTTATTCGATTGCAGCCTTCTCAAAAGCATGGTAGCTCGGCGGCAACTTATTGGGGCTTTGCGTGCAATTTGGCCCTATCTTGGCACACCTCCTTGTCCATAGGACAGGACTTCTTCAGCCATCCTGCACTTAGCATAGAAACTAAGAGATCTACATTTGTTTGTCAAGCACTTGCAAAGAAATACAGAATGCAGTGTCTGGTTCTGCAATGTGCTGAATGCTTGGAGATCTGCTCACTGCTGCTGCTGCTTCACAGATCTCGAGCTTCCTTGAGGGGGATGCTCTGTCCAGGGAGAGCAGCCTAGGTTCACTATCACAGGCGCGGCTCTTCATGGAGTCGCCTGTTCGGGACCCCAATGGTAACACAATGGACTTTGAGCGATTCAAGACGATGGCCAAGCAGAACGTCTTCAACAGTGACTCTGCTGCCTCCAAAGAGTCTTCTGGGCAGGCCAAGAGCCCCCTCACACAAGTCCTGCCGCGATGAGGCCACATAAATATCGTGCCCAATCATACGCCCACCATTCCTTCATTGTTTACTCCAGCCTGCACTTGACTTCAAGCAATTGCAGCTCACAGATCGTGCTACTAAGAGCAGGTGAAGCATGTAATCAGCTAATTCTGACTGAGACCCCTCATAGAAGGGCCGTGACAGATTGATGCACAATCAAGTGAGGCTGCAGTGCCGGCTGTCAAAACTTGCCTACACTCGTTGGAGCTGCTTCTTGCACCCTGAGCAAAAGCCGCTTTGTGGTCTTCGAAGCGTTCTATTGCTAAATACATAGCAAACAAGTCAGTCATAAGCTGGTGTTAAGAATGACATACTACCCTCTCAGTCTTCCAACCACCCTAGGACCAGTGCTTCGACATCCGCCTGTGATGCACACAGGGTAGAAGTTCCCATCTGTCAGCGAGGCTACTTTGTGCCAGTGGATACATGTACAGCTGCTTTTGCTGGGCGACAGCTGCTTAGGCCGAGTGACACTGGGAGGGACGGAAGCGGTCGTGTCATTCGCCCCGTCAGGGGGGTGGACGCGGCCACGGAGGCCAAGTCCGCCTGACGTGCGGAACCACCCCTTAAGCCCCACCAGGTCGGATGGGCAAAGATATTGAAAGCGCCCGGCACGTCAGCTGCTGCCATGGCAGCCGCCAGCCGCAGCTGCGCCGCCGACGACTGCGGGACTGCGGCGGCCTTGGCGATGGGGCTGGCGCTATGGCAGCGCTGCGGGCGAAGGGGAGGCTGGTGGCGGGTTTTCGTATATCTGGGGTGGGGCGGGTGCCAGCTGTCACTTCTCGGCAGCCCGGGGGCGGGTACAGTCATACCTTGTTATAGGCACGTCGGCCAGTTTGGCGAAAATATGTGACTATATCGAGGTGTGCTTGTTCGTTGTAGAGGCACTATTGCCCCCAAATGTGCTTCCACCGTGACAATCAGCAATATATGAAATTATATTGAAAAATGGGCTTTTTGGGTTTAGGTTTAGGGTTAGGATTCAAAAACTAGACCTAAACCCTAAACCCCACACCCTAAACCCTAAACCTCAATCCTAATCCCTGTAGAGAATAGGCGAGATATGTTGATTTGTTTTCATATAGGCACTTCTAGTGGGGAAATCTGCCCCGGAAAACTGTGCCTGTACATAGCGGCACGTTCCCTTATCGAGTCACATTTGCCTGGGGAAAAAAGTGCATCCCGCAAAATGGTGCCACTATCCAAAATATGCCAAAACGTGCCCTTATCTTGGGGTGCCTATAAAAGGTATGACTGTAGACGGACGGGGCAAACGGCGCCGTTTCCTCCTTGACGGGGGCAAAACGGCGCCCTGGTCAGCGCCCGGTGTGGCGCCTCCGCCCGCGACCGGGCGCGCAGGGTTGTCAACACGGGCGTATCATGCACTGCGACACGTTTCCCTCGACGCGACCGCCCGACCAAGTGTAGAAATGCTGGCCCTTATACAGCTGCTTTTGCTGAGCGACAGCTGCTTAAAGGCGTCACTTACCCACTTCTTTACGTAGCATGCTGCACAGGCAGTGATGGGATCGTTTTTCGGCTGCTTGTTTTCATGCTGTTCTCCATTGTGATGTGAGTGGCAGCAGCCCTGTCAAGTACATGCTGTTCTCCATTGTGATGTGAGTGGTAGCAGCACTGTCAAGTGGACGACAGGCTACTGCTAACACATGGCCCCAGCCTGCCAACCTGCAGATGTGCTGCATCTCATAGTGCTGTCTGCTCCCTGCAAGCAGAGGTATGCAGATTGCTTACTGCAAACCCCTGCCACGTTGCCTGCAGCCTTGACTTCTGATGCCCGCCTTGACACGAGACGAGTGGTCTGAGTTTGAGAATCTTATAAGAGCATTGCATTACCAGATGCTGGGCATGCGCTCGATGGCGGGGGATAGCTGGGCAACTCTGCAGTCTCGGGGGTGGCCAGGCGTCGAAGAGCGAGCGCTCTGTTTGGCCAAGTTGCTTGGCCGGTCAAAGCCGTCGACAGAGTCGTAAAAGTGCTCGTGTGAGGGAGGGTTGGAGAAGGCGGAGGTAAGGGGAGGGTCGCCTGCCGGCGCTTGATGTGTGTCCTGAGGCGGCTCCACAGCAGCCGAAGCGGCAGAGGGTGTGTCAACGTGTCCCTGCGCAGATTGCTGCAGAAGGCTGGTGGTCGCTGGTCAAGTAGAGACCCTGCAACAATGGCTGCCAGTGCCAACACTACACTGCAACTGAGCTTGCCAGAATGAGCTGCTTACTCGAAGCACTACTTCACAGGTTGGGATTTTCGACATTGCTCGCTTGCTGTGCTGACTGACCTGGGCTGCAAGCTGCCGGATGATCTCCTGGGAGGCGCGGCGGAGGTCGGCGCTGCTGTTGTCCCCGCAGCTAAGGCTTGCCAGCTGGTCAAGGAGTGTCTGGAGCGCCTGGCCACCCACAGAAGGCAGCAGCGATGGCAGAGGCCGCAATGGCGCCCCAGCTGGTCCGGTTATCAGGTCCGGTCTCAGAAAGGGGTGCTGCGCAAGCATGAGGGTGGCGCAAGCCGTCAGCTGCCATATTGCGACTGCCGCTACATTTCAGTGAGCGAATTTGATCCACAAAGCCTGAAAATAAGACCTTGTCTTTGCACTACACATATTTTTCTAGTGGCTCATCAGAAGGCGCCTGTAGGACCTGGAGGAGCTCCGGAATAGTGATCCGCGCTGCCGGATCGCGGTTGAGGCAGCGTCGCAGACAGTCGAGGAGCCAGGGGTTGGGCACTGGCCGGAACTCAATCTCGTGGCTACCGCTCACTATTGCCTGCAGCTTTGCGATGACGCCAAGGTGCGAGAACGGCGTCTGCTTTGCAAAATGCACAAGCCAAGATTCTGATCAGGCAGATTCTTTTTCCAGGCTGAAAGATGGTCATTATGAACCTCCTCTGCTCCTCAGTCAACTGAGCAGGTCAATTCAGCAGCCCACAATGGGCTCTCTTGAAGAATGGTGGCCAACCTGGCCATAGACCATCTGGTACAGGATGCAGCCAAGCGACCAGATGTCGGTTGCACGGCCAACGCGGATGCCGCCCGTCGGAGCGTCCCCGCCGGCACTACGTCCATTGCCAACGATTGCCTCGGGTGACATGTAATTGAGCGTGCCCACCTGCGCAGGAGCGGCCCAGCCGCCGCCAGCGGCAGGCTTCACTTGAGCTACCACCCCGAGATGTGACTTGTTTCCAGCCTTGCTAGACCATTAGCATTTCCATGGCTTTGCTTGTCACACTTATATGGTCAATAGTAGTAGTTGTCCAATTTGTGACAGGGAAGCAATTAGGTTGGCCAACCTGCGTCTCACGGACAATGTTGGTGGTATCGCTTTGCAGCGCACGCGCTATGCCGAAATCAATGAGCTTCAGCTCGCCCTCGACTAGCAGAAAGTTGGCAGGCTTCAGATCCGAGTGCACAATGCGCTCCTCGTGGATTGTGTGCACAGCCTCCAGCATATTCTGCGGTAAGTTGTGTTGCCGGCTTCAGCGTAATCAGCCACACTGTGAGACAGCCGCTGCTCGGGCGCAGACACACTCAAGCTGAGCCCTGCCATGGAGCATACCTGCCAGTAGAGTCGCACAAAGTTGTCGCTGATCCGAGGGAAGCAGCTGGAGGGAGTGCCGACACCGTCGTCGCAGGCCCGCTGCATCTTCGTCAGCAGACGCGCGAGGTCGATCTCGCCAAACTCCAGCACCAGGAGGATGAGGCCTTCCCGCTCCGCGACCTGGCAGCAGCGAGCGTGTCAGGACAAGAGGGAGGAGAACAGGGCGGCAGTCATACGGCGCGGCTGCTGCCAGAACGTCGCCACTGAATCGACTCCTGATGACATAACGGCACTGCAGGAGAGCCTCCATGCGACGGCCCTCCCAAGCCTCTCACCTCAGAGTCAATGAGCTGCACGATATTGCGCTTGCCGCGCAGGCGGTGCAGCAGCGTGGCCTCCTCACGAAACCCCCGTGCCGAGTCGGCGTCGCGCCCAGCCAGCCGGATGCGCTTGAGGGCATACACGTCGCGGCTCGGCGCCACCACCTTGTAGACCTTGCTGCTCCCGCCCTTCCCAATGACACTGAGCTTCTGGTACGCCGTCCCGTTGACCACCAACGTGTTGTCGTCCTCTCGCAAGGCAGGCTTGGGATTGGACCGCGGTGGCGCTGCAGCTGGCGGGAGGGCCGGCGGCTGCTGGTTGCTGGCTTGCACCCTCTTGAGAGGCTCAGCGGCGGCCTTCCCTAGATGACCTGCGGAGGAAGGGGCCTCCGTCTGCTGCCGACTTGGTGGCGGCTGCTGCGCGCACTCCCAGGCAGAGGACGGCACTCCCTGAAGCGGATCTGCCGCGGCGCAGCTGGCAGCTGCCCTGCCGCCGCCGTCGGCGCTGGGCGTAGGCGCCAGCATGCGGGCCAGGAGCTCCTCGTCAGTGGGCAGCCGGTCGGCGTGCGGCAGCGACAGCGGCAGCTGCCGCACCAGCAGGAGCCGCTCCCGCTGCCTCTGCCTCTCCCGCTCGCCGCCGCGCCACCTCTCCCTCTCCTCCTCCCTCCCAACCTCCCTCCTCCCCACCTCATCCTCCATCCTCTCGCTCTCCCTCTTGCTACTCCTCGCTGTGTCTGCCTCCCTCTCCCTCCCCCTGTCGCTCGCTGTCTCGGGCTCCATCTCCTTCCCCTCTCCTGGCGCTCCGTCCCACAGGGCTTCTGCACGCCTCCCCGCATGATCTAGCTCTGCCGGCACGTGCGGTGCTCTCTCCTCCTTTCTCCGGTCCATAGCTTCCACCTCTGGCGCTTGCTCGCGGAGTCTCGCAGCGTCGTGATCTGGAGGCCCTTTGGCCCGCTCTTCCAAGCTCTGTGACGTTGTCGGCGTCTCCTTGGCAGGTTGCTCGGCAGCGAGCTCGTCCTTGGACTTGACGACGCGCCGCGCCGGCCCTGACGACAGGAGGCTGCCTGCTACCACAGCATCAATGTGCAGATCCATCAGAAAAGTTCCATCACTCAAAGCCATTCTGAGAGACCTGAGCTCACGACCGTTAGCAGTGTCGCCAGTAACCAGCGATAGGCTCACCCCAACGCTTGGCCGGCTTGCGGTGGCTCGCGGTCATCGAGGAGCTGCCGGCCTTCTCGACAGACTCGGCACCACCGCCGGTGCCGGCTTCGACGTTCCGCGGCCTAAGGCTTGGGAGAGGCGTGACGTCGGGAGCGTTGCCACTGCCCCCGACTGCGGCAGTAGCGGTTGTGGCAGCAGCTATCGGATGCACCAGCGGCGTCTGGTGCAGGGCCTCGCCGCCGACGGCGCCTATGGCGGCGGCCGGGTCAGGCCGCGGCGTGTGGAGGTCCACGGTGTCGTCCTCGGTGCTGCTGCTGCCGCCACTGCCGCCGCCGGAGCTGCTGCTCCCAGTGGTCATCATGGACGTCGAGGAGCGGGAGTACGACGAGGCGCTGCGCCCGGCGCTCCGCCCCGCAGCGGCCGCGCTGCCGCCGCCGCCGCCGTGGTGCTCGAAGACCGTCTCCAGCACCGGCGTGCGCGACTTGGTCGCCTGGAAGTGCTGCAGGTTCTGCCGCAGCTTCACCTCCCACGACGGCGGCGGCGGCGGCGCGGGGGCGGAGGAGGCCGTCGCCGCGCCGCCCGCAGTCTGCNTGGCTCAGCAGCACAGGCGGGCAGGTAGGTGGCGATGCCCAGCGGCGGTCAGGCGGCGGCCAAGGAACGGGACCTGCGACGGACCTGCTTCCGGAGGGCCCGGGGAGCAGTCGTGGCGACGGCGGCGGCGGCGACGGCGGCGGCGGCGGCGGCGGCGGCGGCGGCGGCGTAAGAGTCTCGCTTTTGAAGCACCCAACGGCCCGCGCGGCCGCCGTTGGTTCCAACGGCGCCGCCGTTGGAGGGAGCGCCCGTCGCCCCGCCGACGGCAGACGACGGCAGTAATGCCTCCTTTCCCATCTACGTGGGAGGCGAGAGACCTGCCCCCCCGCGGACGGAACGGCGCTGGCCGCCGCCCCCCGTGGCGCGCCCACTCGAGAATACGAAATCACGGTGGCGCCATCATCAGCCGCCGCCTACGCCGCCGCCGAGGGAGCCGCGCGGGAAGGCCCTGCGCCGTGCGGACGCGACTCTCGGCACTCGACGCCGCGGCGCCGGGCTGGGCCAGCTGCCAGCCGGAGGCCGGGAGGGCTTCTGGCTCGCCTCCTGTGCTTGCTTCTTCTGCTCGTGGTTGCGCTTGAGGCGCTGCTACAACCAGCAGCTCCAGTACTGATGAAAGAATTGTGGGTAGCAAGAGGGAGATCATTGGCCAGGTGTCTGCTACAATGAGACCTGGCAGCAGGACGCGGCATAAAAGTAGCTGTGTGGCCAGTCTCAGAAGACATCGTCAGTAGCGCACCATGCCTTCCTTGCCGGCGGACGTCAAGTACCATCGGTTGCAGGCCTATTTGTTCGGAGCAGAGAAGGCGCTCGAAGATGGCAACGCCTCACAAGTGTACAGCCTGTCTTTGCGGCTCCTGAGCTTCCTTGAGTGCGAGTCTCGTTCGCACGAGGATCGCGTGTACCTGGACCCAATACGACGCCGGTGCTACACCATACTTGATACGGCACGACAAAGAGAGCAGAAAACAAGGTGGAAAGCTTCAGCAAAACGACGCTGTGATACTACTGATGCTCTCTTTCATTGTACTGAAAGTGAGAATGCTGCCTATCAGGTGGACAACATGACAGTGCAAAATTGGAGAGATTAAGTTGGTGGAATCAATATTCTGTACAGTAATGATGATCATTGTTCTCATTGATTGCTGCTCACACTACAGGAATCCGGCTGAACAAGCCGGCTTAGCCGATGGCTCAAAGTTACAGATTACTGCAGCAGATATCATCAGCCTGGAGGATTTGAATCTTCTTGACGAGGTCAAGGTGCTGCTGAACAGTGACTCAACACTTGCCGACAAGCTCCAGGTCTGTCAAGGTCGATTCTGTCGGGTAGAGAACTGCTTGAGTATATCAATTAAGGATGATGTTGATGGTGAAAAACTGCTCTCTTTCATTTAGCAGTAGAGAGCCACACCATGCAATCATTCATGCCCTGTTATTAGTATCTGGCAAATGGCAACTGACGTACTGTGGCCATAATAGGTACCAGAAGAAGCAGCACGAACATCTACTCCAGCTGCCCAGGAGCCTTCGAGTTGTACAAGCAGGGACAGTGACACAGAAGCAACACCTGGCATCTACTTCCGAGCGGCCAGAAGCAAACGCGGTCGTCCGTCTGACAGAACCAAAGCATCGTCAGAATCGACTCTCCACAAGAGCAGTGGTCCAATCATGGCCACGTTCATGACAGCCAGCGAGAAGCTTGTACGCTCCAACAAAGTGACCCTATATCTCACAAAATCTTCCTCTCTCTTTACAGTCTCTTCATTCTAAAGCCTGCATGTGGATGTCAGACTTAACACAGTCTTCTGTTACCAAGCATCACAGGCTTGCAAACGTCTCGGCTGTAACTTTTTATATCTGCAGACTGCTGATGCCATGAGGAGGCCAAAGGGCATGCAAAAAGGTCAATGCAAGAAGGACGAGGAGGAGCACCCGCATGTTGGCCAACCAATCAGGGCTACAGCTGTTGGCCTTGCTAGACGAGGCACAAGGGGTAACTTCAACCAACCAACAAGGACAGATTCCTCTCAAGGTGCTGCCAACCTGCTCCGAGGCCACTTGAACAATGACAACACGTTGGAGGAGTCCACTTTGAAGTGGTGAGCTTCATTCCCTCTATGAAAATGTATGCGCCAGCTTGGTGTAGTTACCTGCTTCCTTTCTGTGACATATGCTGCAAGCATAGGCATCCTTGCTGCTGTTCTTACGCGCTGTTCGTCTCCAGTCTCGAGCAACTGGCAGGGCCAGATGGCGAGCTTCCGGGTAGGTTGCGTAATCTGGAGCCCCGCCTCTTGGAGCATGTTAGCAACGAGATAATGCAGAAGAACCCCAACACAACGTGGGACGATATTGGTGAGTCTGATGCTATATCCAATTTGTTGTCATCTGACATAAGGGAAATTACTTGTCATTCGCCAAGTCTCATCAATCTGCTTGTTCCTGCAGCCGCACACCAAAGCTTTGGATTCATGGATGTTATCTGCACCCACTTGTCAATGTGCAGCCGGCTTGGAGCATGCAAAGAGGAGTGTCTATGAGGCTGTCATCATGCCTCTGCTGGCCCCTCACCTGTTCACGGGAGTCAGGAGTGCTCCAAAAGGACTACTCCTCTTCGGCCCCCCGGTAAGTGACTGCCCACGATCAAATTGCTTGGTCTCTTGTGCAGTGCACAGAGGTATGATAAGCAAAACCTCATGATTTAATCTCCAGTACTTTCTGTCAGAGCTCACGCTCAGTAATTACTGCTGCGCATATCTGTGCCTTCCAGGGCACAGGGAAGACCTTGATAGGCAAGGCAATCGCTAGCAATGCCAAGGCAACCTTCTTCTCAATCTCAGCTAGTTCAATGACAAGCAAATGGGTCTGTCACATTCACTAAACTTAAAAACCCCCACTGCTGATACATCTACTACATCATGCAACCACTTGCCAAGGCAATGTACATTGCTTCGTCAAAGTTGTCCAACTTGCTCAACGAGGATAGCATAGTGTGAGCTATGACAAGACATTTTCTCAAAAGGAGCGTGAGGTGCATACTAGCCGCACTGATACTGACATAGATCATACTGAATTGCTGAAGATAGGAGAGGGTGAGAAGCTGGTGAGGGCACTTTTTGGCGTCGCTGCTTGCCATCAGCCTGCAGTGATCTTCATTGATGAGATAGATTCTCTGCTTTGCCAGGTGATTTTGAGATACTCTCTTCTGCAATGCTTATTGGCTGACTGCTATCCACCATTCACAAGGATGTTAGCCTACTACATGCGTGAGCAGGCGTCATGCTGATGCTTCACACTTGCTGCTATACAGCGGAAGTCAGATGGAGAGCACGAGTCAAGTCGTCGATTGAAGACACAGTTTCTGATTGAGATGGAGGGTTGCAGTAGCGGTGATGACAAAATATTGCTGATAGGTATTTGGGCGAGCTTTGCACGAAGTTGTACTCAAAGGAGAGGACATTTCTGAACTTTGTACGCATAACCCAAGGTGCTCAATAAGCAAAGGACCAAGTTGCATCCTTGATTGAGCAGCCTGGTCACCCGTGACATTTCAGGAGCTACTAACAGGCCTCAGGAGCTTGATGAAGCGGCGAGACGAAGGCTGGCTAAAAAGCTCTACATACCACTGCCAACTGCAGGTCTTGTTTCACCCATTTTCATGGCATTCTTTCATTGCCCACAGCATGCGAGTCTATCTCGTCTATCACTTTCTGCACGTTGCTAGCAATCGGTCACCCACAGCTTGTCCTGCAATTTTCTCTGACCTGCTATTATCCATCCCGCAGAGGCAAGAGGTGCTATCATCAAGAACCTCTTGGTGAAGGATAAGCTCTTGAACTTGTCAGAAGCAGAGGTGGCTGTCGTTGCAGAACAAACAGAAGGTTAGCATGGCAGCATGGAGATCAGGATTAAAACCTATTGATCCTCTTCCTAACAGATGCATAAAAGAGGTGCCTGCACAGTGAGAGTCTGATTTGATTCTGGCGGTTACTTGTTGATATAATTATATGATTCTACCGTATGATGATGTAACGAGAACATGTGGGGCAGCTTTCTGGTCTGTAGAGCGGCTGCTCATCAGGAGGCAGCTGTACTACACTGTGATGTGCATACAGAGTAGACTGGTTGGCTTGCTTTGAAAGACTGAGCTACAATGCTGTTTGCAAATGTCATCTGCAGGCTACTCTGGATCCGATATGAAGAACCTGGTACAGGAGGCATCAATGGTCCCGCTGCGAGACGCTATAACGGCAGGCCTTGACCTAGCTTCCATAAGCACAGACGAAATGCGAGCCATTTCTGCACAGGTGCATGATCACTTCACTTTGGCCTAGCTTTGATTCATCCGAGGCTGTCAATAGACGGTTCAACTCACAGCGTTCTGTTACCCTCCTGCCTCTTAAACTGGATAGTTCAACAAATGGCTGCAGGACTGATGATCTGAAGAGGACGGTGTGATTGCAGGATTTTGCTTATGCCCTCCAACAGGTGCGACGAACTGTGGCACCGGGAGAGCTCGAGCAATACGAGCTTTGGAATCAGCAATTTGGTGGAATCACAAGCTAGGCCAATGTAGTAGTAGGCATCTCGGCCTGAAGAAGTTGCTACAAAGGACAGATTCTCCTTGACCAGATGCTTCATTTATTGCTCCTCCTGATGTTAGTCCAGATACAGCAAGCCATTACAAAATCTGCTCCTACCAAGTAGTGGCTTCCATGAGTAACCCTTCATCGAATCTAGCCTCGTGATGCCACTGTCCTTGCTGGTAATTTGGTGAGCGAAGGCATCCACGCGTGAATTCGCTGCCTAATCAACCGTCAGCTCCGCTCCAATTCAGATTGCACAACCCTCACCTCCTTGCATCCCACCTTAGCTAGCTGTGTCTGCTGCATATTGCTCACACAGGTCGCCACATATATCCAGTTCTGTCGCTAGTCAGGCAGCTGACTATCTGCCGCTCATCTCGAGGAGCAACACCGTGATTGGCATGTGTTGCACACTTCGGCTCCACAGACATCATATTTACCCTCCCCTGAAAACTTCAAGCTGTGGGAGGAAGTGTATGATGAAGCACATATGCAACAGCAATCTGTAACAATTTTACGTGCATGACACAGCCTCTTGGCTAGAGCTGTCACGGTCAGCTCGCCACTTTGGCCGTCGCTAACATCCGCCATTGGTACTGATGCGAAGGCGCTTACGCTGTCGTGCGTGGGGACGTCAAGCACAGAGACAAAGCAGCTCGACCGACTGAATCGCTTGGGGGTAATCGGAGTAGTGCTGCAGCTTTCTTTGTTCTACATGCTGGAAGCGTCTTTCTTCCACTGGAAGAGACTTTCTTCGACTGATTGCCGGGATTTCTGCCTAGCAAGCTCCACCCTTAGGTGCGAAGCAAGGCCAGACGAGCTGCCAGTAGCCGCCCTCACTACTGCAACATTTGGCCGCACCAGCAGCGCCTCCAATCTTCAGGCGGCCGTGCGGCGGGCGCAGCCGCGGTGGCTGCCGTGGAGGGCGCGAGCGATGGCGGGCAAGGCGGAGCAGGCCGCGCCGCCGGGAGCTGCGCCGGCCTCNGGTGGTCGCCGTGCGGCGGCGCGAGCTGCGGGCAGCGGTGCCGCAGCTCCAAGCGCGAGGCCTCCACCAAGCCGCGCGATGGTATCCCTCGCTGGCGGCCCCCCACACGCCTTTGCCGAGCTTCGATCGGCGGCGCATGGCCGAGCTGCTGGCACGAGGAGGCTCGCCGGCAAGGTCGCCAGCCCTGAGTGCAGGCGCAGGACTCGAGCTGCGCGGCTGCCGCTCCTCGTCTGCAGCAAAGCTCGGTCCCGCGGCTGCATTGCCGGCGCCCCTCCTCCAGCAAGAAAGCGCCATGCCAGCTGTGAAAGCTTTGTGTGTTCAACATTGCAGCTCATCAGCGATCCTGTGCTTCCTCACTTGGCGGCGGCGCTGCCAGGGCCGCCGAGCAGCTCGTCGGGCTGCCAGCCGCCGGTGGAGCGGCGGCTGCGGAGGAGCAGCGCGGGCGTGAAGACGCTTTGGAGGGCCAGCCGGAAGGTGCCACGGAGGAGGGAGCTGCCGCTGATGTCCGCCTGCCCGGGACGACAGCGGCTGCCGCCGCGGCGGCTGCGGATGAGGCGGACGAGGCTTGGGACGAGGACGCGTACCTGCTCGGCAGGACCTTCTTCGACCTGCGGGAGTATCGCCGGGCGGCGCACGCCCTCGCCGCCTGCCGCGGCTCCAAGGCTGTCTTCCTGCGACGATATGCCACCTACCTGGTTTGTGCCTGCAGTCCTGACTCAATGCTCAGATTCAAACCCTGCACTCATAATTGTCAAATGCGAAACCTCAGCTTTTGCCCTTATCCTTTATCCTGAAGTTGACATTTCCTGGCATTAATGGGCTGTGGATTCTCAAGGGCTGCATTGCCGCAATTATTGACTTCGCCTAGCTCTGGAACACTGCTGCCAGCATCAGCTCGTGCTCTCGTTGGTCTCGGTGCTGATTCTTTTAACCACCTTAATGAGTGTAAGAGGAACGTTTGAGCTTATCTCTGAGGCACAGCTGGCCCCATGTCTGGCGTGCAAGGTGTGCAGGCCGGCGAGAAGCGCAAGGAGGAGGCGGTCCTGGAGGCGACGGCGGAGCATGCGGGCAAGGGCGGCCCGCCGTTGAACGCTGAGCTGGGCGCACTGGAGCAGGAGATGGCTGCCGAGCAGCGGGCTGGGCGGCTGGACCCCTTCGGAGCTTTCCTGCTGGGCAAGGTACTGCAGCAGCTCGAGCAGGCTGCAGAGGCCCGCCACGCGCTCTGCGCCTCCGTGGCTGCGTGGCCCTGGAACTGGAGCGCGTGGCAGGAGCTGCAGGTCCGCTGCTACTGCCCAAGCCTAGCCTTTACCGTAACTCCTAAACCCTTAAGTATCTTCACCCGACTAGTATGCATTCAGTTGCCAACCTAAATTTTAAGTGGATTAGCTGACCCTGAATCTGACATTTCAACCACGGCACGCGGTCACTGGGGTTGGCTTGCAAATGACACGACTGCAGGGCACTGCCACCTTCCTCCGGCACGGCGCCTGCAGGCGCTCTGCACTGACGGGGACGTGCTGGCTGGCGTGATGGCGCGGTTGGAGGATACGTGGATGCGGGCCTTCTTTGAGGCAAGCGCACTGCTGGAGATGCAGCGCAACGTGGAGGCGCTCAGTGGCTACCAGCAGCTAGCCGGCGGTGGACAGTTCCCAGGCAGCCGCTACGTCGCGGCGCAGACTGCGACAGCCTACTACAACCTGCGCGACTTTGAGGAGGCAGAGTTGCGGTTCGAGGCGCTGCTGCGCGACGACCCCTACCGCCTCGATGCCATAGACACTTACTCAAACATCCTTTACGTCCGCGAGGCCTTCTCCACACTCAGCTATCTCGCTCACAAGGTGACCGCAGCCGCTCTGCATTTGTAGGTCTCCTGTACCAAAGGCTGCTTTCAGCTGCCAAAGCTAGCAAGCCTTTGGAAGGACCTAGAGGGAGAGGGTTTAAGATATCTAGTGAATCTGGGAGTATTGGTGGTTAAGGCTCGAGTAACAGGGCTTCAGGTCTTTAAATTATGGTCAAGAATAAGCAATTGCTACAGTCAAGGCCCTATGGACCCATAGTAAGTACGACATTGGTATCTCTGAGCGCCACAGAGCTTGCTCTCAGTCCCTCAAGCATCTCTATGTGCTCATGCAGATCAAGCTTTATCTTCTGGATCCAGAGCAAGGTGCTGGCTGCTCATCTGATAGATAGGAGCAAGGTTCCGAATCTTCTATGTTGATCCTTCTTCAGTTATTGACTGGTCCTCTAGTGTCACTTTGTTGTCAGGCTGTGCTTATTGACAAGTACCGGCCAGAGACATGCTGCATCATTGGCAACTACTACAGCTTCAAGGCGCAGCACGAGAAGGCAGTGATGTACTTCCAGCGTGCGCTCAAGCTCAACCGCCACTACCTCTCAGCGTGGACACTGATGGGTCATGAGTACATGGAGATGCGTAATACGCCGGCAGCCATTGATGCCTATCGCCACGCCGTGGACATCAACCCGCTGGACTACCGGGCATGGTACGGCCTCGGCCAGACGTACGAGATCCTCGCCATGCCCTTCTACGCTCTCTACTACTACCGGTAAGGAAGACTTTCTCAGCTGACTTGAATCACTCAGTCATGATCATGATCATGACTGAGCGTGATCGTATGATCCTTCTGTCAACTCGTTTTGCAATCACTCTGATGACTCATCTCTGGCGCCGCTCTGGCTGGCGGCGCTCTCAGGCGGGCAGCGCAACTGCGACCAACAGACGCGCGCATGTGGTGTGCCATGGGGCAGTGTTACGAGAGCGAGCAGCTGGGGCAGGTCAATGCAGCGGTGCGGTGCTACCGACGCGCCGAGGCCACGGGCGACCGCGAGGGGATTGCACTGCACAAGCTGGCCACGCTCCATGCCCACCTTGGCCAGGAGGACGTGGCTGCGTACTACTACAGGTGCAATTTCCCCCTTACATGAGGGCATGTGTATCACACTCACTTGTTCGTACAAGCATGATACACAGGTTCTATACAATGACTATGTACAAGTGAGTGACCGCAGAAGGTCATAGTGATAATAGATTTAGGAACAGCAGCGGGTGTGTTGAGCTTGCGTGCATATGACAATGTCAAGCTGTCCATTGAAAGGGACAACCCATTGTGGTGACAAACATTGAGAGCTAAGCACTGCAAAGAGTCCTCATGGCCAGCCCTATATCACAAGTATGACAAGAAGGGTGCCACTGAGCAACTATCTGTAGGAGCATGGTATGCTGCGAGTGCTGAAATTATGGTCTGGCAATCAATGGCGAGCAGGATGAACCTGGAGAGGCTGGACGCGGAGCGCAGCGAAGGCCAAGACCTTATGGATGCGCTCGTCTACCTCGCAGCACACTGCAAGGACCATGGCCAGCTGGAGGAGGCCGAGCGGCATGCCACACGCCTGCTGGATTACGGTGGGCCGGTGAGCTTCTGCAGGACTGCCACTTCTGACCCTGCTTGGGTGATGCATGGCTGATTGAAGATATACATTGTCGATGGCTGCTGTCTTATGAGCTATTAGTCGCTGTGTTGTACAGGGCCTCAGGACCTCAAACCTCATGCCACATTACATTGTTGTGTATGTATCAATCTGCTAACCTTCATGTGCCCCTTGCAGGCCAAAGAGGAGGCAAAGGCGCTCCTCCGGGAGATTCACTCGGTGCAGCAGCATCACTCATCATCGCCGCAGATGGATGTCTTATGACGGGCAAGAGCTTCTCCTTCACTCTTGACGAGAGGAGGGGTTTCAGGGGTTAGGGCTCAGGGGGTTTACTTTTCGTGCAAAAGCTTGCAGATGTATTCTCCTTCAATCCTGTGATTCTTTTGGTAGCAAACGTGCTTCGAATATCTCAGAGCTCCTTGTTTCCATCTAGCACAGTGTGCATCTGGGATATGCGGTTGCTCACTCGGGCAGGCTGAGCTCATTCAGATGCTCACGTGGACATGCCTTGTCATTCTCCTGAGAAAGCAGGACTTGGTGGTCAAAGAGGGTCTACAGCACTTGTTACATTTGCACTGCAAGTTTTGGAAGCTCCCATTGTACATAACTGTCTCAGTGAATTAACACAACACGAATTTGTCTGCGCCTCCATGTCATGTCCATCTTGAAGATTGATGCTCACTAGGAAGATTTGTGCAAGACGCAAATCAAGTCAGCTTTGTCCTGTACTGAAACGTTGCTGTCTCAGTATAGCCCAGAGCTTGACTTGGGGCCGCTTTATCTGTAGCCTAACTAATAAGTACGTCATAATGCCATAGAAATCAGCAAAGCCTTGGCTACACAGAAGCGAGCCATCAGCCTCATCAGACTGCAAAGCGCATATCCAGGCATTATCCAGGAATTCTGACTCACATCGTAATACTGCTATCATCACCAAAGTGCCTTGATGTGCAAGTGAATGCTTATTTGCCATGATAATCATGGCAAGGACTGGAAGCCCAGATGCGCCTACTCTTCATGTTGCACTGCATGCCCAAAACCCTCTGCCACCCCGCGCCTGCAATGCACAACCGAGGTGCGATTATTGCTGCGAGGACATCATGCACCAACGCCCCTCAGTGCTGACTGAAGCGTGCGCTTGCATGCTTGGCAACGCTGGTGTGATACTCCCGTGCTTACAGTGCCTGGAGCTGCTCGCAGAAAGTACTACTTTGCTGTTAGAGCAGCAGCTGAGCTAAGGCAGCAAGAACTGCAATGTTGCAGCCAGCCCCACATCTGGATGGACAAAGATGACTGTCTGTGATGAAGGGCGCAGGAAACTGCAGCTGCATGCGCAGAAGACTACTACTTTGCCGTCAGGGCAGCAGCTGAGCTAAGGCAGCAATGACTGCACTGTCGCAGTCAGCCCGAAAAGATTGGGAAGGCCAAACTTGACTGTCTGTGATGAAAGGCGCAGGAAACTGGAGCTGCGCGAGGGCAGCGCCACAGCCCACTTGGCCAGTGGCACCCCGCCGGGCTCGCTGGGATGGGCCTGGAGCTCCAAAACAGCGGCGCAACTGGCAACGGAGTCAGCAGCGAGGCCAGCGTCACGAAGAGATGTCAACGTCACAAATATGACGCTGACGGTCCGCTGGCTTTTGCGGCCTAGCCGGCAGCCATGGCAGGGGCCGGCGCTCACCGCCGAGGCTCGCCGCCGGCAGCCGGACGAGCTGGGCGCCGCCGCCGCCGCCGCCGCCGCCGCCGCCGCCGCTGCAGGAGCTCTACTTCGGCCTCTTCACGCTGCGCACGGCGGGCGCGTACTTGTACGACGCCGCCGGGAATCGATCCCGCGTCGACCGAGCGGACGGCCGCGGAGACCGCTACTGCGGGTGGGCGCCGCCCGCTTCCTAACGGCGCTGCCGCTCACCTCTGTTATCTGCAACGGTCTTAGTAAGTATTATTTCTAAGTGATTCCGCACATTTTTGGCGTAATGGCGGCCATGGCTTGGCTCTCCGCGAGCCCCTTGATGTGTGAGCCGCTTGTTGCCGTCGTCTGATTGCAAGGGCCCATGTTCGGCGCCGTTCTCTCGCTGGCAGGACCGCTGCGCCGCTGAGTGCCACGCCGTGCAGCCATCTAGTCGTGGACGGCGTGCGATACCTGCTGTTCCCAGACCTTCGGGTTGGTCCCCGGGGCCCACCCTGCGGCGCTCCATTAGGCGGTTGATCTAGCCCATTTTTTGCGAGCTCGCAGCTGCGCTCAGCTGCTAAGTAGGTGAAGTAGGCGGAAGATGCTGACTTCGTGACCTCGTTGCTCTGTTCCGCTCGGAAGTACTGCTGCACGTGCTGCACAGCTGCCAACGGCTGCGGCATCGTGGCACGGGACTGGCTCGCTGGCGCCGCGTACCTGGGCAGTGATGAGGTCGACGGCATCGTCTGTGACAAGTGGTCAGCTCCCACTGCGCATGGCTGGCGCTTCGCTTTGGTCGTGAGACTCAAAGCGCAGCGAAACCCATACCATGGCCTGGTTGCTTCCATGCAAACGGGCCCAACGCCGTGCTCTAATAGCGAGAGTGTGGCGCAGGAACAAGCCGGGCCTGCAGAATAACTACTACTGGCAGACCCCAGGCGGTGTGCCCATCCGCATCTACCAGGTCATTGCCCGCCTCACTGGCTTTTGTCAATGCCTTAAAGTACTGCCTGACACAGAAACCAAACCCAAGAAAGTCGTGATACTGAATCTTACTAACGCCCAATCCTCTCTCATTTTCGGAAGGACCTACTGGATGGGGCTAACGAAGCCTGATTATTATGCCGGCACTGTTTATGCCATTGCATATTGCAGTGTCTTTGAACCAAGCCAGAGGTCGGTGCACAACCAGTGCTTGCATCTGTGCAGCCAGCTATCACATCACTGCACATGCAACAGCCTGACAAGATTGGCTACCCCGGCCCCGTCTGGCTGTTCACTGGCAGGAATATGCTGAGATGATGACGTTCCGGCCTGATACATACACAACGTCTCCAGACTTTGTGGATAGCACCTTCTCACTTCCAGAGTACTCTAAGTTCGCGGCAACCCTTCCATACATGCTTACATGTAAACAGGAGGTCATGCAAGAACGTTGAGTTTCCTGGTGCTTGACGTTCTCGTCACAAGGGCCTTGTGAGTGACATGCTATCACAATGTAACATACTATGATACCCTACACATGGAAAGCTAACACATGTCGTGTCCATGCAGCTGCAAGAGCGCTTGTTACGGGACCTGCCTCATAGCTGCCCAGGTGGGCCGGTTGCTCCCATCCAGCCTAAGGGCTGATGCCTTCATGATACCTAGAACCAACCCCAACGTCTTTGTAGCTCCTTGAGCCGGCAGTGGTTGCAACCTTTGCACTGATGGTTCGTGGTGGTGCCGTGCTACTTAGGTGCCGCTTGCTGCAGCTCTTTGAGAGAATCAGAGTACCACAACATGCACTACTGCTTGGAGCAACTCACACTCCGCAGGTATGTTCACAAACTTTATGCTGAGGTACTTCAAGAACAGTACCTTCATGTAGAGGCTCTACTACAGAGCATTAGCACTTAAATCTAAATCTGAAAGCTAGGACATGTTAGCTATTCTGCAACAGCTGATTAACTATGTAAAAACTAGTAGCCATTGTGAAGGCAACCCTATGGACAAATTTTGGAGTCACGGCTGCCTTTTGCTTGTCTCTGAAGTTGAAGTTGTACCGCCCTTGACATATTGCTGTCAAATCTGTGCAGTGTGATTAGGAGCCAATGTATGTGCTCATGAGCACTTCCAATGATGTGAGCAGCCAGCTTTTGTCCATTTCATCCATTTGAATCCGCTGGAAGGGCCACATCACATTAGCAAACAGTCGATTATATCCGATCTGCCTACCCCATCAAGTCGGCTCTTCCAGGGCGATAGGACTTCAATAATGCTACCACTTAAGCAAAAGTGATGCAGAGTAGTAGCGGCTGCAAGGGCGCACCTGGAATTGCCATCAGCAGGTCGTCCTTGAATCTTAGGCAGCACCATGCATATGGGCATTGGTGGCAGTGAGCAGATCACACAGGGGGCCGTGCTGCACATCATGTTGCGTGGTTGCCAGATCGGCAAGTGATTTGTGTTATCCAGCTGCTGCCCTGCCAGATTCTAAAGCCATGCAATGCGATGCAAGCAGGCTGCAGCACCACTTGGCACATCTGCGCCCCAACTCTACTTTATCTGCGTATGCCACTTGCCGAGTCCAGCAAAATTGACCTCTTTTCGTTGCTTCGCTGTCAAGGCCTCCTTGGCTTGAGGCGCAACTGATCCTTCCACCTCCTAAGCTTGTCGGAGTATGCAGGTTTAGGGCATGATTGACGACCGGGCTTCCTAGGGGATAACGTGTGGGCCCTCGTAGCATGACGCTTCGGTAACGTAGACGCCACCTCTGCTCATCTCCAAGCACGTGGCTGGCCTTCAGAGCCGCTATTTGAAAACAAGCGCTTCCCCCGTGGCCAGATGCAGGTTCTCTGCTCGAGTCCCATACCTCGGCAGCAACACCTTTCACGAAGGCGATGAGGAGGAAGTGGAGCAGGAGGGCCTGAAAGCCTGTCCGGTGCTCTGCAGCTATATGCGCGGGCTGGAGGGGCCGCCGTTCATCTCCTCAGCGCAAACGGCTGACAGCTAAGGTCGGCTGCGGCAGTGCCGGCGGCGTCGGGCGGCGGCCCTAATGGGCCGAGCCATCCCGGCCGCCGCCGTCTCGGCCCGGCACGGCAGGGCGCGTGGGCGCACCGGCGGCGCGGCCGACCCGGCCAGCTTTCGCCGGGAGAAGCCATGGCGGCCCTTGCTGCACTGACTAATATGATATCCGCTGTTATTGTCATGAACAACCTATATGTATCGGTGGCTGGACCTCCTGCAGCGGCTTGCAGAGGGCCATCGCTCGTTGGCAGGGCCAGCAAGGTGAGCTGCCCGGCCTCAACGTCGCTGGGTCGCTGTTCTTCATGCGGCTATTGATGTCCTTCCGCAAGTCCCAGGCTCACGCAGTGCAATTCCCCCTTGCCATCGACGTCCACGGGGCAATCGACGCTCGGTGGCTCGAGGTCCTGCACCGGCTAGCGCGCAGCGCTGTGGCCCGACGTTATTGAGGGGAGCAGGCTGAACTCAACGCGGCAGGCCGCGTTGAGCTCCAAAATCTCTCGCCCAGGTATCTCTCATGCGCCTGTCAGTATCGCTTTGGCGGGCTGGCTTTTCCAGCCCCTATTCTCAATGGGCGAGCACTTTCTTTAGCGGTCAATAGATGCAACGCGGCATACGCGTTGCATCTATGTGCCGGTTGCGCTGGCTGCAGCCTCTGGCTGTAGAGAGAACGCGGCTGCTGATATTAATAGAGCGGCTGTAAAAGCCAGCCAGATGCATACAGGTGTTCATGACAGAGCCATAGGCTAGGCAGACATGGCGCTCTTAGTAATCCCGTGTCAGCAGTAGGAAGTCAGATGAGCTGAGGAAAATCGTATATTAGAAACTAATGAGGGGAGGAAGAGCAACCCCCCTGCGCAAACCAGAGGCTGCTGCAAGGAGAATGCGGCTGCTGATATTAAAGAATCGGCTGTAAACTGCAGCCAGATGCATACAGGTATTCATGATGGAGCCAGAGGCTAGGCAGACAGGGCGCCCTCAATACCCCCCGTGTCAGCTGAAGAAAGTGCTCGCCCATTGAGGATATGGGCTGGAAATGCCAGCCCAAAAAGAATGAACAGAGTACGAGAAGGGGGCCAGGGGAAGCATTAAGAAAAACAAGCACACAAAGCAGCTACGAATCACTCAGTAAAGAATCGGCTGTAAACTGCCAGCCAGATGCATACAGGTGTTCATAACGGAGCCAAAGGCTAGGCAGACAGGGCGCCCTCAATACCCCGTGTCAGCAGTAGAAAGTCAGATGAGCTGAGGGGAGGAAGAGCAACCCCGCTGCGCAAACCAGAGGCTGCTGCAAGGGCGCGACCAGCCCGGCGATGCAAAGCAATCGCCTGGGACCGCTG
>WELB01000035.1:480228-491880 GCA_009602725.1 Spirogloea muscicola
GCCGAGGCGCCGCCCGGCGGCGTCGGCGGGCGCGGATGCTCTCGGCGGCTCAGTTGCACCGCGCACCGCATCCTCGACGAGGTCCGCCGCCGCCGCCGCCGCCGCCGCCTCCGCCGCCGCACTTGCAGAGCAGCTAAACCCTGAACCCTGAACCCTAGGCCCCGCTAAACCCTGAACCCTGTGCTTGCTGCCACGGCAGTATCTGCTGCCGCTGGTGGAGCGGCGGCGGTTCCAGCTGCCGCAGGCCTGCCCGCTCGTCGGCGACATGTACGCCGAGCAGGAGAAGCGCAAGGTCCAACTGCCAAACCCTCCATCTCAGGGCTCTTCGAAAGGCTTAGGCTGGAGGAGACTGACATAGACCTCTCTTACTTGCGTCTGACCCTGACCCTGACCTTGACGCTTATTTACTGCCTCAAACTCGGAGCTGGGTTTGCAATTTTTTTGTTTGTGATATACTGCCTCAGACTCTGAGCTGGGGTTATATCTGCTACATATGTTGTATATGTTAGTTTAAAAAAAAATGTGTGTATATGCTGAGCCCGCTTGCTGGCGCAGGTGAGGGTGCGGGAGAACAAGTGGGAGTGCGCGTACTGCCGGAAGGCGTTCCGCAGCGAGGCCTACTTGGACATGCACATGGACAACCGCCACGCCGACCAGCTCCCGCCCCCGCACCTCGCCGCGCATGCATGTGCCGCGCCAAGTCCTCCGGCCCTATGCCTGACTGATCGTACCCCTGTTCCAAACCCACCTTTGATATATTTAGCCAATCCTTAAAGTGAAATCAGCATAGACCCATAGTCCATAAAGCATAGCACCATAATCCCATCGCACCCCCTGCTAGAGCTCCTCGATTAGAGCTCCTCCATGTCTTGGGCGCGGCCTGGCTCTGGCTGCTGGTTATGGCCTCTGAGTGGTCAATCCAAGTTTAGATATATGAAATTCGTCTAAAGGAAATACTACTGAGTAAATTAAGCTGGCCCCTGCAGTTCCGGCGCATGTGCCTCGCGGACGTCTGCCCAGTCGTGCACTGCAACGCCGTGGCAGCGACAGAGGATGAGGCGGCGGCGGGCGCGGCCACGGCCGCAGCGGGCCGGGCTAGGCGGCGGCAGCCTGTGCCGCCGCCGGCGGTGCGGCAGCTGGGCAAATGCAGCACCGCCGAGATGGACCATCTGCGGCACGACTGCGAGGTACTAGCCAGCCGCGGGCTCCAGGCCGCTGCCCGGCCCCCATTGTCACAAGGTAATTGGTGGTTGAACTCTGCCGCTGAGCAGGGCTAGGCCGCCTGCTGCGCAGGTGATGGCGCAGACGTGCTTTCCCTCCACCGCCAGTCCAACGTCCAGTGACCTCCATGGTGGGCCTTGAATCTATACCTTAAGCCCGAAACCCAACTCATCACTCTAGCTTGACAATGAATGACTAATGCAACTACAACTCGGTGACAAGGCTCAGTGCAAGTGATGCTTGCTAGAAGCCTGGCTGCCCACTAGAAGCCTGGCTGCCCACTCAAGACTGTCGATCATTAGGCCTGTAGCTACTGCGCAGCTTCGTGAATGTTGCTCGGCCCCTCGCGGCTGCTTGTTATCTGCACCAGACTTCTTCCTGCGGCAGTTCTGCGACGCGCACACATGCGGCGGCAGCGGCGGCAGCGGTGGCAGCAGCCAGAGGTCACCACAGCTTTTTCCCAAGGGCAAAGTGGTGAGCCTGATGCGCAGCTCTCCACCGCTTGGTAGTCGCGTGATCACCGTCGGCCTGTCCCTTGCCTGAGCTCCCGAGAGCGCAGACAAGTGAACTGTGCCCAATTGTCATGCAATGAGCACTATTGTTATGGTGGAAATATACAGAGTAACAGAGTTGATACATCTCAGAAGTGGATATGTTAGGAAGTTGTATCAACTCTGACAAGACAATGACTTTCTCTGAAGTGAGAGTGTGAGATTGAATGTCAAGGTGCTGCCTGAGGCGACGCCTGCCAATGGCCTAGCGCTTAGAACATGGGGGTGTAGCCTTGAGGTCACTTTCGATTTACAGCTTCCAGGTTTCGAAACATAGGGTTCAGGGTTTGCACTACTGACAGTGCACACAAAAGCCACCTTCCGAGCAGCCGTGCTGGTATAAGTTGGCATTCTCACTTACACAACGTCCTGAATGGGCGGGCCGATGGTGGCGTGGCAGCAGGCGGTCGTCGGCAATAACTACTACTGGACTGGGCTCGTCCTCGCCGCGCTCCTGGGCCTCTACTATGGCGTCGCCACTCTCTATCAGTGGTATGCTGTGAACCATTCGTGTTAAGGCAGCCGCAGAGTCGACTAGATCATAAAGAAGCTGTCAGATCCTGTCAATCTGCAGCAGAGGGCCCAACAGAAATGCGACACAGCTGTGTCCACCTTGTTTGATGAATTGCTACAGCATGCTGCATTTCTGGCCAATGCCACTTGAAAAGTTCAGCTTTCAGCATTACAGGATTTAAGATCTAGGCTTCTGATTGTGCATGTTGGAAGTGGTAGTATCTCGCAGCCATTCGACGCCTCTCACGTCTGCCTCATGAGATTTGGCCCCCACATATTATCCAGAGTTGCAGCATGGACAATGATGACTCAACAGACTGCACCTCTACATGCTTGCAGGAAGCACCGCAGGGGGCCTGCCGACCTCCGGCGCATTGGCAGCACTCGGGGCGCTATGCAGCTCAATAGCTCGCTCTTTGGCAAGCCCAAGAGACAATGATTGGCACAGAGTGAACCACACAACGTTCCACTCAGATAGTAGTAATGCCCCTCACTGGGGCTTATAAGAATGTTTGTTTGCCTTGTGCTGCTGGGCGAGCTGGAGCAAAGCCTGAATCAGAGTCCTTGCAAGCTACAGCACGGCGGTAGAATGTTTAGCTAATTCATCGTGTCAATATGGAAGGAAATAAAAGCTAGGCCCTCGATAGTAATGCAGATGCCTGCGGCACTCTGCATCATGTGCTTCTTTGGGGACGGCCGCAAAATAAGGATGAGCTGGAAGAAGGGTGGAGGCAGTGGCGCACAGAGAGGCCTCCACAAACCAGCTCCTGCTAGTGGAGCTGGCTGGGTTGAGTCGTTAACAGCGCATTGCTAAAGCCATTAACAACGCGCTGCTGAATGCCCAAACCCAATAGTCAATGCAGTTAATTAGCTCCCGGTAATGGTGTCCATGCACGCCGCTGAAGGCGGCGCGGGGAGCGCGAGAAACACCCCAGGCTCGAGCAGCGGTGGCCCGCCGGAGGACATCTCGGCCGCGGCCGGTGGCGGGCTCGGCACCAGCCAACGCTGCAGCCAGGCCTCGCGAGCAGCCACCTCAGCGGGCTGCGGTGGTGGCGGCGGCAGCGGCAGCAGCCGCGCCGTGCGCACGAGCTCCTTGCGGCGGCGAGCCGCGCTGTGCCGCACCCAGTGCGGCGGAAGCTGCTGGTGGGCCACCGCCAGCTGCTGCCGAGGGACGCCCCAGGCCATTGTTGCTGCCGCTGCAACACCGCCGTCGAGGCGGGCAGAGGTCCCTTTGGTAGCGGGCGCCGCTGCGACCGGCGAGCGCCGAGCGAAGTGGACCACTGATGGGCGGCGTGTGGGCCACGACTCAAGAGCGCCACCAGCAGGCAGCGGCTGTGGCTGCTGACCCGGCGGAGGCGTTGGCGGTGGTGGCATCTGTCCCGAGGTGCTGCTGGAACGGCGGCTGCTTGGCGCGAAGCGCGGCGGCGGCATGCTTGACGATGTCGGCGAAGATGGCGATGCCAGTAGTGTGGCACGGTGCGGCTCTGGCGCTGGCGGCAGCCGCGGAACAAACCAAGGTGGGAGAGCCGGCCACCGCAGGCTGCCGCCGCCGCCACCTTTGCTGCCACAGGCGTCGCCTGGCGCGGGCCGCGCCTCCCACAGGGACCCACCATAGTCGCCAGCACCAGCCGCGCCGCCAGCGCCAGCACGTGTGCCAACTCCGGCGTGCTTCATCGGCCAGTGCGCTTCATCCGCGTTCGGTGTCACCATGGCTGGCAGCACCTCGTTGGGCGAGGTGGACTCGCTGTGCTCAAGCGACTCCGAGCTTCGGGGGGGCGAGCACGGATTCAAGCTGCCGGCACCGCTGCTGCTGGCAGTGTGTGCTGAAGCGGCAGCGCGGCGCAATGCCGCCATGGCCACCGGTGCACGGTGCGCGGCCTGCGCAAGGCTGCTTAGGATCTGGGAGGCCAGCGCAGCGACGTCGGGCAGCGGCGACAACCCCCTCTCGTGCGGCACCGCCATTACGCCGGCGCTCAGGAACAGCGAGATTGCTGCGACGCCCGTGCGGCTCGGCGAGGCAAAGCCGCCGTGCGGCACAGCCTGTGGCCCGTCCGCGTCTGCATATGCGCCAAAGCTGCCAGCACTGCCCTCGCGTCCGCTGCCGCCAGCACCATGGGAAGCGCTGGGCACTGCGTCGTCGCTGCGTGGGTGGCGCCGCGGAGTTGGCGCCACCTGGTGCACAGGAGCAGCCAGCAATCAGCTCGTAATCCTCAAGTCGACGATTTCAATAGCAAGCCAAAGTCAACCGCCTTGAGTCCAGTGACTCAGCTTCACAATTGCTGACAGTCTATGTTACGGTCTCAAGCAGAAATGAAGTTGTGACAGGTGTTGATCACTCACAGCTTGGGCATACTGCACAAAAAGGCTTATGCAAACAGGCGAAGCTGTATACCTCAAGCAGTGGTGGGCGCTGGTTGCCGCCGGCCGGGCCCCCCAGCAGGCCCAGCTGCAGGGGCTGCTCGATGGTGGCAGCAGTCATGCCGAGGGCATCTCCCCGACCCACAGTCGGCAGCTCCTGGCGCAGGGCTTGCTGCTGGTATGCTGCAAGCGGCACAATGCAGCAACTCTGGCACGGCCTCAGGACTTGCCAGCAGGAGTGCATGTAATTCTTAATAAGATAAATTGTTTCACTGACAGCATAATATAGAGTTTAATTTTGTCATGCGATCAACACCTTGTTGCTTCTTTCTGGAGCTCAGTGCCTGACCAACCAGACTGACCTGGGAAGATGGCGACATTGGCACCGACGACTGCGACTGTTGCCGGTGCTGCGCGAGCCTCCCAGCGCAGCGCATCCCCTGCCGCCGTTGCCGTCTCGGGTATGAAGGGAGCCTGCGACTGGGCCTCGGCGTCGCCGCATGGGAGGGCGAGGGCGCCGTCGGTCACACCCGCCGCTGAGGCAGAGACAAATGGCAGCCGGAACTGCACACGGCCTGCCCAGTCGGCGGCTGCTGCCGCCGCCGCCGCGGCCGCCACTGCTGCGGGGCTGGCCGCATTGCTGGCGCTGCCGGCCCGCTCGTCTACGCTGGGCGCGCCGGCGGGGCAGCTGCCGCGCTCCGACGAGTGCTCGCTGTTGCCGCCGCCGCCAGAGCCGGCGGCACCGCCACCGCCAGGTGCTCTGCCGTGCAACGAGAAAGGCCCCGCCCCCCGCAGCGGCCAGAGGTTCATGAGATCCACGCGCTCGCGCTGCCCGCCCCCGCCACCGGCGGCCTCCACTGTCTCCAGCCACGGCGGCTGTGGTACCAGCAACGGGTGCCGCTCCGGCATTGCCACCGCTGTTGCCGCAGTTGCCACCGGCGCGCCGCCCTGGGAGCTTGCGGAGCGCTGTAGGCTGCGGTTGAGGTCCCAGGAGGGGACGCCAGCGCCTTCCGGTGCACCTACGGTCGTCGCCACTGCTGCCTGCGCCCCCGGTGATGCCTGGTCTGGCGGCAGGCTGGCTGTGGTTGTCGGGCTGCCGCCAGACGCCGCCCTGACCGCCGCTGCCTCCCTGCCGGCGTCCGAGTGCACGCTGGCACCGCCATCGTCCTCACAGGGAGTTGCTGCCGCCGCCAACGCCGCCGGGTCGGCACGGAGCTCCGACAACGACCGGGCTCGCACCGGTGAAGTGACTGCCACCTCCTTGCCAGCATCGGCTTTGGACAAGACAAACAGCGGCAGCACCTTGCCGTTACTGCCAATGCCACCGGAGTAGCCCAGCGGAAGCGCCGGCGATGGCTGCGGCAACGACGGTGGTGGGGGAGGGGGTGGCGGCGGTGGCAGCGGAGGCGGCAGGAGCGCCGGCCCGACACCAAAGCGCCGCGCCCAGGGTGAAAGCTCCACTACTGGCGGCCATGGCCGCATGTCCACAACAGGCGTTGTCGACGGGGGCGGCGGCGGCGGCGGTGGCGGTGGCGGCGGCGGCGGCGGCGGCGCAGCGCGTGTGACCATGGATGGTGGCGTTGCAGCAGTGATCTCGAGAGCGCCGCCCTGCAGCGCACGCCAACGGAATGCCCACACCGCTCGGCGCCGTCGTCCGCAGCATGCTTGCACCCCGTGTCAGCGCCACCCAACCGCCGCTACCGCCGATGGCCTCCGCCGCAGACGCGCCCATCCGAGCTCCCGCTGCGGTTGCAACATCGCCAATGGGCAAGTCCGCCTGCGCAGTGTAGCCGCCGATCTCTGGCGCTGCCGGCTCGCCGGCTCTCTCAGCACCGCCGCTCCTGCTGCCACAGGCAAGGGCGGCGGCGGCAACGGCCTCGCTGGTTGCAGCCGCAGCCGCTGCTAGGAGCATGTTACTGCCGCTTGGCGTGGCCGCAGTGCCCGCTGTCGCGCGACTGCTGCGGCTGCGGCTGCGGCTGCCGCTGCCGCGGGGCTTGAGCCCAAAGCGGAACACAGAGAACCCCGGCGGCGTGCGCTTGCCGCCGCCGCCGCCATTGCTCCTCATCGGGCTCGGCTCGCCACCAGCTCCACTCTCCCGGTTGCCGCCGCTGCTGCCACCACCAGCGCCAACGCCGGCACCGCCGCCGACGCTCTGCAGAAATGGTGCGAAGCTCCCCCTGGGGCCATCTGTCGGCACCCCCGTCCGCTCCTCCTCCTTCCTCACACTCTGCACGCAATGCGAGCAAGTACTGAGGAGTAGCAACAGGTGCAGTGCTGAAAATTAATGTGCTCGTATGGATCTGACAACAACAAATAGGATGAGTGGGCGGGAAGCGATTGGCCAGTAAAAGTGAGTGAGAGAGATAGAGAACAAGAAAGGGGAAGAGCAGGACATCGTAAGACGGACACCTAAAGGCTGGGGAACGGGAGAGGACCAAGAGGGACAGGTAAAGGGGGGGAGGGGGGGGAGAACAGGAGAGAAGAACGCAGGGACTGACAGGTCGAGACGATTACAATCGACTTTCTCAAAAGTAATCCGAAGATGCATGAAGAGCCGGGGGCTAGGATTAAATCGTCGGTGGGTGGGGTCAGTATAGGCAGAAGAGGGAGGTGTGAGAAAGACTCAGATGACAGGCTTTGGGACAGAGAGACGATGGACTAAAACCTATGGCTCAAAAGGGGGAGGGGGGAGAGAGAGATGAGGGGGGGAGGGGGGGAAGGGGGCGGTGATGGGGGTGGAGGGTGGAGGAGGGAGGCGAAGAAAGCGCGAGGAAATGGGACTGATTAAATCAGATGACTGAATCAGTCACTGAGTCACTCAAATGACACCATGGCCGGAGTGCCAGCCCCAATGGCAAAGCTGACCGAGGCACCCACCGGCAGCCCGCGGAGGTCGTTGTCGGCGGTCTCCGAGGAGCTTGCCGGCGGTGGGAGCCCAATGGCCGGTGGCAGCCAATGGCTGCCGCCGCTGCTGTGCTGGGCAGCCGCCCCGGCAGGCGGCAGCTGGGCACCGGCGCCATACACAGGCTGCGCCGGCCTGGCGGACGTGGCCGGCAGGAGCGGCAGGCGGGCCATGGCCAGCATAGCGTTGCCGCCGTCGTAGCCGCCGCCGCCATCGGCACCGGCGGCGGCTGCGCTGCGGGGGCTGAAGCCGTTGGAAGTGCCGGGATATGCCGGAGGCGGCTGGTGGACCGCAGCCGATGGGGATGCCCGGAGGCCGGCCTTGCCCCGGTCGGCGGCGCCCACGATGGCGCCAGCGCTGGCGCCGGCGCCCACAGGCNCGCCGCGCTGGTCGCGCCCTTGCAGCAGCCTCTGGCTTGCGCAGCGGGGTTGCTCTTCCTCCCCTCAGCTCATCTGACTTCCTACTGCTGACACGGGGGTATTGAGGGCGCCCTGTCTGCCTAGCCTTTGGCTCCGTCATGAACACCTGTATGCATCTGGCTGGCATTTCACAGCCGATTCTTTCATATCAGCAGCCGCTTTCTTTCTCCTGCCCAGCCTCGTTCCTCGTGGTCCGCAAGAAGCGGCGGCCGCGGCGGCGGCGGCGGCGGCGGCGGCGGCGGCGGTAAGGGCGGCTGCGGCGGGAAGGGCGGCGGCGGCGGCGGCGGCGGCGGTGGCCATGACCATGGGACTCTGGAGCGCAGGACGCTGCTGCGCGGCGGCGCTTCGGGACCTCCCGGGCCTCCCCTGGTGTGCGCCGCCGCAGAGCAGCCGCTTCGCACCGCGCCGCGCCTTGCCACCTCCGCCGGCGAGGCGCGGCCCTCGGCCTCGTGGCCGCAACTGCGGCGCTCCTGGCGGCGCCGCCATGGCCTTGCTCTTGACACGCCTCCATCCTGTCATCGCCGCTAGCAGGCTGCCCGGCGGAGCCACGCCCTGAGGAGCTGGCCGCCGTGGCGCGAGCATGCGCTCTGAGGAGGCGGCCGCCGGCGCCGGCGAGTATGTGCCTCTCGGCGACGGCGGCGTCGGCGGCGGCGGCGGCGACGGCAAAAATGGTAAGCGATAGTTCTGTTGGCGGCGCGGGGCGGGGGGGCGGGGATCCTCTGCGGGACTCACTCTGCTGCGGAGAGGGGCGTCGGAGGCTTCCGTGTGGCAGGAGCGGAGCGGTGCCCGCAGAGGAGCTTCCGACGAATGAGAGCTCCCCACGCGGCAGCGCCCGAGAGGCGCCGCGCGACGCGCCAAATATCGCCCCCGCGGACGGCCGCAAAGCGCGCGGCGGGCCCCGCCACGTCGGCGGCGGCCCGCCTACGTGGCCAAAGCGCCCCTCCTCATTGGCTGTCATCTTCGCCGACGTGTCATCGTGGGACGCCAATGCTAAGGCAGGTGACACGCGAGCTTCTTCTGTACAATCCCTCGAATGTGACATTTCCGCAGATTTATCCGTGCTCGATTATCCAAGTACGTCACACAGAGAAAATAGATCCGCCACACCTCCGCACCGCTCTCCTTGCTCTTTGTCCTCACTAAAGTTTCACTAGTGATTCCTTCAGAGAGAAGTGGTACTCCCAATGGGGGCAAGGGCTGCGAAAAGCCAGCCCAAAAGAATTGACAAAGGTTCGAAGGGGCCTCATTGAGCAGCTACAAAGGGGCCTGAGGATGCGATGGGAAAAACAGGGGGAAAGTATATTCCTTCTAGTGAGCCCTTTCTTTCTTCTGTACTGAACTCCATGTCTGCCACCTTGTGCCTTGATTGCATTGCTGCATTGAAGACAAGGCAGTAAAGGCTGCGGAGAAGACAAAAGAAGCCGGTTCAATGTGGAGCATGGCCGGCCCGCATGGAAAGCCCGGTAGTCCACGTGGTCTCCACGTCAGCGTATCTCCTGGCAATCGCAGAGGGGGGCCCCGGGCGGGCCCCAGCTGGCGGCGCCGCCGCTCTTTTTCGGGAGCTAGCCGTATCGTAGCGACGTGGTGGGGATTGCCCCCCAACTAACGAATCCTAGGTTGTTTAGGATTTGGAGTATTTTATGTTTTTGATCGATGCTGGATACAAATATACAGTAATGTGCGTATTTTTCGAAAAAAGGGCTCGGGATCACCCCCTTGGGTCGTGCACGCGCCCCGTGCCCGCCGCCCGGCTGAGCCGCCCTTTCTCCCACTCTACAGCTTCGCTTTCTTGTAGCCCCGTTGCTTGCACGCTTTTTGCACTTTTGGGGCTGAACAGTGCACTGGCTCGGCTCGGCGTCCCTTTCTAGTCTTTTGTTCATTCTTTCTTCTGGGCTGGCCTGTCCCAGTGGCTCGACCTGCTGGCCAGGCTTGCGCGACGCGCTGTGTCTCGCAGGCGAGGCGAGGGTGAGCAGGCGGACTTCAACGCCGCTGGCTCGTTGGCCAAAAGTATCGCAAGCGACTAGCCGTATCCCTTCAGCGGTCCATGGCCCACGCTTTGCACCCGCGTGCGGGCCGTGCTCTCGCTGCTGCCTCTGACTTTCGTCAGGGGGATTGTTTTCCGCCAGCTAATCTGTCGGATTCGAGGCGCCTCACTCGTTGCTATTGAGTGATTTCATCCTTTCCTAGTTTAGAGAGCGCCTCTGGCCCCTTCGTAGTTTGGCCCTTTCGAACCTCGTCAATTCTTTTTGCCTGAACAATGTATTGGCTTGAATTGGCCTCCCTTTCAATTTATGCGCCCCGCACGCCTTCTCTCTTTTGGGCTGGCTTCTCACAGCCCTTGCCCCCATTGGGAGAGCCACTTCTTCTTTCCCAGCCACCGCCCTCTCCTGGAAGCGCCTTTCTTCTTTCTAGTCATGCGCACCGCGCGCACGTTCTCCAAGAGCTGCTTTCTTTACCCTCCAAGCGGCAGTAGCTGGCTGGACCTTGGACGCTTATGCAGCCCGACTCCAACGCCGCCGGTTCGCTCGCCCAGGTATTCTGTATGCGCCTGGCGGTCTCGTTCCAACGCTCCCTTGCCTACGCCGTCCACTCGTGAGCAGGCCGTGCTATGGCTGCTGCCTCTGCGTATTGGCGGAGTGCCTATTTCCCTGCAGCGAGCTACTCTGACTTGATGTTGCTCACTCGCGGGTACTGAGCTTCCCTCTGCATCGTCTCGTGTTTGTAGTGTAGTCCTTTTTCGGCACCTCTTTCTTTGGCTTTGGACATTGTCCATTCATTTTGGGGTGGGTTTGCCAGCCCCTCTTCTCTATGGGCGAGCACGCACTTCATGCAGCGGCTTGCCCCGCAGGCCATCGATTGTCGGCAGGGTCAGCAAGGGGAGCTGCTGCCCGGCTTCAACGCCCTCTCCTGGAAGCGTCTTCTCTTCAACGCTGCCGGGTCGCTTGCCAAGGATTCCGAATGCGGCTAAATGTCTCCTTCCACACCAGCATTCCGCAGGCATTAGAGCTAGTAAATGATTTAACACTCTGGTTATTTCGCAAAAAAGAACTCGTATATATTGAGCACGCAAAGGTACTTCACAATTACAAAGCTTTTCTACTGCTAAAGAATAAGCATGTTCTTGTGCCATCATAGAAACATAGTCTAAACGGAGCTATAACGAAAAACACGCAACATATTGGCAAAATAGCAATCTTACGGACAATAGAAAAGAATGCAGTAACGAAAGTAGGGGAACCTTCATATATATCAGGAGCCCACATATGAAATGGAACTGCTGTAATTTTGAAAAGAAAACTAGTTGCGCTTTTATAGAATGCGGCTTTCGCTTAGTTTGGGAGAGCCACTTCTGCATCGAGCGACGTCAAAGGGGCACTGTCTGGCGAGAGCTCTTGGCATGGGCTGGACATATAGACTCATCAACCATCCGTCTAAAATTCGCGCGAGACAACAACAAGAACGGCGACGATGACGATGACGACGACGGTCGTTGTCAAACTGTGAACAGCGGAGCAGAAGCCAGTGGAACACCAAGGAACGGCACGGAACGTAACGTCACACAATCCCCACAATTTGTGCTAGATTAGGGATTTGGGACGAGCTCTCGATCCCCGCTGCCTCCGCCGGCGCGGCGGCGGCGGCGGGCCATGGCAATGGCGGCGGCGGCGGCGGCGGCGGCGGCCCGGCT
>WELB01000035.1:504429-543886 GCA_009602725.1 Spirogloea muscicola
GCCGCCGCCGCGGGCCCATCGCCGCGACCCATCGCCACAGCCGGGCGGCGGCGGGTCTGACTCGGGGGCCGGCGAGGTCCGCCAGGAAGCCCTGCGAGCTGCTGGACGTGCGCGCGGTGCTGCGCGACGGCGTGCAGGCGGTGCGGCGCTTCTCGGGTGGCGGCACCGTGGTGGTGGACGGCGGCACGGCGCTGGTGACGCTGGTGGCGCGCGCCGGCGACGTGCCGGGCCTGCCCGCGGCGCCGCGGCCCGTCATGGCCTGGACCGAGGCCCTGTACCGCCCCGTCTTCGCCGCCGCGCCGGGCTTCGCGCTGCGGGAGCACGGTGCGCAAAACCCCAGTCCCCTTAAACCCTCAAACCCTAACCCTAAACCCGACCTAACCGTAAGTCCAAATTAAACCCCTAATACACAATACTCAACCCCAAAACCCTGATCCACTCAAACCCGAAGCCCTAACCCTAAATCCGACTTAACCGTAACCTTTGAACCCTAAATTTAATCTGGAGCCCTAAACCACAATACTCAAAACCTTAAACTCCAAACTCAAGTCCCAATGGACGCCGACCTCAGCGGTCCTCGTGTACCCACATCGGTTCCGTCAACACTTATCAGCTCTGACCATCACTTAAGCCCCTAACCTCTGGTTCCGGCAGCACTTGTCAGCCCTGACCATCACCGAAGCCTAACCTCTGGCAGCTCGTCAATTACGGTGGGACTGCATTTGCCTAGTCCCACCCGGAAAGCTACAGAAGCCCTGGAAAATTGCGGAAATACCCCCTGGTAGTGAAACCAGCACTCAGGCTCTCATCGAGCGTCCACGGCCTAAGTGATGGACCACCTCTGCGAGTCAGTCCATTGGAGCAAACCGGCAGAGCTATTAATGCCGTAAGTGCCAGAAGTCCATGCCCGAGACCAGAAAGATACCTCAGCACTAAAACCATGACAGACGTAAGCCTGACCATGAGAATCCCTTACTCCACACCCCAGTCTCCATGCCCTGATTCTGGGGCCCACCCTCGCATCTCCGCTATAGGCGGCTGGCGCACCGGCGCCAGATGCGCTTGAGCTTGGCATGTTGAGCCATTCAGCCTCTGAGCTCCTCAGTGAATGGCAGTCTCCACTCAAACGACTCAAAGTCGGAGACGTGGGCTTCGTGAGAGCTCTGGCACCCGAGAAATGATCCAACTTGCAGCTCTGTGACGACGGCTTCCCCGTCGCCTCGTCGACACTGCCCTGCAGACTACGTGTTCAGCGGGCGCAAGTTCGGCGGCAACGCGCAGTCCATCACCAAGGACCGCTGGCTGCACCACACGTCCTTCTTGTGGGACTACGACCCCGTGCGCATGGCGTACCTCACAGTCCCCCACAAGGCCCCCACCTACCGCCAGGTGTTTGTCCTGCCAATCAACCCCATGTTGCCAGGCGGCCGCAGCCATGAGCCTTAAGTCATTCCGGCATCCGAACCCCTGACCTAGACTTGTGTACGTTGTCATACTCCTGTTTAGAATGGAGTCAAGAGTAGCCCTTCATGAACATCAGACTTTCTGAAGCTCAAGCCTATTAGTGTCGGACATTGTGTATTTAGCATTTCAGTAGCAGATCTTGAGCTTCACCTTGCTCTGGTGCATGTCCTTTTGGGACTCTGAGGTTACTTGCTGCATACACGCACGTTATGCGGAGCTATCGCTGGTCAAGCCTTGCGAGTCCTCAGCTCAGCGAGACAAGAGTGTGAGGGCATAATTAGGACGACACTGGACCTTTGCTTGCTTGTGGCAGGGCCGGTCGCACCTCGACTTCATCACGTCCATGAAGGAGCACTTCGCATCGCCGGAGGAATTCTTTTCGAAGGTCATTGCGTCGCTGGAGGACCACTTTGAGCTGCAAGAAGCCTCCTTGGCAGAGGCCGAGGAGATTGTGCAGCGCAAGCATGCTCGGTCTACACGGGTCCTCGACTTGAGAGACTCCCTGCAAAGCACTCAGCAAACATCTTAAATGATTATCCAATTATTATGATGGTGTGGAGGCCTCTTCTTTGCTATGTGACGGTCAACCTTGTCGAAACTCTGAGACTCGACTCGTGTAGGAGCCTGTGCTACACCGCGTCCTATGCTGGTCATGACAGCGAGGACCAAGAGCAGCCTAAGTGTTGCGTGGCACAAGAGGTATAAGGACACTACTGAAGAATGCACTACTACCAGATACTACTAGATAATGTAGGTCAGCCTTTTGAAGAGTCTTTCAAGCAGTGCCTTTTACTTTAGAGGGGTATGCAATATTAGTGCTTGATTTAGAAAGGGGGACAGATGCTATTGCGAGGTCGTAGTTGACCATGAAATGCAGTGGACAGGCATTTTAGAGGTACTCTTGGTGAAAATCAGACGAGGCATAGCGCAAGATGAGATCAGGTGGCAAAGGATGACCAAGCATCCAAGAGAGACCTGGGAGCCACAAGCGGCCAGGTTGTCCAGAAGTAAATGAACAATCTAACAATTCGACACTCTATTTTTGTGCGCACCACAGCTCTTCTCCCGTCCTTGTCACGTTTGCCTTCAAAATTGCTTGCTTGTCATCAGTCAGGATCTGCTTTGTTGACAAGGTGGCAAAAGAAAAGGGGAGGAACAAGTATCCAGAAGCCCGGCATCAATAGCCATTCCGACATGGCAGATGGTTGCTGGCAGCTAGGGCTCAGTCACCTTCACAAGCTCCACTTCAACAAGGATGGGTTTACCCAAGACGTTGCGCAGTCTCCGCGCCGCTGCGCTTGAGCTCGGTGGCGGCTGGATGCTGCTGTCCACCCAGCCCAATTTAGGCCGCACAAGGATCCGCCGCTTTCCGCCAACTCGCATCCCGGCCATGCCCACCTCCATGGCCCTTGGAGTCTGTTTCATCAACTTGCAACGTGAGGCTCACTGGGCAGACACTGGGGTTAAGGGCAGAGCGACCGATCCTCCCTCAGGATTTTCTTCGCAGCAGTCAGACACATGCTCCACTGACAATATCAGCTGCATGGCTATGTCATTGGACTGTTGTATATCATTACAGTTGCAACGCTGAGTTTGACGCAGTAGCCTCTGTCTTGCTAGGTAGACTTCTCATTGTTGGCCTACTCTTCAGTAAGAAGCTTTACTCCGCTGGAATTGTCATCCTGGGACTTGGGACTTGCCTGGCCAGCACCATATTGGAAGTTGAAGGTTTCACCGACATCCTCCTTCCCTTCATTGCCATATCCTACAGAGTCCAAGTAGAAGCTGGTGACGACACAGACAACAGTCAATAATATCAGGGTCGTATCCACCTTATATACATATGACGCGCTTGGAAGAATGTTACATCGATCAAGCATCGTCTTTATGTCTCTGTTGAGAATGCCCAACTGTTCATGTCTGTCAGGCAAGAGGAGCTAATAGAAGTGCGACACTTGAAGGCTGACCCATTGAGACGGTAGATGGTGTAGTACACCCGAACAAGATCCCCTGGTTGCACCAATTCGCCTGCACCAACTGCCAACTCTCGGTACCTGCCAGCATTCATTTAAGCTTATTATGTCAATGTATTAAGCTGTCCCTGATTTCAAGTCACCTTATCTTTCAACTCAGCCCATGTGCTGAGTGTTGATGCCAGCGCTAATAGTGGAGGTACTGGACACTAGCTTTGTAAGCACCGTCCAAAGTAGGCAATGCTTGTGGAGGCTCACTTTACACCTGATGGAAGCGAGACCAGTGGGCCTTGGGCTCGCTCCTTCTCGTCTCTCCGATGCTCGCCCACCTCCCGAGCTTCGTCCAGGTTTGTCAATGCTCTGGAGATTCAGCAGCACCCATACTTACAGGCGGAAGGACCAGCATGAAAACTCATGCCAGAGTCCTTATAGGGTTAACGCCTTACATTTCGGGATATTGCTAGGCAAGGTAAAGGGTTAGCACATACAATGCAATGCGTACTCTACATTACACTGCGAGCATCTCAAGTGCATGCTGAGCTGCTTAGCCCCAAGGATAGCGCCGCAGTCTATCACAGGCCAACGACGAGACCGCCGTGCAGAAGGGGCCGTGCAGAGCTTGGAGGTCGACGGCAGGGAGACTCATGTTTACAGGCTCAGCTTGGGACAGCCCAAGCTCGCAGCCTCCACGACGGCAACCAGAAGCGGCCAAGCAACGGCTTGTCTTCTGGAGACGCTCTCGACGCCCAACGTCAGAGGCCAATGCAGGTGAGTAGATACAGGAGCACCCGTGAGCTGCATCATGTCTGACTGACAGGAGGCTATAGACGAGAGAGTAAGAGAGGAAGACACTTCCAGTAGAGGGCGATGGCTGTGATTGGCCAGCCCAGAAGGGATTGTAAACCAACTTCGAAGGGGCCAGAAATGCGTTGAAGCACACAGTGATTCAAGTGGCCACGGGGTGCATTGGATAAGAGAGTGGGTCCAAAGCTCGGCAAAATTACGTGTATTTGAGACAAACGAAGGCCAAATGGCCAAGTACAAAGGCAAGAACATCACGTACACAACCTACAGCAAATTGATCCGATCAGTAACCACGGGACGATACAGAAGGGTCGCTAACCGATGCCTGAATACTGGATGGCAGATAAGAAGCCCTTCTGCTACCAACTAGAGCTCGCCCAGCTTTCTGATGCAAAGCATTAGCCTGAGCACGCTGCAAACAGGCCGAAACTCGTTGTCGCATGAACGGGGTATTGTATGATCTTGGCATATTGCAGGTCTTCTCATCAAATCGTCAATCATCCAGAGCTAACTCGGATGTATTTCTCATCGGCTCTTCACCTCCAACTCATCGATAACGAAGCGAGGCCGAGAGGCGAGAGGAATGCCATACCTTAGCACAGGGAACTCAACTCTGAATCTTGTGCTTAAACGGCCATACTGGAAAGTTGCACAGCACAGGCAAATGGATAGGAGAGTGAGAAGATTTATGACATTTGGTGGACCTTCTGGGCTTTGGGCTTATGCTGCTAAATAAGTCCGACATGTGGCTATAAAGTAGAGGTTACTGAGCAGCCATCCTTAGCATTCCTTGTTCACCTTCGTGCTATCTCTCCATCTTCTCTGGAACTTGTCATCCTTTCGTGGGCTGGCCCCTTGCAGCCCTCGCCTTATACTAAAGAGCTACTTTGTGAATGCTGCAAAGGCTTGACTTCAGGCTTGTTGGGTCTACTTGACCGGTCACCACCATGAAGTTGCCCTCTCGGCTTAACACTTCATATTACTGTGCACACCATATACCTTGTGTTGTAATGCATGACTACCATGCATGCATCTTCCAATCCAAAGATGTATTTGCCGAAGAGTGCATGGCAAGGATCCTTACCGGCTCCTGTATTTGACATCTGTGAGCAGGTTCTCCTTGATTTGTCGGAGCACATTGCTGAAACAGATGTTCAGGTATGCTGACTGATACAAGGCTGTCTAATAGGTACAAATTCTAACTTGTATCACTGGCTTCATTGCACTCATGTCCTATATCTGAGTAGTTGCTTCCATATTCTAACTTAATCGCATAACAACATGCACATTCAGCAACAACCTCCAAGCATAGCCAAGACAGTTCTTGAATATAGGATGAGAGGCCTGTAGTGACAGACTCTGCTTATGTTCTCTTGCAGTAATGAAATGCGTGATGCCTTCTAAAGCTGGTGAGCAGGTAATAGAGGGTCTTTGACAATCAGCCTACTATTACAGATTTGACTGAGTGGACACCTTATCAATGTGATGTCAAGAAGCTGGAGTTGATATCAGAGGCCGTTATTACCTTTTGATGAGATGCTTGCTTGGTTGCAGCAATCAATCTTCTCTGCTAGTTGCCACCTGGCTACAGTAGTTATGTGGCAGGTTATCCAGGCTATCCAACCGCATCAATGGCCCCTCAAAGCAGCTTCAGGATCTCTTGTGCAAGAGAGTCATGACATTGATTTTTCAGCGTTGCCAGTGCAAAGTAGAGGCACTGAAATGTCTCGTGCCCAAAGGCATCACTTTGCACATATACTCCACAATACATTGATGAACTCAAGTCCTGGGTACGACCGGAGCTTCTAAATTCGTCATACAAGCTACGCAGCCAGCAAAGACTCTCAAGTGGCAATGCCGGCAACCTTTAACAATAAGAGGAGTTACTAAAAGAATGAATTGAATACAACAAACCCGCAAGACAAGATGCACCTAGGACTGGAACCACCAATGATACCTACAACTGTCACAGTAAGTACGTGCTTGTTGACCTCGTCAACAACACTACTTCAACAATCTGCAAAAGCAGCAAACAGGAGCTACTCTGCTTGACAGAGAGATGGCCTTATTCTACAACTGGTTGCTTCCCACTTTCTTTCTCCTTGGTCTGAAGAACTGAGCACCAAGGTTGTCATGTAAAATCACAACACAAGGATGTGTCCCTGCTCCAACTTGCATCAGATGGGATGCCTGCTGCACACCTTCCAAACCAACACCATCCATACACTTGTCCATGGCAGTCTCGCGGCTTCTGGGCAACATGGGTGAAGGTGAAGCTCATATGCCAATGACTGCCGTCACCAAGGCCGCGAGGAGGAAAAGCCAAAGTGGCAATACAAGCCCCGATGTATGTCAACCAGGTCCTTGCCTCCCTGACAACCATCGCACCATTCAGCAAAAGCTGTGCAAAAGGCCAGCTATGGGGTCCCGTGAAGATGACTACCTGGCCCTGCCCCAGCCATCATTGGCTGGACGCTGTGCTGACCCTGACCCTGGTGGAGGGGGGGGGGGCCTTGCCACAAATTCCTCGGTGTCAACAGTGCCTGATGCAGCGCCAAAGAAGCGCCGCTGGCTGCCACCATAAGGCCGTGAACCAGGGCTCTGCTCGCGGCCTGAGCCGGGGCTGTATTGCTGCCCGCCTGAGCTCCGTTGGCCAAAAGAAGAGCTCCTTGCGTCTGCTTGCGGAGAAGGCTGGCCTAGCAAACCCGCACTGCTTGGCGGCAACGAGCCATGGCTGTTTTGCTGGCCAGAGTGATCCATGTGATTTGCAGTGTCAAGACTGCTCACAGGCACCTGCAGCAATCGAGGACACAAATCCTCAATCAGACAAAAGTCCCACTACTTACAAGGGGCACAGATGCTTGCACAGATGCTCTGATGATGGCAAGCGAGAGAAAGACCCCTGAATATGCAGCTAAGGCAGCTTAGGCAGAGTGACATACAGAATTTTCACGTGCCTCGTACTGCTGCCGCATCTCGGCACTATACTGAGCACTGTCGTATGTGTCATTGCCGCCAAAAGGGACATCATCGTATGCTGTGCTGTAGCCTGGCCGGTTGGGGCCCTTGCCCATCTCGTTGATGTCTTGCTCCCCTTGCAGCAACCTCACCACCTGACATAGCAAATCGCCATCACCTTGGCACCTCGGTTCACACAGTAGCATTCACGACTATCCAGACTGGGGCAGCCGAGCAAATAGCAGCGACAAATACATGTGTCATCTACTATCAATCCAACCACTTGCTGCCCTTGTCTTGTGAAAGTGACAGGCCAATTGGACACAAGCCTTGGCCAGCACTCAAAGCCATAGCACTAGACACTCAAGGGACTTCTGAGCAGATGCTACTGTGTCTGCTCAGTGAGTGCAACGCGCGAACGTTGCTGGGCTGGCTACCTGGCTCATACGGGGGCGGATAGCCGCCGAGTGACGCACGCACTGTGCTGCTGTGGAGATCATTCGGTCCATCTCCTCATCATTATACAGGCCTTGGAGTTGCGGATCAATCAAACGCTCTACATCATCTCTTGCCAGGAATGGCCTTGCCTGGAAGGACATAGAAGGCATAATTCTATCAATCTGGATGTGGTCAAACATGTCAGCAAGTGCTCATTGCTCATGATCCGACTGTGCCATATCATCTTGTCTGCAGAGTCAAGATGTCACTGTTTCTGCAGCCACTAAGTTGCAGGCTCCAGTAGGTCCACCACTGAACAACATGGTAGATTTTGGCAACTTACATTAGCTAGCAACTTCAGTCAGCAAATTACAGGGTAGTTACATACCCATTCAACCAGGCTTTCTTGCCCAGGAGCACCATTAGGGTCCACAGGCCGCTTGCCCGTAATGAGTTCAAGAAGAACCACTCCGAAGGAGTACACATCTGACTTGTCTGTGAGCTTGCCACTCATGGCATACTCTGGGGCAAGATACCTGTCATATCCGCCATGGCAAAGTCTTTTACGTCCCTCTGTCCAGTCAAGTGTTGTATACTTTTTGAATTGACGAATTATAACAATGTGGGGAGGAACATTTGCTAAGGACTCTTACCCAAAGGTGCCCATTACTCTGGTGCTGACATGGGAGAAAGTGTCCTCCGCCAATTTTGCCAGGCCAAAGTCAGCTACCTGTAGGACATGGTGTAAGGCTTTCAGTCCAGCGGGTGCTCCATCATCCAATATAAAAAGATGTCCAGGACTAGAAAGTGCAGAAGGGCTGCTCTACCAAGCAGTCTAGATTAACATGACATTCGAAAGTCCAGCAATAATCTGACCTGAGCTTCATCCATTTTGTCTAAAAGAATATTGGAGGACTTGATATCTCTGTGTATGATGCGCGGGTGGCCTGTCATGACAATTGCAAGTAGAAAGCTGATTAGCCAGACTATTACCTTTGCAGACTTCTCCGGGGTGCAATTTAGCAAAACGACAGACATGGAGATTGTTTCAGAGCAGCCCCACCACATGAGATGGATGTCCAAGTTCAGATGCATAAAAACAAAGGGCACAACGACAATGAAAGAGACTGACAGTCTTCGTGCAGATATGCCAGGCCTTTGGCAGCCCCAACAGCTGCCTTCATTCGCATGTCCCAGCTCATTGGACCTTGTAAGCGACCTGCATACATTCACATGTCAAAGCTCTGCACTTGAGCCATGCAGCCATGCCAACCTATGCTACGTAATAACAGGCTATCCTCTCGAGACAAACCCTGTGCGTGGTGTACGACAAAAAAAGTCCAAATCATGACTTGCTCAGACTTCAGTGAGATAAAGGTCGGACATTCTGACATGAGGGGTTTGAGAGATGCACCATGCAGATTGTACTCGATCGTGCCATTTGGTACGTAGTCGTACACAAGGAGGCGCTGCTCATTGGCAATGCAGTATCCAAGTAATGTGACTAGGTGTCTGTGGTGCACCCTGCTGATGATCTCAACCTCCGCTTGGAATTCACGCTCACCCTGGCCTCCACCTAAGGTCAGCTGCTTCACAGCTATAAGCTTGCCATCCTGCCAAAGGCCAGCAAATGTTTAGTACCTAGCCAGGCACAGCTGGAGCTCATGACAGGTCAGATTTGTCAACAACACACAATGACCTGTGTTGGAAGTATTGCGGGTATTGTAAAGACCCTACAAGGTGTTACTTCTTATACAGACAAGGTCTTGTCTTTAGAATCATGTCCGACTTGAGCAGACAGCTTGCATCCATTGTGAAGCTTGTGTCAGGTAAGAGACAAGCAAGCATCTGCTCAGAAGCAACTGTGCGAGAGGATGCATAGTCCTGGGAGTGCCCAAATACATGAGAAAGTAGAAGCTCACTCTCAGCACGCCTTTGTAGACACGGCCAAAGCCACCTTGTCCGAGCACATTCTCCTCTGCAAATCCGTTGGTTGCCTCCTCGAGCTCCTCGTAACTGAAGTACGATCTGGAGTTGCCAAGGCTAGAGCCTCTCGATCCGGCAGATGCAGCAGGTGGCACCCTGGTTCGTGGAGAACCAGTGCCGGTCCCTGTCACGGGCGGGGACACCTTCTTGCCGGGCGGCATAGCAGCATAATAGCTCGCAGGTGAGCGCGGGCTGTCAGCAGCGTTGGTTGCAGTGAATGCTGCCATTGCCAACCAGAAGCAGGGACCGATTTAAATGCCAAAACATGAGCTGAAACCAAGCTAGCAGAGGTGATCATGATAATAGCATTGGCTCATGCAGATACCTCACTGTCTGCCTCGATAAGCATGGCATCTATCTTGTACGGGCTGCTTCTGACACCTCCAATCAAGATGAGATTTTCGCAAACTGACTGATTGACAAGCACGTGGAGTACATGCAATGGTCGTCTGCAGTGTCAGACTTAATCACCTCCTGCTCCCTTGAGTGGAGTATTCAATTTCTGCTGGCCATCCTTTGGCCCCTTCTTCTTCCTCTTGAAGCAGCAGAGCAGGAGCACCACTAGCAGTACAAGCCCTGGCACAAGAGGAAATTATAAGAACCTACAGTTGCAGCATGCAATTACTCCTGAGTTTTGGAGCCAGGCTCCGTCTAGTGATGCATCAGCAGCTGATAGAACATCGCCAGGAAGTTCTAGTTATCCATGGCAGCTGCTTCACTAGCCGTTGCAATCTGGCGGGATTATATTGCTTGTCAGCATACCTGCAAGCGCACCACCGGCAGCAATGCCAATGACAGCTCCAGTGCCAATACCGCCTCCCCCGGACTTACTTACGCCCCCACCGCCTGCACTCCCAGGTGGTGGAGGGTACAGGACAGACCGGGGGGGAGGAGATGCCACGAATGGGGGAGATGCAGTAGCCCCAGGCGGAGGTGGACTGCTAGCAGCTCTTGGTGGGGGAGGAGAATTTGTGATGCCGGGCGGCGGGGGAGGGCTCGACAGGAATCCGTCAGAGACTGGTGGGGGGCTGGGCGTCCTTGCCCCAGGAGGCGGTGGTGAGGGCGGCGCTTTTGTAACAGGTGGAGGCGGCGTGGGGGCTTGTGCAAGAGGGGGAGATGGCAGGACTACGGGAGGGGTTCCAGCTGAGGGAGCCACAGCCGGCGGAGGAGCGCCAGCGGGGGCCTTCGGAGGAGGTGGCGGCGAAGCAGCCTGAGCAGGAGCAGGCGCCGCAGCAAGCGGCGGCGGGGGACTCGGGGCCAGTGCCACGGGCGGCGGAGGACTGGGCAGAGCTGCCGGCGGTGGCGCGGAATCCGCTGGCGGTGAGGGGGCCGGCGCCTGGGCAAGCGGTGGGGAAGCCGGAGGGGGGAAGGTGTCGCTTGCCGGTGGCGATGGCGCCGGCTGAGCGCCCCCGCCGCCGACGGTGGGTGCGACGGCCGACAAGGTCGGGGGCAGCGCCACAGCGGGCCCTTGTGCCAGAATCCTGGTGGTCCGGCGGCCCATCCTGGCAACTACCTGCTCGGCCTGCCGGTGCTGTTGACGACCACAGCAGATCCCGGGCTGCCGCCGCCACGCCTACCAACGCCTCTAAGCCTGATACTTCTTCAGAAGAATCAAATGAATCAATCACTTACTTCTCTTGAGACTTCTCATTCCCTGTAACTGTTCATCAGCGCAGCGCCCCTGTGCAGTGACGATGATCTCTCAACTGCAGAGTCCGCAAGATCCTCAAAGGCTCGGTTTGTAGAGATGGAAGCGGCCGGAGCGCCTGCCAAAGGCTGATTCCACGGCGACGAGACCAAAGGTCCGGTCTTTCGGCAGACACCAGCCGCCACCGGCCCTGAGATGTCCCTCCTGACAAGTCGCTGCGGCGGTGGCGCGAGACCGGCGTGTGTCAAGGGAGCGGCAAGCGATGCCGCCTTTGCGTCCGTCGTCGGACCGCCTCGCTCCTTCCGCCTTCGCGCAGCCTATGTCGCCGCCGCCGCGCCGCAGAGCCCGCGGCCGCCGCGGCTGCAGCGGCGGCGGCGGCNCGGCGGCGACGGCGGCGGCGGCGGCGGCGCGTGTGACGAAGCCCCGTTGACAAGAGCGGCTTGGGGAGGCGGGCCCGGGCCTGGCCAGCTGGTGGACCCAACTTGGCGCCACCGCCACATCTGGCGGGTTGCCCGGGCGGCGGGCCGCTGGGACGGTGGTGCCGCCCCGGCACGGCAAAGGCGCCGCGTTATCTGGGGGTGCCGCCAAATCTGGCGGCGCCGCCGATGGACACTCCCGCTGCCGCCCTGGCAGTTGCCGCCTTCCCCGGCAACTCTGGGCTAGCTCGGTCAGCCCGCCGTATTTCCAATTTAAAGCCGGGGCGTGCCTTGATGGACCACCCCGGACACGGCCCAAGAGCTGCCGCTGAAAGGCTTTGTATTAAGCGACCAATCGAGCATTTGGTGACGGATCTGATTTGTCCCCGCCCCCTCCAGCTCGGCGAGGCGGGTGACCGTTGACGGGGCTGGTCCGCGGGCGACCATGCGACCCCGCGCGACGCGGTCTGCGACGACCGGCGACGCCACGTAGGCTCGGACAGCTCGGCGGCGGCGCCCCCCCCCGCTGCGCGCCGGCCACGTGGGGTCAACCGGGTCCCTGCTCCTACGGACGGTGCGCCGGCCCTCCTCGGAGTCGTTGTGGGGGTTCGCGCGCCCGTCGCGATTTCCACGTCGTCTTCGACACGAAGCGAGCTCTTCCTTTCGGGGCTGGCTGTTCACAGCCCCTTGCCCCCCTTTTGGGCGAGCCACTTTTCTTCCAAAGGGGGCAGGGGCTGTGAATGAGAACGTGAATGGCCAGCCCAGAAAGAGTGAACAAGGTCCAAAGGGCCGGAAGGCGCCAAAGATACACTGCTATGCAAGTGACTACAGCGGATGGATGCTTAGTAACCCCGAAACAGCAGCCATTCTGACTCTTAGTTCCTGAGCGAGTACAGCTTAGCAGCATTTGATGTGCATCTGTCAGTGTGCTTACCTTTGTACTTGGCCACTCACGCCTTCCATCACTTAAAACACACTCCATTACGTCGCCCCCCTCCTGCTTTACCCCACTTGCAGCTGCATATTGTAGGAGTTGCTAACCAATTTTGTGGGCTGGCATTTCACCGCCCTCGTCCAATTTAAAATGAGCTGCTTCTCCGAGCAGGCACATTTGTAGTCTCCACGCCTTCCTGGCTCCTTCAGACCTTGTTCTCTTGTGGGCTGGCTTCTAACAGGGGTTACTGAGTGTCTCGTAGCAGCTTTGTTTCTGTTACTTAGCGCTTCCCCTGGCCCCCTTCTCGTACTCTGTTCATTCTTTTTCGGGCTGGTTGTTCCAGCCCCTATTCTCAATGGGCGAGCACTTTCTTCTTCTTACAGCCCCCGCCCTCTTGACTGAGCTGCTGCTTCTTCTGGCTGGCAGAAGTTCCTCTCTCAGGTAACACTTTTAGAAACTAGAGGTTGCTTATTATCTATTCGCAGTAGCCGCAGAGTATCATTCTCTTCTCTATGCTTCCAATTTGCTTTGCGTTGTCGTATTGGACGAAAACAGGGGGAAGAATGGGAAGATGGGAAAGGAACTGGAGGCGCCCCCCTTGACGTGGTCATTCATTTGGAAGAAGCCGAAAGTGCAACTTATAGAGCAATTCTGTTAGCTACTACAGCTGGCTACTCTGAGCCCAACTTACCAGCATGTCGCAATAAATAGCAGCTGAGAAGGAGACGCCCTACCAAGGGATAGCCAGCATGCAGATGCAAGGCGAGCGCCTGGAATGGCCGCAGCGAAATAGATAGATGCATGTAGTATATGAGGGCCATGAGCCTGCATCACTGAATATCTTCCTGCTCATCGTGCTACCCCTGCCACCCAGCCACCGCTCGCCGCGCAAGCTGCTGGAGGAGGCCGACGGCTCCGGTACCTTCATCATCAGAGGATATACTTGTTCCTTGCAGGATGTGGACGTGTTGAAGCTCCTGACCTTAGGCAGCTTGGCGGACCGCATGCCCTGCCGACATGGCTGAGGGGACCAAATTTGCTTCGGAAGCAACCGGTGTGGACACATCGAGAATGATGCATGGGCCGCTGCCAGGAGTGATGCGACGAGCCTTGTGAAAGGGAGACAAGGGGACGATGCTCTTTCATGTGAGGTGGCTGGGAAGGCCAGGCCAACAGGATGGACAAGGTCTTCAAGGAAGAGGCCGCCACCTAAGCACTCAGCACAACCTCCATCCCTGCTGCACTTGCCCCATCATTTGCAATTGTTTGCATTTTGAATGAACTACGTCAAGGGCTCGGCTTGGCCACCCTTTCATTCATGCGCACCTCGCCCTTGCTCTCTCCATGCTGCAAGTGACTCTGACTTGCAGTTGCTTATAAGGAAGTATTAAGTGGCTCTCTCGAGCACACACTCACTTTCTGTCTGGAGGGGTCTGTCCGCTCTTTCCAGTCTCTCCCACCACAAGTTAGCCTGTCGGATCAATATGTGCTCACTTGTGGTTGTGAAAGTGGCAATTCAGCCGGCTTCTGCATAGTCACCTTAACCCCCCTTAGCATAGAAGAAAGTGCTCGCCCATTGAGGCCCCTTAGCATAGGGCTTCGCTCTGTGCATTCCAATCTGTGCAGTAGCCTTTGCACTGAAATCGTGATGGCTTGATATGCCTCACTTCTACTTTCAGCTCACCGGGGGCCTTCCCTCTCCCTCACATCGCCTCCTACTTGGCCTCTCATTATCACGGCCTTTCGTTTGTAGCGCTGTGTCGTAACTGAAAGAGAGTCATGAACACCCTCTACATTGTCCATTCTTTTTGGGCTGGCTTTGCCAGCTCTTCTTCTCTGGGCGAGCCCTTTCTTTCTTCTCTATGGGCGAGCCCTTTCTTCCTCTGGCCCCCCTTTCGACACTTTCGGCTGCTTGGGTCCTCGCTTCCATACCCTACTCGAGAACATAGCGAGTCTGGGATATGCACGACGCGAGGATATGCTCCCAGCCCAGATGGGTATGCCGGCAGCCTATCTGTCATTTCTGCGACGTCGAGTGTCAACCTGTCTGCAACGAGCTCAGGCGTATGCTCTGCATCAGAAAGCTGGTCGAGCCTTAGCTGCTGGCACAAGAGCTAGTCAATTGCCGTCCGGTATTCGAGCGTCAGCTAGCGACCTCTATGTGCTGACTCGTGGTTACTGAGCGGGTCAGCTTAGCAGCAGGTGACGTACATTTGTCCAATGTGCTTGCCTTTGTACTTGGCCACACATGGCCTCCCCATCTCTTAATATACACGCATTTCCTTCTCGTACTTTGTTCATTCTATTTTGGGCTGGCTTTTCCAGCCCCTATCCTCAATGGGCGAGCCCTTCTCTCTTTCTTCTACATGCACCTGGCTGGCTCACACAGCAGAGACAGCTCGTCCATTGTAAGGCAGTGGCTGTGAAAGGCCAGCCCAAAAAAGAAAGCCCAAAGGATTGTACAAGGATTGAAGGTCATCTACAACCGCTCTTTCCGTATCAGCAGCCGCGTTCTCTGAACAGCAGCTCCGATTGCACATCAAGTAGCAGACTGCCAGGCAGCGAGAGTGAGTGCGGTCTGGCCTCAAGTTGGAGGCAGTGGCGGTGGCGGAAGCGGTAGTGGTGGCTCTGGTCACAGCCGGCGTGGTATGAAGGCAGCTCGGCCGCCGCCGCCTGATGCGACGGCCGCCACTGCTGCGCGCCGGCGGTGGGGCCTGCTAGCGGAGGCGGTGCGGCGTCAGCCGTCGGAGAATGGCGCCGCTGCAGTAGATGGAGTGTCACGGCGCCCGCCCAGCAAAGCCGGCGGCGGCTTCGGCCTCATGCCCTGGCGGCTATCAGCAGAAGCTGGCCATGTCGAGGCGGAGGAGCTGGTGGAGGTAGAGTACCTGCTGCCAGGGGTCGACCGTTTGCTGCGCCTACGGTGAAGACCCACAGCCGAGCTGCCGCTGCCGCGGCAACCCTTGCTTTGGGTCTGAGCCTTGGCGCTGGCCTTGCTAGCTTGATGGCGGAGGCTGTCGTGGCTGCAGTCACCGTAAACTCCCGTTTCTAAAGTCCTTATCAAATGTAACTGAATATGTACATTGAGCACAGGATTCTTAATCAAGCAAGTCTTACACAATCTCTGGCAGGCAGCGGCGGCCAAGCAGCGGCAGTGCCACGTTCTTGGGCAACCTTGCGGCCGCCAATGCACACAGCATCGATGCCACTGGTCGCATTGGTGACTCCAGCTTGCGCCTCCCGAGCCCTTCTCTTGCCCTGCTGAGGCTACGGCAGCTGCTGCTGTGTACTCGGCTGGCCGCCGTTGTTGAACCTCAACTCGGCATACAATGCAGGCCTGTAGCCGGCGGAAGAGGCGCTGGCATACGTCTGCGCCAAGCATCCCGCTGTGTTCGCGTGAGTTTGTCATGCTTATGTGCCACCACGGCGCTAAAGAGCTGAGGTTACCTGCCTGCATGCTCGCACCAGGCAGCGGCTGTGGCTCACACCGGCGGCCCTGCTGCTGTCACAGCGACAAGAGGGTGCTCGAGCTTGGCGCAGGATACGGCCTAGCGGGCATGGCCATTGCAGCCTGCTCCTCTGCTCCAGAGGTTGTGCTTACCGACGGCAACCCTGCCGTTGTTGAGGGTAAGCTGCCACCTGTGTCGCAGCTGTTGCTGTTACCATCTTCAACCTGGAATACTTACTGTATTTCTAAGTGCTTTAAAGCACTTAGAATACAGTAAGTACGGCTGTTATTCACCCCCCTGTTGCACAGCCCATTTCTTTTGCGTTGCTGCTACTCTCTGCCAGCCGTCTAAGTGGTGCCATGTTGGACAGCTGTCGACCAGCACTGGAGCACAACGTGCGGGCAAACAAGCATGCCTTCAAGAGCACGGCCGTAGTCGCACGGCTGCTGGACTGGCGGCAGCAGCCTGATGCAGGCAACGCGGCAGGTGGAGGAGCTTGCAGCCTTGACGCTGCAGGCTACGATGTCATCCTGGCCGCTGACTGGTATGTGGCAAAAGCGCTGGCTGGATGTGTCTCACTCTTGCCTTGGCGGCTCGTTCTTATCCCACAGAGTTGGTGCTTGCATCCACGACTGAGGATGCTATTGTCACGTGAATGCGCAGTACGTTCTTCCGCGAGTTCCATGCCGACCTCGCTCGGTGCATTGGCGGGCTCCTGAGGCGGCCGGAGGGTGGTGTGAGGAGCCGCGCTGAGCAGATGACCGGGGAGAATTTGTGGCCACCGTGCAGTGGCGGCACCACTAGAGGTGGCGGCTTGGCGCTGCTGGCCGCGCCCTCTCGTGGCGGGTCGCTGGCGGCGTTCGCGGTGGTGGGCGAAGGCCAAGGCTTGTCAGCGGCTGTGATTGAGCAGTACAATGACGCTTTCTGGGAGGCTCACGAGGAGCTGACTGCAGCTGCGGGCACCACCAGCGGTGGCGGTGGCACCACTCGATGGCCGCACTATGACCGCGAGCAGTGCTATCCACTCCTCCTCTGCGTACGCCACGCCAAATGACAGTGCGGGGCCAGGCGAGCCCCTGATGCTCGTCTTTGCGTCTCCATGGTCACCATGACGGTCGATTGATGCCAGCCGACCTCAAACATGACAAGCACACAACAGAGCTCCGTCAACAGCAGCAGCTATCGGCCAGTAAGCCACGCAGTTTGTGCCGCAAGGGCAGCATCCACCTTGCCACTCCACCTGTCGACAGAGGGTCGGGACCAGCGAGCAGAACATGCTGCACTATCAGGAGGATGGGCGTCCACCACTCATGAGCCCGTGGACGCTTCGGGGGATCCCTTGTTGGTTGCTGGAAGTTGGAAGGTGATGGAGATGGGATGCTTCCGCCCTGAGTGAAGTGTATGAAATGCTCAGTATTTGTCTTCAAGGTCGCCTCTAACATACTCACTGGAGGCAATCTGCTACTTGAAGGACGAATGCCAGCAAAGCAAAGAGGGAGTAAGTAGATTGTCCCGATCGAGACAGAGTCTCTTCCAGTAGAGGGCGATGGTTGTGATTGGCCAGCTCAGGGACCCACTTTCAGGACCCTAGCCTCTCTGATTTGCGGCTGCTTAGCAGGGGTTACGGAGTGATTTGTAGCAGCTTTCTTTCTTTGTGTGCTTTGTTTTCTTAGCGCTTCCTCTGGCCCCCTTCTCGTACTTTGTTCATTCTTTTTTTGGGCTGGCTTTTCCAGCCCCTATCCTCAATGGGCGAGCCCTCCTTCCTTTCTGGCTGATGTCTTAGTCCTAGTCCAAAGACATGGCCCTGTAGTGTAGTTCTTTTTCGGCACCTTTTTCTTTGGCTTGGGATATTGTCCATTCTTTTTGGGCTGGCTTTGCCAGCCACTCTTGTCTGTGGGCGAGCACTTCTCTCAGGAAACGAATTGAAGGGGCCTAAATAATGTCAAAGCACACGGTGACGCAATCTGGCCACTGGGTGTTCAATACCCCCTGTTGAGCAGCTGCAGGCCCGATAACAGCCAGAAGTAGTGTAGTCATCTATCAGCAGCAGGTGATGTACGTCTGTTCAGTGTGCTTGCCTTTGTACTTGGCCATTGGCATATGTTTGTTTCAAATACACGAAATTTTCCTTCAGGCAGGGGACCCACTTCCAGGACCCTAGCATCTCTGATCTGCGGCTGCTCAGCAGGAATTACTGAGTCATTCGTAGCTGCTTTGTTTCTTCTTGTGCTTGTTTTTCTTAGCGCTTCCCCTGGCTCCCTTCTCGTACTTTGTCCATTCTTTTTTGGGCTGGCTGTTCCAGCCCCTATCCTCAATGGGCGAGCTCTTCCTCCTTCTCCTCGAGCAGGCGCATCCAGTGCCAGTTCCCAACACCCTCGGTACATAACCTACAGCAGGTTGACCCGCTCAAAATCCACGGGTCAAAACATAAAGGTCGCTAACCGATGCATGAATACTAGATGTCAGGTACGAAGCCCTTCTGTCACCAACTAGAGCTCGCCCAGCTTTCTGATGCAAGGCATTAGCCTGAGCTCGCTGCAAACAGGCCGAAACTCGACGTCGCAAGAACGACAAATATGCAGCTGGCAAGCCCATTTCAGCCGGAAACACATCTGCCTGAAGGGGGGCCAGCTGCTGTTCTGAAGCTAGCCAGAGGTTGCAGCGAATGCCAGAAGCTGCGATAAGGGCGGCGGCGTAAGCGGCGCGGCAGGGACTACGGCAGAGGCGGCGCCAGTGGGGGCCGGTCTACGACGGCGGCGGCGGCAGCGGCATGCGGCGAGGAGGCCCTGCCGTCGTTCGCGGCGCTGGTCGAGCGCTTCGGCCTCTTCGGCTCCGGCGCGTGCGGCGGGCCCAGGGTGAGCGTCGCCGCCACCGCCGCCAGCCCACGTCGCCGCCGCCGCCGCCGCTGCCGCTCGGCTGACCGCCGCCGGCTTCTACAGTGAGGCGAGGCTTTGACTGCTGCCGCTTAATTGGGTTCTTGACGTGCAGGTTGGCATCGAAGCCAGCGGCGAAGTTAGCTGCGCCTGCGAAGTCTGCCGCCGCTGGCAGGCCTTCCTGCGCGGCCATGGCAGCCGGCCCCAGTACGAGGTGTTCACGGCCGAGCACGTCGCAGGCCTCGCCACTTACCTCCTGTGAGACCCAACGATTATCAGCGAGCAATACTGCGGCGCTCCAGCGGCCAGCCATTGCCGCTGAAGCCTATGCGCCGATGGTTTTGGGCCGCGCCTGGCTGCGGGCCTTGACCTGCTGCCTCGTGCCGGCAATGGCGGCGGCTGGACCAGGGACCGGGCTATCGCATACAAAATCCCATGTCTGCGTGTGCTTGAGGTACGCTGCTTCCCCGGTCTGTTGTAACCTTGCCGTGGCATCACACGCACCGCATGGCCTGCGTGGCAGTGGCTGGCTTTTACTGCACTTCGCACTGACCGAGCTGAGCGTCTTGGTGTTCAGCGGTGCCACTGGCGACCAGGTTGGCGCTGGCGATGGCCGCCTGACCTACCACCTCTGTGCAGCCCTGGCTGCCTTACCTACGAGGGTGGGCTTTCTTCCTAGCTGAAACCCCTAGTCCTGATTACTTCTAGACGCTAAGGCTAGGCCTCAGTCCCTTAAGCTTGTAAGTGTCAAAGCGTTTGCCTCGACTTTGGCCCAAATGTACCTCAGCTCACCCGCGTGGCTCACTGTTGCTCATGCGTACGTACTTTGATCAGTTGCCCGAGCTTAAATTACCGAAATAAGTACTGAAAGGGTCAAGGTTTGCTATATGAGCCAGTGAATGTGACAGGCAGCGCGCCGTACATGTGCAGGGTGGGCCATGTGTAGAGGTGACGGCCACAGACAGTGGGATCCGGGGCCTGGCTTCTGGCAGCCAGATGATGTGGCCGGCGGCGGCACTCGTGCGCACCATAGATGCCATGGCTGCAATTGCTGAGGAGCAGCCGCACCTTGTGCTTGCCTGCTGGATGGTAATCCTGAACTCAGACCCTCAGGCCTATAGTCCCCAGCGGAAGTCTTGGCCCTGAGTATTACTTTACCTTGCATCTTGTAGGAGCAGCGTCCAGGTTGTGCTCGCTTCCGCTTGCCAGGTCAGATTGCTGTTTGTGATCGTGGCTGCCGGTGCCTTGTAGCCAATGGGTGTGGACTGGACTGAGGCGATGCGGGCGTGCAACTCGGTACAGGAATATGTGCTGATTGGTGAAACGGTGAGCCACGCTCTTGAACACCACCCACATCGTCTGTGAGTCTACTTTTCTGATATCGCCTATGTATGCCTGCAGGTTGAGCTCTGATTCGAGATGTTGCATCTCAATCCTGAACAGTACAATCAGCTATCTTTAACTTTGCCTGTACCAGGACAATGGCATCTGCGGTCACCCTTGGCGGACCTGGGGGTTCCGTGGCTGTGGTGACAGCAGCGACAGTGAAGTGAGTGGCAGCACAAGCAGCAGCCACTATAGCAACGGCGATGACGACCAGGTGTGCGTCGGGAACGGAGATGACAAGACACGAGTCATACCTTCTGCAGGAGAAGAGGGGCAGAGAGGCCGGCCAGCGAAGAGGCTACGTGTGAGCCAGGAGGCGAGCGCTGCTCCGCATGTGCAGGACGGATGGGAGCGCGTCGACCTGATTGAGCTGAGCCAGCACCAGGTCTGCCGCACGGATGAGCGGTGGTCAACATGCCAGCACTCGCGCACCGTGTCCTTCCACCGCTATCCTGCAGTTGCTGCTCCGTAGTCCATCGGCCATTATTCAGGCATTTCAAAACGAGAAATAGGATCGCTTGATAAGCAAGCACTTAAGAAAGCTTGGCTCACTTTACTTGCAAGTGTTGACTATTGATTAAGGTCGTGAGGAAAAAGCCACACAGTTGATTCAAGGCCATTATGAACAACAAGCACGGTAAGGATGAGTGCACTAACGCTGTGATTCTTGGCATTCTGAGAAACTAGATCAACAAGTCTTGACCACGAGCAAGCAAGAGGCGTGCGCGGAAGCCTCAACTTGAACCAGCCTCGAATCATAACATCATCTATTCCACTCGAATATGGCTTGGTAGACCAGTCCCACACCTTCTTCAGAGAGCTCATATGCCAAGTGCATACTTTGGCAACCTTACTGAGTGCCTTGGGCTTTGTGCTTCTGGAGTTTCAATAGTCCACTTGGCTCACCAGATCTCTTCATTTGGTGGTAGGACCCTAAGTTCTATACCCCATGCTTATTGCGTGAAGTAACCGAAGCAATGCTGCCTGACATTATTTTGTGCAATCCCTCTAAGGCCATATGCTATGACATCATAGAAGCAAGGGCAGTCAATCTCAGGGGTCATACCACTGACAGGATTGGGACGCACTCCCCTGACTGTGGGAGAGCGACTAGGCAATGTATAGACTGCACTTCCGGAAAGAGAGGCTCTTCCAGTAGAGGGCGATCGCCGTGATTAGCCAGCACAGATAAATGGATTAAAGTAAGTCCGAAGGGGCCAGAAAAATTATTACAACACACACGTCAAGCACACAGCGACTCAAGTGGCCACTAGATGCTCAATATCCCCTGTTGATTCAGGCATTTGATTAGCGACCTTTTTGTACTTACCCGTGGTTACTGAGCGGGTCAATCTGCAGTAGGTGATGTACGTCACTGTATATGGTTGCCTTTGTACTTGGCCAGTTTGGCCTTCGTTTGTTTCAAATACACCTGAATCTGCCTGTTGAGCAGCTGCAGAAAAGCGCGGCCGAATTGACTGGTGGCTGGGAGAAGCCAGCCCAAAAGGAATGGCTGCAGGCAGCCACTCTTCTCTATGGGCGATATCCTACGGATTGCCGTGAGTTGTGACGTTCAGAAGAAAGAGCTCGCCCATTGAGGATAGGGGCTGGAACAGCCAGCCCAAAAAAGAATGAGCAGAGTACAAGAAGCCCAAGAAGAAGGGGGGCCAGGCGAAGCACTAAGGCGAAGCACTAAGAAAGAAGCACACAATAAGAAACAAAGCAGCTACTAACTACTCAGTAACCCCTGCTAAGCAGTCGCAGGTCTGAGAGGCTATGTTCCTGGAAGGACGTCCCCTGGCCAGAGCCAGAGGCAGCAGCGAGGGCTCGGCCGGCACGCAGGTGTGACGTTCGGACCTAGCAACCAGATGTGGCAGGCGCGGCCATGTTAATGGAAGTCCTTGATCAGGAGCTGTAGCTGCTTTCTTTCTTTGTGTGCTTTGTTTTTTCTTAGCGCTTCCTCTGGCCCCCTTCTCGTACTTTGTTCATTCTTTTTTGGGCTGGCCTTTCCAGCCCCTATCCTCGCAGCCTCCGTGTCTCGGCGGAGTGCCTCCTTCCCTGCCTCGAGCTACTCGGACCTGATGTTGCTCACTCCGGCCAAGCACTCCGACCACCCACCTGCCGACGAGTTCGTCCCCTTGGCGGTGGACGTGCACGGGGCTCTTGGGTCCCAGTGGCTTGACCTATTGGCTAGGCTTGCGCGGCGGGCTGTGTCCAGCAGACGCGGCGAGCCAGCCGACTTCAACGCCGCGGGCTCGTGGTCTCAGGTATATCGGATGCGCCTCTCTGTATCCCTGCAGCGGTCCATGGCCCACGCTCTGCATCTGCGAGCTGGCCGTGCTCTCGCTGCGGGCTCTGGCTTTCGTCAGGGTGATAGCTTCCCGGCAGCTAGTCTGTCGGAGCTGAGGCTCCTCACTCGTACTTATTGAGTGATCCATCCTCCCCCTGTTTTACCATTGCATCCTCAGGCCCCTTTGTAGCTGCTCACGGAAGAGCGCGCCCATAGAGAAAGGGGGCCAGCAAAGCCAGCCCAGAAAAAATGGACAATGTCAAAAGCCAAAAAACACGAAAACAAAAAACACACAGCTAGGCAGCTAGATTAGAAGACACGACGAAATCACAGGAAGCTCAATACCCCCGGGTGAGCAACATCAGGTCGGAGTAGCTCGACGCAGGAAATGATGCATCCAGACGCGACCCAGAAGCAGCCACGATAGCGCGGCCCGCACGCGAGTGGACGGCATAGGCGAGGGAGCGTTGGAGGGACACGGAGAGCCGCATCCGGAAGACCTGGGCCAGGGAGCCGGCCGCGTTGAAGCCGGGCAGCCCCCCTGGCAGACCCGGCCGCCGCTCGATGGCCTGCCGGGCAAGCCGCTGGAGGAGGTCCAGCCAGCCACGGCCATAGGCCCCGTGGACATCGATGGCCAGGGCTGCGAATTCGTCGGCGGGCGGGTGATCAGCATATTTCCGTTCTTTGCCGCGGGCCGCCACAGCGACCGCATGCCCAGCGGTCGTCGCCGACTTGGAGGGGTTAGCGGAGTCGACACAGTCGGTGGTCACCACATCCGCGATGATTCGCGGACCGCCCCCGGGCGGGATGGCGACGAGGTCAGCGCGCCGGGTGTGGATCCGGCCGTCGTCGTCGCGCAGGATGGGCATTATTGACGAGTTCTCCACGGCCACTTTGTAACCCGCCTCGAGGAAGACGCCTTGCATGCCGTCCCTGAGCAGGTCGTGGGATCCGGTCCGCTCGCCGCCGTGGGCACAACGAAGCATGTGGGCCGCCAGCGTCGCAGGGTCAGCGTGGCGGGCACCGCACTCACATTGCGTGACACCGACGAGGCAGGGGGGGAGGAGGCCGAGAAGCCGCTGCACCGCCGTCCTGTAGACTGCATCGGGCATTGTGAGGGCCGCGTATATGGGGAGCGCGGATACCCACGCCGCCGCCCCGGGGGAGGAGGCTGAGAGCAGCCTGGCGCGCCCGCGACTGTCTTGCGGCGGAAGGAGCTCCGCCACCTGGTCGTAGGCCGCTTTGTCCACGAGCGCATTGCAGCGGGCCTGGGCCCGCGGGTCGGGGGTGTGCGCCAGGTGGATGAACGGAACAACCTGCTGCGACATGTCGGGGTGGGCCGCCAGGAGCCCGTCGCGGGCAGCGCGGAGGGCCTCCTGGAAGGGCAGCGAGCCGCTCTCCACCTCAGCCACCGCCCGCTCTAAGGTGCGGATGCCGTGAGCTTGGAACCGCTGGCTGATGGGTGCGGCAACCTGTGCCCAGCAGCCCAGGTAGGCGGCCTCGCAGGCGCGGGCGACTGGGCGGCAGCCCAGACCGCCGCGACTAACAGGCAGGCTGGCTTGGAGCAGCGCGGCTGGCGTGGTAAGGAAGTCGGGGTGCTGTAGGAGAGCGGCAGCGCTGGCCAGGATGCCGGAGTCAACGCTCTTAAGGCCCTCTGAACCTTTGTGCATTCTTTTTGGGCTGGCTTTTCGCAGCCCTTGCCCCCATTGGGAGTGCCACTTCTCCACTCGCGGGTACTGAGCTTCCCTAGCATGTTGTCGTGATTGGTAGAGTAGAAGAAAGGGCTCGCCCATTGAAAACAGAAGGTGCTCGCCCATTGAGAAGAGGGGCTGGCAAAGCCAACCCAAAAAGAATGGACAATGTTCAAAGCCAAAGAAACAGGTGCTGAAAAAGGACTACACTACAAAGTGCAAGATGGTGCAGATGCAGATGGCTGCTCAGTATCCACGTGTGAGCAACAGCAGATCAGAGTAACTCGGAGCAGGAGAAGCAAATTGAGGATTAGGGGCTGGACAAGCCAGCCCAGGTAGAGGAGTCCTGCCTCGGCATCTCATTCTTCGGCTTTGGACATTGTCCATTCTTTTTGGGCTGGCTTTGCCAGTGTCTCGTAGCAGCTTTGTTTCTGTTACTTAGCGCTTCCCCTGGCCCCCTTCTCGTACTCTGTTCATTCTTTTTCGGGCTGGTTGTTCCAGCCCCTATTCTCAATGGGCGAGCACTTTCTTCTTTGCCAGCCCCTCTTCTCTATGGGCGAGCCTTCTTGTTATCCTCAATGGGCGAGCCCTTCTTCTTCTTGATCAGGAGAAACTGCAGCTTGCAGTGCTTGCAAGGCAGCCATGACATGGCCCGAGAGCCGCCGCTCCGGCGGCAGCGACAACGTGAGGCTGCGTTGTCAGACGACGAGCCGGCGGCGGTGATGGCGGCCGGCGTGGGAGCGCCTCGTCTTCGCCGTCGTCCGACGAAGGCGGGCTGAAGGAGCCGAAGGATGACGGCCAAGGTGGAGGCGCTGGCGGTGCTGCGCGCCGTGGCGCAGGGCCTGGCGGCGAAGCTCTACCGCCTGCGACGCATCATGGACGGCGGCGGCGGCGGCGGCGGCGAGCAGCAGCCGCGGGTGCCGCCGCTGGCCGTCCAGTGCGGCCTGCTGCCGGACGCGCCGCGCCTGCTGCACCACCTCGCGCGCGCCTTCCCCGACCACCCCCGCGACTGCAACCCCGAGAAGGTCAGCAAAAGCAGCCGCCGCGGCCGCTGCTGGGCTGGCTAGCGGCTGCCGTCGCCACCATTGCCGCTGCCGGCGCCCGTCTGCTGGGGCGCTCGCACGACTGCTAAGGCTTGGCTGAGGGCTTGGTCCAGCAGACGACTGACGAGCTTCTCCGCTCATGTTCACCTGGAGCTTGAGCCCTGCAATCTCAACTGAACCGAATGCCCTGATAGCCAGGAATCAATGATTGAGCAAGTGACAAGAGGAGGCTGCATCTGACCTTAATCGCAGCGTCGCCAAGTGAGCGCTGCAGTAGGGCTGCCTTATAGGTCAAAGCCGGTTGCCTGAAGGGTAGCAGCTGGGACTGGCAGCGCAAGCTTGAACAATTGAAGCGATTGACGCTGCGGCGGCACTGGCAGGTCGACCGAGAGGCGCTGGACCACCTTCAGGAGGCGGCGCAGGAGTACTACGACCTGCTGGAGCCCTGGTATTTGGTATGCAATTGCAGCATTGTCGCGCCCAGCACTGCCAGATCCACCCAGAGCCCTGTTTCACGGCCTGTTGCCATCTTACATGGTGAAATATATGTACAATGCCAACTTGTTAAACGCGCTCGTGTGGATGTGCCATCTTCTAGGCCTAAACTACATTGCAAGCTCCTGCATTTGTTGCTCCCAATTTGTTTGAGCTGTGCTGGTGAGGCGCACCTTGTGAGAGGATTTTGCCCCACCTTGAAGCAGCTCAAAGTGTGCGCCATTCAGGTCCTATGGGAGGCAATGAGGCTCCGGGAGCAGGCCGTACGGCTATTGTCGGCGCTTAGCAGTGGCATCACGTCAGCCTCGGTGAGTTTCCCTGGAGGTCGTGGAAGACCACCCCCCGTGGCCTGGACCATTGTCTGCGTCACAGGCACGTCAGCTGCACCGGCTGCCCTGAATGTCTTGGAAGAGGACCAATCAGGTCCAAAAATTGGTTTAGTATTTGGGTAGACCCTAGAATTTAGGTGGTATGCCAGGATGCTGGCTGGCCCAGACTAGCAGCACCTCCTTGTCTCAAGTAGTAAGCAGAGTAAGCTGCGAGCTGCACAGCTGTCTGAGCGGAAGCAAGTGCAGGAGTCCGTATCGTCCCAGCCTCTTTGCACATGAGCAGCCTTTTGAGTCGTAGTCTGCCACGAGCCAGCTGTTATAGCTCCAGTCAGTAGATCCCCGTCAGTCAGTGGGGAACATTGAGCTATTAGAAGTGCAGTAATGTCGCCGAACACATGATAGAGACTTCCGCATACCACGTGGTTGGCACTCTGAGAGCATAATGGACGTCCCTCGCAATCGCACATGGTCAATGCTAGCTGGAGCGGCTTCATTTGTGGTCGCCCACAGAGAGGACTGTAGACAGGCAGCGGGTATATGGAAAAACCTGACAAGGACAGGCTTACGCAAACACAAGCTTGCAGACAGCCGCTGAGCCTCACCTCTGCGTGGTGTCGCAGTTTGATGCCAACCCGCTCTTCATGCGTGCCTGCATGGGCCTCCTCTGCGACTTCGCACGCACAGTTGTCCTCGTTGCCAAGGTAGGCTCCACACCACCTGCCCATCTACCCAGCTGGGCATGGATATGCTTGTCCTAGCAGTCAACAGCGCGCCAGCTACCTAATTGTGGGGCGGCTCAGGGTTGGATTACGGCTTCAGAGCTTAGTACCAAGTTCCAAACACCAGGCAATCACTTAAGGCCAAATATAAGCACTGCTCTTGCATGAAGTCACTCGTTTGACGTCCTGCATTGCTGCCCCAGGTTGGCGCGCCAATGCTGCTGCAGGTCTATGCGCTGCTGAGTGTATATGTGACTGGCGGGAATGACCCCGCTGACTATATCAAGTATGCAATCTGCTGGTGTCAGTCATCTGACATGCTACGAGGTCTTCGCTGTGTTCGATCCACCTACCCGCAGACTGCAATGGTGCCACACTAGCCAAGTAGTCTCATTCGGCATACCACGCCCTCACCTGCAGGGTCGTGAGCTTCGCCCAAGTATGCAGTGTGCCGTTCAGGACTTTGCAGCTGGACCTGGAGAGCAGCGGGGCTCTCATCAGCGAGGTTTGAATTGAATGCTCGAGAACTTTGAAGTCATAGCTTGCTCAGATCTCTTGTAGAGTGGCTAGACTGTTTTCTGCAGGTTGAACTCCAGCTTGGGAGGGTCGTTAGTCTAATAGCAAGTTTAGGACCAGTCAACATTTTGGGCCAGCCGTCTATCATCTTGGGCAGCCAGTGTAGCAGGAAGAACCTGATGCTGAATGACTGGAGCCCCACATCCCAAACCCTGAGTATTCGTGAATCCTAGACATGAATACAATGTCTTGCTCGTGTACCTGCAGGCACTGAGGTCTATTGTGCCAGTTATCAACGCCACCGCTGAGATGGCGGCTTTCAAGGACGGCAGCACATTGCTGGCCCTAGTGACTGATGACCCAGCAACCACACTGGTCAGACACCACAGGCACAACTTGCAGCAATGGAGAATGTGCAGAACTTGATATGTGACTGACGTGTACCAAGGCCCATTGCTGGATGGCCAAGAGCAAATGCACTTGGATGCAAGCCTCAATCTTGAAGCTAGCTACTGACCCTGAGTGCAAGCTGAAGTCTTCTGTGCAACTCGCCGAGCCCAGCGGCTGCAGGACCTGGCTCACACACACGACTATAAGCAGTGGATGCTCCTTGGGTGTCTTATCCGGCCCTACGAGCTGCTCAGGGGTTACAAAGCCAGCACAGCTGCGGTATACTGCTTCTTGTGGACCATCACTCATAAAGTTTCCAATCAATGGGCTCTTCTTTGCCTTGTATGTGAAGCATCAGCCCTGAATAGTGGAGCCACAGTTTGAAACTGGAAGTCCACGGGAGCTTTTCTTGCTCTTATTCTAGAAAGCATTGCCATTGACAGCTCTGCAAGTGCTTCTGCAAATGTCAGATGGGCTTGCTCTTGTGCACATAGGACTGCACATCACCAGTGAATACTAGAGCAGTATTCACAAATTTCACTGACTTAACCCTTTGCTACGGCCTTGTGCCCTGCCCTTCGACTTCAGGCCCTCCTGCAGGAGAACTTTATCCTTCCGGTTTTTCGAGACGAGGTGTGACCCAGTCTCCCACACAGCAGCTCAAAGTCTCACAAGAAGAATAGTGCATTATAAGCATACCAACATTTCCAGGTAGCCTATTGTAGACTGCCCGATTCATGTCAAGGCCAGGTGACAGTGCTTGCATCAATCTTTCCCATTGCCTTGCTTCAGGTCATCCTCATACACGATGAGTACGCCCAGCACGTGCTACCCAAGGTGGCGGAGATGGGCAAGGCTGCCAAGGCCGCAAGGAGCCACAGCAAGGACATGGAGGCCCGCTACCGGCAGGCCAAGCGCAGTCACCGCCGGATCGGGTAGTGTACTCAGCTGAGCAGATATAGCCTCCGACAATGTTCAAGGAGCAATTCGGCAAGATAGAATGCAGTCAACCTTGTCAAGCCTGCCTTTGAGGCATGTATCAGGTCATATTAACGTACATATAAATACATTCGTACATATGATCTGAGGTGAATGGAGTCTTGCAGTCTCATGGTCTTGCTTCTTGTGGCTTGCATGGACGGAAGTCTAGCGCAACGGAGGTTGTTGCCATTCTAGCTAGCGACCCACCAAGGTGATGCTCATTGCTGATTGTGCTGGACGGACTTCACAGGGAAGTCTACGATCTGGGCCTGAAGACCATGGCCGCCGTGCACTACCGGCAGAGAAACCTGCTGCATCACGAGCTCAGCAATCTCCTTCTCTACTTCTCCGACAACCTTCCTTTACTACCCACGTACTTCCAGGTCAGGCATTTGTGATCACCAAGACCTGATACCAACCAAAGCTTCATCATCCGGCTCATTTCAGCGTCCACCCTTTTGGCAGCTCGAAGTAAAAACTGCGCCATGCAATCTATCGTGATTGGCTGCTCTTTACATATTCAGTCAGTTGTGCAGATAATACTGGCTGCGCTGAGCATGGCGCATGAAGAGATCCTTTGGTACTTTGAGCATGCAGGAGTGATCACAGCCCGCGATCATAAGACGTTGATCACCATCTCCGATCTTGTAAGAGCTCCCCTACCCACCTCACCCCCTCCCCATTCGGCTCCTCTTGACCTTGTCCATTCCTTTTGGGCTGGCTTCTCCCAGCCACCAGTCAATTCGGCCGCGCTTTCCTCTCGAACTTTTTTCATGAATGGGCATAGACACACATCTCTTAGCTCAGAAAAGGAACACAATGGAGTTAGTTGTCAGAAAGTAACAGACAGTGAGTGCCTGCATTGCTGTGCTTGATAAAGCCACTGGCATTCCCCATTGTTGCTCAGCTCTGGGCTGAGCATGCTCAAGAAGTCTTCAACAGTGCTTACCCAGCCATCTGGCAATGCCATCTGCATGCATCACAGTCAACATGAGCTCAGGCCTTGGGGCTCAAGTCTGATTGCTGCACTTGCTGCACAGGAAATACCTGATCCTAGCGTGGGTTTCCTGCTTGATGTGGTGCATCAGCTGCACAGCTTGGCCCTTGAACATGCTAGCAGTAAGGACCGCCACACTCATGTTGCTAACGAGGATATGTACCTGCATTTCTCATCACTGCTTGCTGAAATCAAACCTATGCTTGCTGTGTGTGGCTGCATCGATTAAACAACCAACAACATTCCAAGGTGCTGGCTTCTGGCTGACATGTGTGCAGCGATTGCCAGCCAGTCGCAGAAGCAGCTGGTAGAGATTGGGCCAAGACTGAGGCACAAGCTCCAGTCCGAGCAGCTCTTGGCCGCCAACGTAGATCCAAGCCTCATTCGCTCTCTGGAGAGGATGTGCCAAACCCTTGAAGACGTACCCACAAGCTGCCAAGTAAGGCACTGGCCTTCAAATTTCATTTGTAAGATAGCAAAGTTGTTATCAGCTCTTGTAGTATATGGCCAGCCTAAGATGTGTTTCTGAGCCTTAGCAACCACTTTTGCAGATATGGTAGACTGCAGGTTGGCACAACCTTTTGCTCGTGCTTCTACCTAAGGTCATTGAGCAGTCGCCAAGCAGATTGAAATATTCTCATTGTCTGCTCTTCTGACTTCTATCAAGTGTTCTGCAGGCATATAGAAAGGACTGGTTGCAGGTAAGCTTCTCACTTGCAGCCGCCAACTCGCCCATGAGCGCCCGCCAGCTGGAGGATGCGACCAAAGGCGCAGACCAGGAGGCGGGCATTATCACGAACCTGCACATATGTTATACTCTGTGCAGGTAACAGGCTCTCTGCTTTAGGCACTGATTGAGGAATAATGTGCCAAACCACAAGATATGAGACGAATTTAGACTTCTCGGAAGTAAAATATGCTCTGCAATCACTCTCCCGGTAGAAATGCTTACAAATGATAGTCCAACTAATATGCACAGCATGATGACTTCTCAAGTATCTGCTGCCAGCTGCACAATGTAGATTGCATGGCTTGCAAGTTTGGGAAATGGACAAGTTGTGCACACGCACTTCCGTCACTAGGCGGGCTTCATCTTTCAAGCATGCAGGAATGTGGACGAGGTGAAAGAGCAGCTGACAGAGCTCGTCCCGCTGCGGATCCTTCAGTACTTCCGGCCGGAGATCACCATGGCAAGTGCATTGCTAGGAGGCTTTGACAAAGAGGGGTAAAGCGAAGAACAAGTGCATGAAGATTGAAAGAGTATGTTATAGTGAAGTCGTTTGGAGATGCACTGAGCTGTTTCTGCTGCGACAACTCCACGTGTTGCAGGTCTTCCGGCAGACCATGCTCGGGCCGGAAGCACAGCCGCAGCACGGCTGCGCGTGGCTGAATCTGGCCAAGTACTTCCCCTGGAACTGCTCTTTCGAGTTCCCAGAAGAGGTAAGAGCTCCCCCTTTTTGGCAATCCCTAAGAAGGCCCTACCTGTGAAATTTCCTCTTTTAGCTTAGATACTGACCCTGACCCTCACTTTGGAGGTGTTGGGACGCTTGCTCCGCCAGCTTTGTGGACAGCAGTAGAAGCGCTTGCACCTTGCCTAGCGCTCGCATCCATTTGCAAGTGCTTGAGAAACGCCCTAGCCATGAACACCTCGCGGAAGATGAGGCATCTTTGAGTCCTCAACTTAGCAGCTTTGCGGAGGACCTCACCTTACCTGTCCCTAGTTGCACAGAAGCTGGAAGCCTGCTGCCCACACAAGCATTACAAGGATTGCACTAACCACGACTTAAGTAACACGACAAATGTAACACCTCAGACTTGTGTGTTCATGGCTCCTGTTGTGATAGGAGGAGGATATTGTCAAGGTCGCAGTCAACTACACCGAGGAGGTCCTTGAGTCGTTGATGGCAGAGGTGGAGCGCCTCATCGCCGTCCTGCAGGCTTCTCTGGGGAGCCTGGACAAGAAAGTAAAGCTCAGCCGCAAAGCTTGCACATTGAGCTCTAGTATATACTCAAGTGGAGCCAGAAGATAATAACCCTGTCCAATAGCGTATCAGGGTGAATGTCTAACAGCATGGTTTTGTCTGTGTATAGGCAGTCAGCCTTGAGAGGGCTCATGTCTATCGTCAACATTAAGTAGCCACATCCCCCATGTCCAAATCCTGGCATTGAGCTTAACTACCTGCAAAAAGTATGTCTTGTTTCGGGGTTTAGAGTAAGGATATACTTGTGAGGTCATACTTAACCTTTGAGCTTTCACTAATTGCTTTGTATTCTAACTAGGAGGCAGCATTCGCTGCGGTTACCTGCCTGCAGCGTACCCAGGCTGAGCCGCTGCGGCTGCCCTTGTCGCGGCTCGCAGCTGCTCCCAGTGCAGGGTGCCGTGCGGCTGAATCACGCTGCCACCGTCGGGCAGCTGGCGCGGAGGGCCAACCCCGGGAAGCTCGTCAGCCTACCTCTGTCGCTGCCGCTTCCCGGCTCGGAGAGCCAGTATGCCAACCGAGCTGAGATTCAACAGTGAGGCCCTCCCACTTGCCAAAGTCTCGACCTCTGAAGTCTTGACTTTTATCTTAGTACTGTGGGCTTAAACTCAACCAGACAAGCTCACTTATGTGCGGTGTTGGGCTGTTCGCTGACACTCCATTTCTACTTCTAATCGCCAAATGAATATGCTGCTTGGCTTCGTCAGTCAGTCAACATGAGAGAAGTACTCCTGAGTCATCTGTGCACTCCTCGCAGGATGGAGAGAGCCACGGTCGGGCTCCTGGCTCTTGCCAGCAAGCTGGACACCATGGGGCCTCAGGTTGTGGCAGGCGAGGTTTTCGTTCCCCGAGAGGTTAGCTTCTTCGCTTATCTGAGAGTCGTTAGAACACCGCTGTGAGAGGCGCAATGCAACGAGAAAAGGATCTGGTTCATTGAGTGGCTGCTTTAGTTCTTGCAAGTTGTCCAGAAGATGGCAGCGCCCTGCCGATATTGCCTTTCTTCCTTGCAGCTCTCCTGCCTAACATCCGATACAGGTGCACACCTCAGGAGCAGATCCTTGACACCAGGTTGTTGCCGCCTTTGCGAGCAGTACTTGAGGCAGAGGCTCATGGGCAGCTTCCACAAGGCCCTCGAGGCAGCAGCAGTGATCGATGGAGCTGTGCAGAAGCCGTCCATGGTGGAGGCGGCCCTCAACCGGCACGCTGCCATACTGAGTATGATCGAGGAGGTAAGGCTCATTAGCCAGCACATGCTTAAGCTGACTCGACTTCAATGAACAAATTTTGCCAGACCCGGAAAGCATAGTGACGTCGCTCATTGGGCGCGTGCACCCTGTCAGCAGCTTTGTAAGATTGCCTATACCTGTCGATAATTGGAGAAGACATGCAAACAGTGTGTTGGGGCCTTCTGAGGGCTTCTCCAAGACCTCAGCTACCAAGTGCCGCTGCTTCAAACAAAGTTACTGACTCCAGAAAAATCTGTTTGAGATGGGAACTGACTCCCTTACTTCACAAAGCTTGATCACCTCGTTGACGCAGTCCACATCCTTGCAATTCCGTGATGCGTGGACCATGGACGACAGCGCGGCCGCTCTCAGGGATCGAATGGCCGAGTGGCTGACCGACCAGGCACTCCAGCTCGCGCAGCCGCTGAGGAAGGATCTCGTTATCTCCTCTGAGGCGTCCCTTGCTGCCGAGCTTGAGGCCTTCGTGCGTGTCTTTGGCCACGCGGGGCTGGAGGCCCTGGGCCTCAGGGCGGGTGCACTGCTGGATGCACTGCTTGCACGCCTCAACACGGTCCTGGGCCGCAACCATGCCGCGCTGGGGCTGCTTGGTGACAGTGCAGGCCCAGGCCCCTCGAGCGCAGAGAAGCGCCAGTTGGCGATGAAGGCGAGCACCTTTTGCCGACTTCACCAATCTTCATGTGTCAGAGTTGTGTCAGAGTCAGACCTAAGATTGGTTCCTCTGGGCTGCTAGTTATCTCGCTTCTGGCTGTGTCACCTCCTCTCTAGCTCAGAGGGCAGACTGCAGACTAGACCTCAATCTGAAGACTTCCTGTGAGGTTTGCATGATATGTCATGACACATGCTGCAGTTGGTATACCTGTTATTGCAGCCAGCAGCTGAACATAAGATGTGGGCCTAAAGCCAGGGTCTGCAATTTCTACTTCACAAGTTGTAATGAAGACCTTCAACGATTTCTAGCAGCGCGTCTCTAGGCATGTCTTTACAAACTTACAGCATATTGACGGCCTTGCTGATTTGGTGTGCCCCACCTTGCGCGCCCTCGCAGTCACTTGCGAGCCTGGAGCTCGGGCTGGCGCTGCTCATCGGGCTCGGTCGGTGGCTCGTCTGGCGCGATCTTGTCGCCGTGTCGGCCAGCCGCACCCTCTCAGGCTGCGCGCCGGCGCTCCACCTCCTAGTCCAGTGGGTCAACCGGCACCTGCCAGCTGGGTCGCATCCTGCAAATCTCTACCAGGACGTGCGCCTCGTTAAGCCTTTCTCCTAACTGTACAATATTGAAATCCATCTGCTCCTCCATCTGCTCTGCTCTTGTTTCAGTCCAAGGGCAAGCATGGCCACTCTCACGTGGCGCTCCAGCAACTCTGGCATGCCTCTGATAGCCTTCATGCGTGCTCTCGGCCAGAATTGACGGCCTTTGGTGGTGCAGTCAGGAGCCAGTTGGAGACTGTGGTTTCCTTTGTTACCAGCTGCGATTGATTAACTGTCGAAATGTCTGTTGGTTGCTAAGGTCTCCTGAGCAATCATAAGACCGACATGCAACGATTCTTGTGCAGGCGGTTGGTGAGCTCGGCGATGCAGTGCAGAAGCTGGCCTGCGGTGGAGCTCATCGGAGCTGGCACCTTCTGCCATACCTCTGCGGTTCAGTCTTCGCGCTTGACCTCTGGGCTGATGCGTGCATGGATGGCCACGCTCCTGCATTGACAAGGTGGGTGCTCCACTGTGCCCGCCCCAGCCGGGCAAGTGTATCCAGGACGTTGTTGGACCCTATACTGGACCATACAATCTGATACATGCTACTTTACTAAATCATAAATAACAACTCGAATCAAGACACAATAGACGTCTAACCTTGACCTTTGAGTCGACTCCAAGCCGATCAAAGTCAGTGTATGGCTGTGGGCCTCACTTGGTCAAAATGGAGGCTGAGATGGTGTATTATTCCACAGTGATCGGGAATGAGATAATAATGTGGTCCTCCCTGTGCATTATGGCCCTCCCTTGAGCCACACAGGGCCATGGCTGCAGTTTTGGACGTGGCGGCCTCCGGAGCCCTGCCTACGCCGCCATCGACCTCCGCAACCGCGGCGGGTGGTAGCGACGCGCCGAGTGGGGACCAGACGTGTGTGCGCATCACAGCGGTGCTGACCCTCGCCCACCGTGCCTCGAGCAGGTGGGGATGCGAGCCTGCTCGCTGGCCTGCTTCTGCGTTCATCCGCCCTCTGCCGCTGTCTTGCACGTGGTCATGGATGGCGCACTGGCGCTCCTGCCAGTCCCAGCTGACTCGCGCAGTTGGGCCGCAGGGCGGCGCTGGAGCGCCGGCTGCTCTTCCTGGGCAGGCTAGGAGAGGCGTGCCCGGGCTTCCCGCACGGCGTCCTGGAGCGGCACCTCCCGCTGGCGCTCCTCACGTCCGTACGGCAGCAGCACCAGCAGCGGGTGGCGATCATGACGGCGCCGGTGGCGGCAGCACCGACAGCCACCTCACCGCGCGCTGCGGACCTGGAGGCGATGATCGACGGCGCGTTCCAGGCCCCAGAGGTCGACAGGCTCGGCCGCAGAGGCACTCATGGCAGCGGGGCCGAGGGCGGCAATCCGTTGGCACACGTAGGCGTGCTGCGGCCGACCAAGTCCCTAGGCAGCCACGAGCATGCTAACTGCGAAGGAGACGGTGTTGGCGATGCTGCCGGGCCGTCTGTGCTGGCCCGGAAGCTGCTGCGGTCACTCTCCATTGGCGTGGCAGCGGGAGGCGGCGGCCGGACTCGACCATCTCCGGCTGCCAGTGAGCCGGGGGACGACGATGCGGCGAGTCTCAGCCCCAACGACTCGCTTACTGGCAGCACCCCAGCCGGGAGTGGCGGCGACAAGGGCAAGCAGCGCGCACGGCGGCCGCTCGCAAGCCCCCTGAGCTTCGGGCGGCGATGACAGCCGCAGAATGATGGTGGCAGCGGCTCCTGAGGCAAGGTAAGACTTGTGCAAGTGAAGCTCCTCAGAAGGCTGACTAGCGGACGCTGCTGCTCACACCACATCGCCTTCTTTTGCCCCCATTGTCAAGAAGCTGGTGGCGCCCGCATGCACAAGCAAGCGCTTTTGGGGAGGCGGGCCAGCGCTGCACTGTGGTTGGCAATCTGCATGCAGATCTGCCTGCATCTCAGCGCAAGCAGGCTGGGCAGCTCTTGCGCACCTTGCCAGGCCATCGCACAAGGCATGCCCCACTTCTGCATTGCCTGCGTGCACTTGCCTTGCCCGTGCACCGCGTGCAAAGCGTGGGGAGTGCGTTGTCAATGGAAGGGCTGCAGCCATTCCTCTCAGGGGCCTAGATTGCATGATCCTTGTCCAGCATTGCCACCTGGCAGTGTACTGGCACCAAGCACGCATTTAGCAAGTAAATACTGGAGCCTGTTAACTGCACCAGAGGCAGCCAGGCCCTCCCACACTGGCTTTGGCTTGCCATGCGTGTGGCCCTACTGCCTTCCTCTGTTCAGACACAGCAGGTGCAGTATAATAAGGCAGGCAATCTCAGGAGTGTCATGCGTTCAGGTGACTAGGAGCTCCCGGAAGCAGCTACATGGATATGTTTTTAATATACAGATCAACCTGCACATGAGTGTCAAAACAGAATGAGAGCAGGAGGCGCTTGAGCAGCACCCCAATATGGCACCCGCAGATGCAATGAAGGCTTGCAAATCGCGTCCAACAGCCAGCTGTATCAACACAAGGAGCAGATGGGCTGCAAACTTGAGGGATATTACTAAAAAGTCATTGTGGGAAGCTGCGCTGTGCTATGAGCACGAGAAAAGCAACCGACCATCAAGTACCCTGACAAAGCAAAAACGGCAACTTCTTTCAGTACTCATGAAATCTGGCCTTCTTTGAACAACATGCTCGCAGTCCACCAAAGACGAGGGCTATGACTGGCGCCTGTCCTTGCTTGAATTGCTGAAAATAGGCGCTCATCAGACATCTATATTCTTCAGCTCGACTTTTGATGGGGCCAATGTGATGCGAGCAACGAATAATGTTTGCGAGCCATTATTGTTGTCTATTCAGGTTCTTGCCTGCTCTGCTGTGTTGACTGAAATGGACCTCTGATCGAATAGTATACACGCTCTATCTTTACAAATAATGCACAAGGGCATCAGACAAGGAGACCTGGCAACGAATAATGGCTAGATAAGATGAATAGAGAGGCAGAATAAAGAATAAACCAAAAAAATGAATTGAAGTAAACAAAGAATAAAGGGGCATGTTGTCAGGCAAAAATGACCAGCCCCGTCAAGACTGCAGCTGCTCCACCACAACAAGCTCCGAGGCGGGACGGACGACGCCCTCGACTTTGACAGTGGAGATGCAGAGGCGGCCGCCGTCCTCGGCCTGGATGACGAGGCCCTGGCGCGTGACCACGCCGGGCGTGCGGCTGCCCTCCATCTCCACCTGCACTCCGTCTGCGGCGGGCTCGCCTGCCAGCAACGCGTGCGAGCCATAGAGCGTGGTCATGACGCCGTTGATGACGGCCCACGCACCGAGCGCCCGATCGTTACCACGGATGAAGTTGTGCAGCGCCGCAGCAGGCTGTGCGAAGTCTACGCGTGCAAGCTTGGGGTCCTTCCAGAGTGGATCGTAGGACGCGCCCTCCTCGGGCTGAGCAATCCTGGGAGCTTCGCCCCGCACGATGAGGTCCACTGCCTCGCCCATAGCCTTCACGCCCTCTGGGAAGAGGAAGCGCTTATCTGCAACACCTATGAAGCTGGTCAATTAGTTCATGAAAAGATGATGGCGGGTGTAAGGTGTAGGCAACAAGCAAGGGGAACATCTACTTGAATATATCCGGCACATTCTCTGAAAACAATATGCAACCTCGGCTGAAGGTTTGAGTCTTGTATTGCATCGAGCATCACTTAAAAGGGTGCTGCATCAGTAGCTACATGCAGCTGCAGTAGCTTAAGATTGGGCATGGTGTTGAGGTGGACTTAATGCTGTAGAAAATTATGCCATGTATTGTAACACACCTCACTATCTCGACTTGAGATTTCTTCATTACTTTCTCGAACGTGGTCAGCTAGCTTGCGAAGGTTGTGCCGATCAGACGACAGGTCCTTGATACCACTGAGCCACCCTATAGCTGTTGAGAGTGTAACAAGCGGCCACTTACACAAAGAGCTGACAGTGTCGTTGGGCTCAACGTCGCACTCTTTCTGCAGCAGGATGGGACCAGTGTCCAGGCCGTCATCGGCCCAGAACACGGTGAGGCCGGTCCTGCGGTCGCCCTCCATGAGAGTCCAGTTGATGGCCGACGCACCGCGGTGGCGCGGCAGCAGCGACGGGTGATACACGATCGACCCATGCTTGCATGCGTTCGAGATCTACACAAGCCGTGGCAAATGAAGGCAGTCAAGAGTGGGGGCTTGGCAGCTAGACAAGATACAGTCAGGATCTACAGGGTGCTGACTGCTGACTGAAGGGTTCACAAAGTCAGGTTGTATGCAACACCAAGTGAAGCTTGTAATACACACAGGGGCCATGTGGGTGGTGGCTCTGTGCCTCACTGCTCTCAGGAGGGCACTGGCCTTCGGCATAACCCTGCATTTGCTTTGCAGGGTTTGCAGTTTGAGAAGTGTCTGCCACTGGGACTCGAGGGCACGCGAATGACAGCGAGGGCATTGAAAGAGGGACCCAAAGCAGCGGAGCTCGCACTGGGGTTGCTGCTGCTTGAGTCTCTCGGACCTTGAGGTTGGAGACGAAGAACCGTGGTCGCTTCCGGCTTATGTGATAAGGTTTAGGGCTGTGGGGTTTAGGTTTTAGGGGTTTAGGGTTTTGGGTTGAGGCTTGGCATGCGGTCACACAGCTTCAATGGGGTACAACTTTGGCGCCGCCGTGGCCTTAGCTCACACCGCTTGCGTGGCGACGAGAGCCTCGGATGGGCACAGAGAGTTGTGCCGAGGCGGCGGACTGTACTGCACCTCCATGGGGATGAACTGGGTGGCGAAGGCGAGCACGTTGAGCTCCGCGCCGACAGAAAGGTACAGCGCCAGCACGTCCGGCAGCACGGCGCCGCCGTCCTTCTTGGCGGCGCGCCACCGCCGGATCCGGTGGACCTGCAAGAATTGTGGCTACCGATATTGTCACATGAAATCAAGAGGACATGAATCACTCTGTACTGGGCTCGCCGACGGGCCGGCCGGCGCAGCGGCGCAGGAGTTGGGCCCTCTCTGGACCTGGCACTAGGACCAGGCCAGGCGGCCATGCGAGCTGATCACCGAGCTCCGGGGTCCATGGCCGGCGGCGGCAGCGGCGGTCAGGGGTTTAGGGTTTAGGTTACCGACTAAGTGTTTTAGGGTTTAAGGTCAGGGTTAGGGTCAGGGTTAGGGTTAGCGTTTGGGGTGCCTGGCTTGGCTGCCGGCGTGGCGCACCGGGACGCCGTCGGCGGCGGCGGCGGCGGCGAGCGGGTCCTCGCGGCCGCCGG
>WELB01000035.1:544649-576969 GCA_009602725.1 Spirogloea muscicola
AAAAAAAAAAAAAAAAAAAAAAAAAAAAGGGCCGCCGCCGAGGCAGCGGCGCGCGAGGCGCGGCTGCGCGCCATCCACCGCTCGCTGGAGCTCCAGGTGGGCGCCGCCGCCGCCGCCGCCGCCGCCGCCGGCTTCCTCACTCGCTGCGCAGCGCTTCGCCAGGCGACGGCCTTGGCGGCCCTGACGACATTGGCTGCCGGTTGTAGTAAGGAGGTTACGATAACGAGTACGTAATGTAATGAGTTTACATTAAATGTTACTGGGTGGGCGGCTGTGGCGGCGCAGGTGGACATGCGGGAGGCGGCGCAGGAGAAGCTCGGCGAGCTCCTGGCGGCCGCCGAGGCCGCCTGCGAGGCGCTGCTGTCGGAGCTGGCCACCGGCCTGCTGCACGCCCTGCCCGGCGCGCGCACGCCGCGTGCCCTCATCCGCGGCCTCACCGCCTTTGACACGCCGCCGCCGCCGACGGCCGCTGCCGCCGTCAGCTCTGCAGCAGCGATGCCGATCGTGGGCTGACTGGTGGCTTGCTCGCCACGCCTTGGCGAACAAGAGCGCCGGCGCTGGTGTATGCTTGCTAGCCATCTGCCGTCCGGTCCCTCTTTCCCTGCCTCTTCTGGCAGCACCACATCGACTTGATGTCGCTGTAAACGGAACTAAGTGTGTAAAAATTCCCCTTGTATGATACAAGCAGACCGCCTATAATCATGCCTGCACAGCATTGACAATGAGAACGTCCCGAACGACACCCACGCCGAGTGCACGCACGTCGTCTGCCACGTCCTCGGCACTTGGAGCCGCCGGCGCCGCCAAGTCTGCGCCGCGGCTGTCCTCCCTCTCCTGCTTGCGCTTCTTTCGCGCCCCCGCATGGCTGCCGGCTGTCATGCCACGCCACATCACACCGATAGCGTCGCCGCCCAGAGCGTCGTGCCAGAAGGTCGCCGCATGGCCGAGCTGCGCTTCGAGCTCGCGCACGAGCGCCGCGACTGGGCTGAACCCCACGAGCAGAGCCGCCCTAGCCGCCGCGCTACGACGCAGTGCCGGCGCTGGAATCCGCCGCACCCGCCGTGCCGCGGCCAATGCAGATGCGTCCTGCTCGTCTGGCTCCTTGGACGATGCAACTGCACAAGGATGGCCCTTAGTGTCAGCCTTCCCAAAAGCAGAGGCTGTCACAACAGCGGCGCAGCTTGTGATGCACGGAGGCGCTCACTTTGTCCCAGCGCTTTCCGTGATGGAAAGGGCGCACGTGCTGGATGGGGGAGCGCGCTGCGTCGCAGCAGCACCACAGCGTTGAAGCTTCCGGGCAGCGGCGTCCGAAACAGCGACTGCGCAATGCCAGCTGTATGTCAGTCGCAATCATAACTTGAAAGCCAGTGCAGCGCGCCATTGCGAAGCTTCTGCTGTACGGCACTGACCTGCCACTGGCCGGCGATGGTGCCGCGATTGAGAAGGTTTGCCAAGAGTCGCGCCGAGCTTCGAGCATATGCCGCCACCCGCCGCAGCTCCTGCCAATGCCGCCGTCAACAGCGACGACAGCGACAGAGCATTGAGCTACGACTGCCAAATGGTGCATCCAGCAGCTTGAATGCAACAGTCGCTTGGAGTTGCACCTCAGCGGTCGGCCGATCGCTGGTCCATGCGCTGGCCTCGAGGTCGTACGACGTGGCAATGGGCATCGCAGGCCGTCGCCTGCTTCCTGCACTACCAGCAGCGCTGCTGTCGAAGCGCCTCCGAACGTCCGCCCAGTCCCGTGCAAGGAACTTACCAGCGAAGTCCACGATGAGGGGCTCAGTCGCCCAACTGTGGCCGCCTAGCAATCGCAAAAACCTGCGCCTCCGACACGGCATAGTCGAGTCCAAGCTTAGTAGCGCTAGTGGCAGTCAAAGCTGGCCTTGTGCTGGCTGCCTCAAGCGGCTTGCCAGCTCATACACAGGCTCACCTTGTGCATCCTCAGGTGGATGCAGATCAGACCCATGACCCCTTGAGCACTTGCTCTTAAGTCCAACATGTAGCAGATAACGTGATTGATCTACCCCAAAGGCGACCATGACCGCTCAGCTAACCGCATCAATTAAGATGTGGCCCCCATGTGCAAATCCGCACTCGGGCTAAAGACTGGTCCTCCTTGCGGTGGCCGGCGTCGTTGAACATAGTGTAATCAGAGGCCTTATTGCAACTGGAAGCACTGCACGCTTGCTTCCATCTCATGCGCAAGCTGCAGCCATAGATTTTCCTAGCTCCCAGGGCCCGTCCCAAAACTCTGAAGACTCACGTGATCCACAACACAGAACTTAGCAGCACCTCAGAAAGCCGGTGATGGGTGAGCGCGGCGGAGTGAAGGGAGCGGGGTCCGTGAAGAGCGCCGCAGCCACGAGCTCGACTGCCTCCTCGCACAGCACGCCGGAGAAGAGGTGGCAGGCTACCCACCGCTTGGCCAGCCTGCCGTTGGTTCAGGCAGCCAGTGGTGCACTCAGAAGGCAGCGCTTGAGGCCAAGTTGCGCCCTGTCCTCTCAAACATGTGCTAGTGGTTTTTGGCAATCGATATAATTATCTTCCCAGATTGGTGCTTTTACAACAGACTTCTCATGAGAGTTGATGAGCTCCTTGGCCTCCTAGAGCAATAGACCTGTCAAATGCCTGTCACTTGGCTCATGAGCTGGTTATGTGCTTCATGCTGATGGAGGTCAGCTGATGCATTTATTTATCACCTGGCGGTGGGGCCGTAGGTGGGGTGCCGTCCACTGAGGCCTGAGAGGGTGCTTGCATGCACGCTGCGCAGCAGGATGTCATCGCGCACTGCTGGAGGCTGGCGCGGGAGACGACCTGGCAGGGCCGCTGGACACACCGCACAGCTCTTGACTGCCTCAGTAAAGGTCACCAGTTGAGCGTGCAACCATGCAACCTCAGGATGTCTGTGAGGCCATCGCAAAGCCCTGACGAGCTATCAACGAGGCGAAGGTAAGAGGAGTAAGGAGAGTGTGGACTGTGCGCCCACCTTGAAGGAGAGAGGGATCGCGTTCACAGAGAATGTGAAGGCGGAAAGCGAAGCCGCCGAAGAGGATGTCCACGGCGCCCTCCGCCGCTACGCAGTGGGCGCTGCAAATGGCCGCTAGGCTGTGGAGCACGCTCGCCCGGGCACGACCACCACTCAACCACATCAGACAAGTGCACTTTGGGCATCGTGGAAAGGATCTAGGAGTCCTGATACTGGAGCGCCTCTGCACTCTCTCGACATCAATGGACGCCGGCAAGTACAGAGAAAGCGTCTGTACATGACACCTGCTAGCAATCTGGAGGCAGAAAGCGGTCTTGGTCTTGGCAACGGCCTCCGAATTGTCAGGCCAGCTGCCCGAGCCCTCCAGCTGAACACCAGCCGCGCAGCGCAGGCGGTTAGATACAGCATAATGACATAGCAACATGACCGGCCACGCTGGACTGCAGATCAGCAGGTGAACAGAAAGCAAGGGGAAACACGGAGCGAGAGCCTGGCTGCCTGAAGTCTGCAAGTGGTTATTCCTATTTCTGGGCAGAGCAAGACTAAGCTGTTAATGAGTTATTTCACCATGTTCACCAGAGGAGATTAGATTAGATTAGTTTTATCTCCAAAGCAGCAAACTAAGAAGAAAGGGGCACTCTCGATGCGCCAGCAGACCTGCAGCGCAATGTCTAAGGCGTCGAGGCAAGCCGGCAGCGTCCTGTCCAGCGGCGCCCGAGGCGCCCCACCCTCGACTGCCAATGGGTGCGGCTGCGGAGGGAACACTGCGGTGTGGCGGAATGCTGGCACACCACCACTGACATGGGTCTTAGGATCACTTCAAGTCAATAACAGAAGAAGTCTCAAGCTTCAGCAGAGGTGTCAACCGTGTGACAGGTCATCAGGAAAGGTGGACCTCATGTGCACCCGAGCACCTGCGCTGATGGGTTGGACTCCCACGACTGTCAGCGGCAGGTCAGGGCAGGCGCGGAGATGCTTGGAAAGCCGATCCAGCCCGTCCAGGAGGGCTGGTACGCTCGCTGCTGAGTCTGCGGAAGTGACCACGTCCCCACATGAGCATATCATGTGATGACAAGTTTCCGTCATAACCAGATATATTATACAGCCACAATAAACCTTGGCTTAGTAAAATGCGTAGTCTGAACCCTCCTCACTAAGTAAGCCCTTGGCCCTGTTTGGCTCTGAACAAACGATAGGTGAATTGCTGAACCAGTCACAGTAGGGCCTGCTCAAGTTTCTCTTCCCTGCTTCTCAAAGCTTGAATTTGGACCTAGATTCAATACATACTAACCCTTGCCATCTTCCTGCAGCACCCAGTCGAGCTGCCCAGCTGCGACTTGCACTGCATCTGGTGGGACGTCCAGGTGCCGGCCCAGAACGTATTCGACGATCCGGGCAATGATCAGGTGCCGCTCTGTTGGAGGGCACTCCCAGACTGCACAAGACATCCGCCAAGTAGCCTGTAGTAAGTTCCACTGCAAACACTATGATTTGACTCCTCACTGACTGTGACAACATGAGGCTGTTGGCTTCTGCTCTGCCATTGCTCTGGTGCGTTGCATGGTGCTTAAATGTGTCACATGAGTAGCTTAAAAGGGAGGAGTAGTAGCTATTCTGGCATGGGAAAATAAGATGCAGAAAGTAGGGTCAGGCTTCAATCTCTACATGCCAAGCGTCACAGTAGTGGTCAATAACACCATCTACTACTACGTCATTCCCAGCCCAAAGAGAATAGATCACACAAGAGACTTCTGCTAGCACTCACCAGCCGTCTCGGCAATCACGCCGTCCTTGAAGCGTCGCAGCTCTGACTTCTTGCTCCAGAAGGCCCTGAAAGCATTTGCCTGGACCACCAGCAGGGCATGAGACTGCTGCATCAATGAGCTGCTTTGAATTACCAAAAACAACCTGCCAAATGAGCATCATAGCTCTACACTGCAGACAGCATAGGTGTGAGTGCACAATGATTTGCAACGTCACTCCTGGATCAAAGCTTGACTATCAAAGCCAGCCATTGAGTGAGGCTCCAAAACAGCTGAGTAGAGATGCAACGGACAGGCAGGCATGCCAACCGCGGGCTTGTCATCCGCGGCCGGACCCTTGTCAGCCATCCGCAGTGCGACGTCGAGGTCGTTAAGCAGCACACCAGCAAGAACAGGCTGGCGTCCCAGCACCGGAAGGCCCTGACATCGAGGAGATTGTGTCACACAGCTTACACATTTTAGGACATGTATAACTTGGGCTTTGACTTCCGGGACACCAGGTCAGTATTGAGGCCTTAATAGTGCAACTACAGTCAATCTTGCATCCTAAGCTTTGATAGCCCACCCCTAAGAGACATCAAAGTAACTATGTGCCAACCATGCCAACCAATGCAGAACAGTGACGCTCACCTCCTCGATGCTCCAGTTGTCACCTGCGGACCGCCGGCACACGCGTACAAGAGCGGCCCGCTCTCCCATGGCCTGCTGCAGGACGGTCTCCATGCGGGCCTCCCATTGCCTCCACGGCTCCTCGTCCAGGCACGCAGCGGCGCCGCCGGCCGTGACGTCATCGCCTGCATCTTGGTCCATGGGAGTTTGAACCCTGTAAACAATGTCAACAACTCTGCCCTGAGCTCAATTTCCATTAAGGGTCACATTGCTTGACAATCAATCTCTGGCAACAACTGGCTTACTACATGCGGTGCTCAACACAATGCTCGTCATATTTCAGAAGACATGGATGACCATCAATTCCAACCTCTATCTCAATCCAGGAGCCAAAAACATCAGAGCTTGATGCGTCACTGCAGTGCAGCTTCAGTGCAATGGGGTCAGTAGGCACCTGATGACGTAGTCATATTTGGCAGCAAAATCCACAGGCGCTGCAAACAGTGCCTCAAATGCAGACTCGCTCGGGTGCGCGAGCATTGCAAGCGCAGCTCTGGCCTCCTGCTGGACCTGCGCAACCAAGCAGCACGAGAAGGAGACCTGTAACTTGTCAAACCTATCTCTCTATTCCAAGTAGTTCTTAAGGTGGTGTCTATTGACAAAAGCTCGTCAACAGAATCACTTTCTACGATATCAGCTTCAACAGTCATTCATATGCATCTAAAATTGCGCTGCCTCCAGAACCATAATTTTAAGGAAGGGTCCGGTGCTTGAGATACCTCCAGCAGCGCGGTCGTTGTCACACGAGAGGCAAGGTTGACGGCCTCAAGCGCTTCACAAATGACCACGGGGTATGCCTTCATCATCCCCTGCTTGGCCTGCGGCAGCAGATTGCAGAAGCTGAGGAAGTACAGGATGCGGCAGCCTCACAATGTGCCATCTTAAAGAAGGCATGTTGTCGAGTCTGCTAATACTCTGTATATTTCCATTGACACAAGTAAGCCTGCGAACTCACAAGGTGGTAAGTCATAGGCATTTGAGCTGTGAATGAGCAGCTATAGAAATGGATCACAGTGTCTATATAGATTGACAGACAATTCAGCTCAGCCTTGCTTGCCTACCTGTGCCGAAATCTTGACCACCGTGCCTTCCTCAGCCTGGAGGAAGATGCCCCTGGCAAAGAATGCGGGAGAGGCTGCAAACAACAGACACTATAAGTTGCTGCCCCTGATAGATGCAGGTATACTTAATAAATCTGCTGTTGTACTGTAAGCTCTGAGTGCAGCCACAGCCACTAGTGTCTGGAAGTGGGGTTAGCACTACCATTCTGTCTTGCAACTGCTGGCAGACAAGCACAATCCGAGCACAATCAAGGACTCAGCCGTACTGGCAATGGCAGCAGCAGCAGCATACCAAGAGCGTCCATGACCACGCGGAAAATCTGGGTGGCAGTCATGTGGGTGGTGACACGCGCTCCACCGGCCGTGGTCGCAAGGTGGCACGCTAACACAGAAAGGAGGAAGCCATTCAGCCCGTCTGGGGCGTCATGGAATGAGCGCTGCCTTGCCCACACCTGCCGCCCACCAGTGGTGTGCCCAAAAGATCTGGTTAGACGACAATGATGTCTAAAATAGGGAGTAAATATTAAGCCCTGATATCCTTGGAAATCAGATTCATTACCAGTGTTGATGCCATTGCGCTTGAATATGCTCAGCTCCATCAGAGATGAGGTCTTGATGATAACAGAACCAGAAGAGAAATCGGGATAGGGCAATGGGAAAAGGAATAGCTGGGACCTTCAGAAGCACGATGGCCTGCGCAAGAGCGGGGACGGCGTTGAGGTGCCGCCGCAGGAAGCGCGCAGGTTCGAGTAGCGCTGCGTCTTCAAGGATGGACGCATTGTAACGTGGCGTGGATGCTGCGTTGACATCTGACGATCGAGCAGTGTTCACTGCAGTGGAGAAGATGGTCAGATCCAGCTCACAGATGAAGCAGCGACACATACTGTCAGATGCAGCGAGAGTCCTTGCAGAGATTCTGCACTCATATCACACTTCTGCAGCTCAGAGCATTGCATCATAAGCATAACAAGTGTAGTAGAGAATAGTAGGCTTGAGTCCTGGTGGCATGCGAACGTGATAGGATCCAGAGGCTCAGGCTTTAGAAATTATCGGTGCATGAACCTGCACAAGACCTACTGCAAGCTGCGGCCTGGAAGCACCACCTGCTGAAGTCAGCTGACCTTGGGCCCTGACGGCACGCACGTTGCAGCGGCCTGGCGCGAGCTTGGCGGCGTCAAACGTGGCCTGCTGGAGAGCCGGCAGCAGCTGGATCCGCACGCCCCCGCCCCCTGCTGTGAGGCAGGCGCCGCTGCAGCCACCGTCAGCAAGCAGCACCGTTTCAAACCTACTGACAGAATCTGTGACAGAAGTGCCTGCCCCAAGGACAGCCTAAACCTTGAAACTTGAGGCCAAGAGTTAGCGTACCCCTTAACAAGGGCTTAGATATGGGCTCAATATAGGAGCCAGTCTGACAGTCCAGCACGGGCTGCCCCTGCTACTCACCATGTGGAGGTAGCAACAGAGCTGGCTTGCGAGCATCGCCGCGGAATGTAACCCATGCAGGCGCCACGCTGTCGCCTGCCTCGGTGAGCTGTGCGGCAAGCGCCGCAAGGTACAATGCACGCTTGGCATGGTATTGGTGGTCCAGGAAGTCCTTCTCGCGGAAGCACGCCTGGGCAGGGAAGGATCCAGCGCACAATGGGTCACGAATTCCCAATCAAGCATACGCTTTTGATGGCTTAGCAAACAGGAGACATATTTCCACCACAGGCCCCTGAATCAGCCTCAAAGCAAGTACTAACCCTTTCCCTCAATGTTGGATGACGTATATTAGGAGCTGAGAGTGTCTAGGGGTTTGGTCCAGATGAAAGCTTAAACCCTGGAAGATCCTAAACCCTTGATAGGGCTTCAGCCCATCCTTCTTGACAACAAGAGCAGATCGTCACTATGTGAAGCCCACTTATGTTCAAGTAAGCCCCTGGAGTTCTGACTGATTGTGCCAGCTTACTAACAACCTGCGTGCTGAGTAGGTACTGCTCGCCAGACGGCCCATCAGTAGCAAGTCCACCACAGCGACGCACCTTGGGAATCTCGACAGCAACGTCAAGGACAGCCGAGGAAGCCACCGCAATGCGCAGCGGGAGGCTGCCGATGGCCTCCACGCGCGACGGGGCTCGGAACATGAACCCCGCCTTGGCGTCGGGCACGCCGAGCGCCCGCACGAAGCCGGCAGCAGCCGCCGCGGAGACCTGCCCCCAGGCAAGGCTGCACCTCAGCAACCAGCCACTGGCGCATGCACCAAGCTCAAAGCGGACGCTCATGCCTTATGGGCTTATCCCTGCTTTGAGTATCTCGTTGGATGGCAACGAAGCAGGACTACTGGAAGTGCGGAGGTCCAGACGGGAAGCGAGGCCGCCGAGGAGATTACTGTCCTCCGGGACTCTGCTTGGACAAGAGCCGTCGCACCTCAGCGTCCGGGAGGGCCAGAAGGCGGCGCCGCAGGCGGGCCAGCGCCTCGTCCGCCGCCGCCGCCGCCGCGGGCAGCTGCGCCTCCTTCAGCATCTCCGCGACCTGGAGCTCGAAGAGGCCCGGGAAACGGCCCGCCGCGGCGGCGGGCTGGCCTCCGCCGCCGNCGTGCGGGCCTCCGGGGCGCCCATGGCGGCGGCGGCGACGGCGGAGGAAAGCGTCGTCTGGGAGCTCGAGCCCAGCGGCCGGGGTTTGGAAAATGCGGCTGCTGGTAGTGAAAGAAAGGGCTCGCCCATTGAGGATAGGGGCTGGAAAAGCCAGCCCAAAAAAGAATGAACAAATTGAAGGAAGAGCGGCTGTGGAAGGGATGGAGTGTGTATTAGTGATGGAGCGGGTCAGTTTGCTGAAGGTTATGTAGGGCTAGAGATGTGCTTGCCTTTGTACTTCGCCATGGGCCCTCGTTTGTTTTCCAAATACACAAAATTGTTTGATGGAGGGCATGTGTAGCCAAGTACAAAGGCAAGAACATTGACAGATGTAAATCACCTGCTGCTAAGCTGACCCGCTCACTAACCACGAGTCGGCCACATAGAGGTCGCTAACTGATGCCCGAATGCCGGACGGCAATTGACAAGCCCTTGTGCCACCAGCTACGGCTCGACCAGCTTTCTGATGCATGCAGATGGTGTTCGTGGACAGAAAGTGCGCGCCCATAGAGAAGGTGGGCAGGCAAAGCGTCATGACGACATTGCGGAGCCACAGGCTAGGCAGGCAGGCATCTTTCTTCTGACAGGGCGCTGATGGTACCCCGGTGTCAGCAATAGGAAGTTCAGATGAGCTGAGGGGAGGAAGACCACGTCCATGTCTCCGACGTCTTCTCCGGCTTGGTATTCCGGCCCACGCTCGAGCTCCTCCCCATAAAGAAACTGAGCAACTACGAAGCCCTCAGTAACCCCTGCTAAGCAGCCTCAGGCCAGAGATACTGGGTTCCTGGAAGCGGGGCCCCTGGCCAGAGCCAGAGGCAGCAGCGAGGGCACTTCCGGCACGCAGGTGCAGTGCGCGGGCCATAGACCTCTGCTGCGAGACGGCCAAGCGCATGCGGTACACCTGCGCTAGCGACCCGGCTGCATGGAAGTCCACTGACTCCCAATGGAAGCGGCGGACGATGACGTGACATGAGAGCTGGTTGAGCAGCTCGAGCCACCGAGCGCGCATCGCCCTGTGCGTGTTGATAGTGAGCAGGAAGAACTCGTCTTCCCGCGGGTGATCTGCGTACTTGAGCTCCTTGGCCCGAGCTGCGCAGGCTACCGCATACCAAGCCGTGGTGGCACACTGGGCTGGGTGTGAGCGGTCATGGGGGTCAGTGGTCACCACGTCCAGGGTAAGACGTGGCCCACCGGCTGGTGGGGTGGCCACAAGGTCGACGCGACGAGCGTGGAGACCGTCGGCCCGTTGCTGGAGCGGCATGACGAAGGAGTTCTCGGCTGCCATCGAGAAGCCAGCCTCCACAAGGATGCCATGCATCGTATCCCGGAGGCGGTCGTGGGCCGCTGTCCGCTCCCCGCCGTGGGAACAGCACAGAACATGGGCGGCCAGCTCCCCAGGCTCGGCCCATTGCTCGCCACATTCGCATTGACGCACACCCTGGAGACATGGCGGCGGCAGGCCCAGGAGCCGGTGGACGGCACTGCGGAATACCTCGTCCGGGAGGGTGAGGGCGTCGTTGAGGGGGAGGGCCTGGAGCCACGCCGCTGCCCCCGGGGAAGAGGCCGAGTGGAGTCGTGCGCACCCGCGCAAGTCGGCCTCTGGGAGCGGCCTCTCCAAGCGCGCTTCGCGGCCGTGATGGACAAGGCAGCCTTCACCACCGCCTTGCTGCAGCTCCTGGAGGCCGACCTGCGCACTCCATTCGGCCTCTTCCCCGGGGGCAGCGGCGTGGCTTCAGGCCCTCCCAATCAACGACGCCCTCACGCTCTGCGACTATGTCTTTCGCACTGCCGTCCACCGGCTCCTCGGCCTGCCGCCGCCATGTCTTCATGGTGTGCGTCAATGTGAGTGCGGCGAGCGAGGGGCCGGGCCTGGCGAGCTGGCTGCCCACGTTCTGCGCTGTTCCCACGGCGGAGAGCGGACGGCGGCCCACGACCGCCTCCGGGATGCGATGCATGGCATCCTGGTGGAGGCTGGCTACTCGGTGGCAGCAGAGCACTCCGGCGTCATGCCGCTCCAGGAAAGGGCCGACGGTCTTCACGCATGCCGTGTAGACCTTGTGGCCACCCCACAAGCCGGTGGGCCACGTCTTCTCCTGGACGTGGTGACTACCGACGCATTTGACCGCTCCCACCCCGCCCAGTGTGCCACCAAGGCTGGGTATGCGGTCGCCTGCGCCGCTCGGGCCAAGGAGCTCAAATACGCCGACCATCCGCGGGAAGACGAGTTCTTCCCGTTGGCAATTGACACCCATGGGGCGCTGGGCGCTCGTGGCTCGAGCTGCTCAACCAGCTCGCCCACCACGCCATCGCCCGTCGCTTCCATGGGGAGCCGGCTTTCCTGCAGCCGGGTCGCTGGCGCAGGTGTACCGTATGCGCTTGCCGTCTCGCTGCAGAGGTCTATGGCCCGCGCGCTGCACCTGCGTGCCGGCAGAGCCCTCGCTGCTGCCTCTGGCTCTGGCCAAGGGGACCCGCTTCCAGGAGCCCAGCTTCTCTGACCCAAGGCTGCTTAGCAGGTGATAACTGCGGGATAATATACACCGGGTCGGATGGACGCACCTTGGCCTCGTATTGGCCTCGATTTAGCAAGGTCTTGACTCCGAGAGTCCATTCAGTGCGCAACACGTACCCTTCGGCCGCGACCGTCCGACCCGGTGTAAATTGGCCATAAGAGTGCTTCGTAGCTGCTTTGTTTCTTCTGTGCTTGTATTTCTTAGGGCCACTTTACACTGGGACGGACGGACGCAAATTGGCCTCTATTTAGCCTCACTTGACAAGTACTTTGACCCAACCGCTCCATACACTGTGCGACACGTACCCCTCCGCCGCGTCCGTCCGTCCTGGTGTAAATTGGCCCTCAGTGCTTCCCCTGGCCCCCTTCTCGTACTTTGTTCATTCGTTTTTGGGCTGGCTTTTCCAGCCCCTATCCTCAATGGGCGAGCCCTTGCTTCTAACAGGGCGCTGATAGAGAGCAAGCGCGGCCAAATTGACTGGTGGCTTGGAGAGGCCAGCCCGAAAGGAATGGACAAGGACAAAAGAATCCTGGGTGCTAATAAGAAGAAGTGGCACTCCCAATGGGGGCAAGGGCTGCGAAAAGCCAGCCCAAAAAGAATTCACAAAGGTTCAGAGGGGCCTAAGAGCGGTGAGCAGCTACAAAGGGGCCTGAGGATGCAATGGTAAAACAGGGGGAGGATGGATCACTCAATAAGTACGAGTGAGGAGCCTCAGATCCGACAGACTAGCTGCCGGGAAGCTATCACCCTGACGAAAGCCAGAGCCCGCAGCGAGAGCACGGCCAGCTCGCAGATGCAGAGCGTGGGCCATGGACCGCTGCAGGGATACAGAGAGGCGCATCCGATATACCTGAGCCCACGAGCCCGCGGCGTTGAAGTCGGCTGGCTCGCCGCGTCTGCGTCGTAATAAGTACTAAGACAGCAAGCAGCAAGGGGACTCTCAGGGCCACTTTACACTTGCCCGGTCGGTCACCTATTAGCCGCATTTTGGCCTCAATTTGGCAAGTATTTGACCACGAGCGCCCATACAACGCACGACACGTATCCTCCAACAGTGACCGACCGGACAAGTGTGAATTGGCCCTCAGTATCCTCTAATCAGTAGATGCAAGTCTGAATTGCTAGACGGCGGAAAGACGATAGTACCCCTGTGTCAGCAATAGGAAGTTCAGATGAGCTGAGGGGATGTCGACCACGTCCACGTCTCCGACGTCTTCTCCCGCTTGGTGTTCCGGCCACGCTCGCGCTCCCCCCCGACGGCCCTCGTCGGGCTAAGCGCCGCCGCGACGTCCCAAGCCCGTCTCGGTGCCCCCGTTATCCGACGGCGCCGCCCCGTTATCCGACGCTCTCGTCTCCGCCCAGCCCCACAGCGCGCGCGCGGAAGTGCGGATTCGAACATTTTGTGGTGGCGGGCGATGGCGAAAAGGGAGGCCTCTGCATGTAGAGCAGAGCGGCTGATGGGGAGGGGGAGAAGAGGGGGAATGGGATCACAAAAAGGGAGGCGCGCCCATGGAAGCGAGAGTGGGTGGCGGGGAGGGAGGGTGGTGGAGGGAGGAGGAGCTGGGAACTAGCGTCCTCCCGCCATTGCTGCGCCACAGGCCCCACCGCCGCCGCCGCCGCCCGCCGCCGCGACGCGGGCCGCAAGCTCCGCCGCCGCCGCCGTCGGGCCTGCCAGCCTGCGGCGCCGCGGCTGCGCGAGGAGCCCGTGTCCTCCGCCGCCATTGCAGCCTCGGTTGCGTAGCGTCCGCCTGCAACTGCCGCTCTCCTCTCTCGGCCACCAGCGCCAGGGGCCGTCAAGAGACGAGAGCTAAGCTGCGGCATGTGATCAGTAGCCTAAGGCTTCTCTGCGAGCTCGTAGGGAGCAGCTGTGAGGGTATATCGACCAGCTCATGGGCTACATGAGCTGGTCGATACACCTGTCTGGCCAGTGCCTTCGCACACAGGGAGGCGGATGGGGTTCACCTCGTTGCCCCAGCTCAGACAAAGACAACAGCAGGCGATGAGTCAGCTTCTTCACGATAGGGACCTTCCACATTACGGCTTCTAGGGCAACAAAGGACTTGGAAGCAGATGACGATGGAAGATCCCTTGCTTCCAGTAGAAGTAGATGAAGGACTGGAGATGAAGAAGAGGCCACAAAATGGTGAAGAGAGGAGGTAGGGCAATTCCAGGATTATATCAGTCAACATTTGCCCTGCTATGAAACAGAATGAAGCTCTCTGCTAGCTAGGCTTGCTAGTACTGGAGTTCCATCACGTACTCCAAGCCCTGACCCTATGATTTGTAAACTGCACGATGCAGCCAGGCGAAGAGGTTACGAGGAGCTGAGAAGCAGGCCAAGGGGGAAGAGAGGCAGCAGCTGCGTCGACAAAAGTTGGCCGAGAAGTTGGCTGAGAAGGACAGGTTGCTGCAGGTGAGACCTTGTCTAGCATAGCCTTTGGGATATCTTGGTCAGTACCTGATCTCAGGACGCCTTTCACCGGGAATTCTGTTGGTGAGCAGGCTATTTTCAGCCCCTGAGTTGCGTCGTACTGCTGCTTTCCTTTGTCTTTCGAAACATCAGGGGAAGTTGCGAGCAAAGGCTGAAAAAGAGGCAGCAAAGGAGGCTGCACGGAAGGACAAAGAGGAACATCAGCTGGTATACTTCCGTGAATCATGAAGATTAGGCGCCACAACTGACTGTGCACAAACTGCCTAGCCCTGAGAGCACTGTTTCATCCACATGTTGACAAGAGCACCCGGAGACAGTATCCAGGCCTGACAATGTGGCATGGCAAAAAAGTCTGAGCACTGAGTCTCAGACCAAGTTTCTGACAAGCAGGAGAAGCAAAAAGAGAAGGCAATCCACGAGGCGGAGAAAGAGAGAATTCGAGCTGAGAAAGAAGCTCAGCGGCTGGTTAGTTACCCTGAATTGCAAGCTATTTTCCATTCAACTAGCCTAGCAGCTGCAATGTGGGTTGCAATATCTGGTATTGCTGGCCTCCTCCATGCGGAAAGTAAATGAGATCGTACGTGAGCTGCTCCTTTGGACTGCCTGCCGTCATCACTATCCTAGAATGAGCACCAATTCCATTTGGATTCAGTAATGTAATGTTGTATCTGCTGGTGCAGGAGAAGGAAGAGCGAAGGTTGAACGAGGTTGCAGAGAAGGAACAGAAGAAGAGGGAAAAGGAGGAGAACGAGCAAAAGCAAGAAGCCATTGCAAAGCGACAGGCTCGACTCTTGGCGCAGTTCTTGACAACACCATCACCAGCCTCTAGATATGCATCGCAATCGCCGTCAACATTTACTCGACGGTGCCAGGGTACACCACCAACATCGAAATGTTGGAAGCATGGTGGCGCTCTGGACAATCAAGAGATGGCCTACATGGACTCCCAACTCGCCACTGAGACAATGTCTGCCGCAACAGACCTGCTAAGGTTGACAGCCCCACATTGTCTCCAAGCTATGGCGAAGTCATTCCTGCATTCGCAAGGAGCAGGGTGTTGCTGAAGATCTGCTGCTATCTTCTGCTTCTTTTCTACTTCACAAGATAATTGAGCTCATTGACCCAAGGAATGTACACTTAGCTAGGTGCTAAATGTGTAGTGACACTTTGGGCACAAGTGTGCTGATCAGGATAATGAAGGAAGCTCGGCTTCAACTGTGGAAGCAGCAAAGGCAGCGGAGGTTGCTCAGGTGGGGAGCACGGCGGACACCAAAGGCACAGGCCGTAGAAGAGCTTCATTTGAGTGGGAGCAAGAACCCCCTTCACCAGGCAAGCAGTCCCTGTGAAGTCCTGCTCATAAGGAAGTTCAAAAGGTCAGGGTGTCAGGGACATTGCAAAGATGCTTGCTTCTTGCCTCTTATGCTATAGTAAGATATGACTGCCTGTCCGTGGTCCTGATGCTGGGGGCCAGCAAGTTGTGCAGGGGCTTTGTTCTTCCGCCCACGTTGTTGGTGATGCGGCAGAGAGGGGATCACAAGGTGCTGTGACTCATATAGAAGAATCAACACCAAGCAAGAGAGAGGGCTTCGAGTCTCTGAAGTGAGTGGTGCCAGATTTCTGATTACCGTGCTAGTCATACTATGGGTAGTTGGTTGCGTGGTGTCCTATTCGTCCTTCCACATTGAGTTTCTAAAGAAGTACTGAACTTGTAAATGCTGAAGTAGTTGAATTCTCACACAGTCCACAGCTGACCTGCCATGTCTGTGCTATGATCTCTTACTGTGCTTAGGGAGTCTCCAGCAAAATCAACACCAGATGGAGCTTCAACACCATCTATGGCTGGGCAGAGTTCTTTCACTCAAGAAGAAGCCCTGCGACCCAGACACAGAAAATTTATTCAGTTTCACGATAACACTCGACCTGCATTTTTTGGCAGCTTCTCAAAGCACAGGTTCAATCCTCTACCTCTGAAATGCATTGCCCACCTTTGGAGCTGGTGAAAGTTGCTAACTGTCCCTGGCCATACCACATGGTCCATAACGGCAGATGTTGTGGCGCTCACCTCTAACATGCGTAATATATCAGATGCGCATATGTAAAACACCGAGTCAGTCAAGTCCCTGTGAGAGAGCCTCTGTGCTCTTGAGCTAGGAGGCCAACAGGCATTGAAGTGTCCTTCCTAGTCATGTGCAGCTCCTTCATTGGACCTCGGCATCCGCTGGTCAAGGATGAAGCACTGGATTATACAGTTGACAGTGATGATGAGTGGGAGGAGGTAATGACTTATATCCTTCAAAGAACACTTTAAGCGGATAGGTACACCTGATAAAAGTTAGTTTTGAGATCAAGCTTACTTGTAATAACCAAGGTAAGACTCCAATACTAAGCTGGTATCAGAAGAGGAGCTGGACCTACCCTGAATTGTTGGCAGTTTGTGTTATGCATGCTGTCCAAAGTTCTCCAGAATTCGTGCTACCAGATGCAGATGCCTGTCCTATCATTCATGTTAATAGCATTGCACTAGTCACGCAGTCAACAGGCATGCTTGTTGTCTCATCCAACAGGAAGAGCCAGGAGAAAGCCTGTCAGAGTCTGAGAAAGATGAGGACAAAGATGACAAGGGAGATGCTACTGAGGACGAAGCAGACGGATTCATGGTACCAGATGGCTATTTGTCAGAGGATGAGGTGTGCTCCTTCATCCTCAGCTTATAGCAGCACGATACGACGACGACAAATGAAACAACGGGGGCAAATGTGGTTCATTGAGGTGGAATTCTCTTTGCCAGATTGTTGCGTGTATATTTATGTTAGCGTGGCATGATTCAGGGCAACCTGGTCGCAGAAGACCTAGAGAGTGACCAAGACGAAGACGAAGATGGCAGCTGCACATTTACTGAAGGAGGTCCGGCGCTTGCAAGGGCAGAAGATACAGCAAGGCGGAGGCATTACTTGGACAAGCTACATAAAGTTCTTGTAGCTGCCACAGAGCAAGCATTGAGGAGCAGCCCGCTTCTCATCTGCAACTTCTTGCAAGTGCAGACCAAGCAGGAAGAAGGTACCTCAACACATAGCCAATCTGTACACCCACGTGATCCTGTGATACTTCCCAGTAAGTCGGAGTCAGCAATTATGGAGGTAAGCAGCTTGTAACAACAAGACCTTATTGCATGGGGAGATGCTGCGTGACTGATACTCTCTAATCTGTGTGCTGTGCTTTGGAATGCATGCAGAATTTGCCACTTGGAGAACTCTTGCAGATATTTGAATGAGCTGCAAGCAGCAGGACATGTAGCAAAGGCGACTATCCTGCAAATAGAGAGCCTTCAAGGGTGCAATTGCAAGGTGCATAACATGGCTCACTGTTGCACATTCTTGTGGCAGGCGCTCTCCATCAGAGTGCTTCAACCCCAAGTGTCCATTGAAGTACCGAGCACATCTGATGTGGGCCCAGAGACAGGGCATTCTGAAGGCAGGCAAGGCAAGGCTGGTCGCTCGTTTCCCAGAGACTGCCTACCCACTCTGGTAAAGAATGCCCGTGAACACAATGTCAAGCTCGGTGGATGAGGTTGAGCTAGAAACACATGGTCAGCACTGACCATAATGCAAGCATGCTTTTGCTTTACAAGTATGCAATTTTGGTCACAAACTGTGCCCATCACCTGCTGCCAATACTCAATCAAACTATTGCTGTGGCCCCTTCTAGGTGAAAGCTGTGGTCACTTCACCACCTGGGAGCAAGAAGTTGCTGCAGTCATTGGGCACCCTATTTCCAGGCGTGGCCAAAAGGCACATCAAACAGCAGCTGCAGGATATAGCAGACCTTACCAACAACCAATGGCAGGTTGTTGCAAAGCGCCACCTTCTGCATGTGTTGCCTTGTCTCTTGATGTGAACTGAAGTTGCAAATTGTCCACTAGTGAGTTACTTGTTACAGCTGCACTTAGGAAGCATCTCCTTCAACAGGATGACTTGCAATCGCCAATGCTTACAAATCTACAGGGCAAGCTTGTCTGGCAGGTCAAGCCAGAGGTGCTCAAGCAGTTGCAGATTGACATCAGCGATCTTCCATTACCAGGTGTGGACCTGCATGCATATACTTGTTTGCAACGTGAGACGATTTAATCGCTTCTTGGCAGCGCAATCGTGGCAAGCATCCTTCTCCTTTAGAGCTTGGGAGTCTGAGGACATGAGAATCCTGTACATTGCAGATGCACCGCTGCCCTTGCCCCAAGTGAAGCCCATCACCAATTTCTTTCGCAAGTTATCGGCCTAGGATCGCTAGCAAAGAAGAGAGCTAGGGAGACAAGAAGGTAGGCGGACCATTCAGACACTATCCACAAAGTTATTACTTGAAATGAGCATTGTGCCCCTCTCGATGTGAGTAGTCGCCTGCCTAAAAGCTGCCCTGGCCAAGCTCAATTTAGCTGGTCAGCAGGCTTGGGCTTGCAATTCATGGCGCAGGAACCTCTGACAAACATGCCACAGTGCCTGTCATAGACTACAGGCGTCTTGTGAGCTCTTGCCAGTCCACCATAGACCGTGGCCGTGACTTCAACTTCGCAAAGTACAATCTCCACTTTGAGACGTTTGTCATGGTCGGTCAAGGCAGCAGAAGCCTCTGGAAATGCTACAATGAATTGCTACGATATCCAGAAATCTGAGAAGTTGCTGAATTTAGTACACCATCTCGAGATTCGTTAAGCGGTTTATGACAAGCTCTTGGTAAATGAGAAGACGTGTCCTGGGAGCTTGATAAATGAAATGTACTGCGGATGGGAGCGGTGGAGCTGTCAACTAAGGCTCCAACAGTAAGTATGCATGAAAGCTTGTTCATGTCAAGGCGATGGCAGTGAGAAGCCAGCCCATAAGAAATGGACAAGGTCCGAAAGGGCCGGAAGGTGCAAAAAAACAGAACTACTCTCCATGACTTCTGCTTATGGACGCTCGATAAACTCTAGTCAACAAATGCAGATCCGATCGAAAGAGGGGGTCGCTCTGATGAAACCAGGAGGCAGCAGTGCAGGTGCGGCATGCATGCGAGTGCACGCAAATGGCAAGGAACGCTTCAGAGAGAACTGGCAAGGCGCATCCTGTACACCTGAGCAAGCGACCCGTCGGCGTGGAAGCCGGGCCGCTCGCTCTGCTACCCTTGACGGCGGGTAAGATTAGCATGCATGCATGCATGCACCAACAGATTGTTGATCTTACACTGGACAGGTGTAGGACACGAAATTCCACTGGACAGGCTTTATCGGACCTTTTGACCTTCAAACGCAAGCCGCCATCCTGTCGGAGTGCGGGCTAGGACGACTTGACTTCGTCGAACCCCAGTAGACATTCTCCTAGACTCCTCGGCGTCGTGCTTTCTTAAGCACATACATCCAGAGGGTCTTAAACCCTCCGTATGCACCTGGCCGGCTTTTAATCAGCCGCATTCTCTTAAACCCTGGACTCCAGGTGTTCGAGTTCATGGTCAGCCTCGCCGCGGCCGCCATGGCCGTCGCGGAGGACGAGGGCGGGCTCGGCGCCGGCGCCGGCGCCGCCGGCGCCGCCGTGACGTNGACGAGCCGGTGCTCCTGGGGCTCACGCGGCCGCCGGCCACGCCGGCGGCGCTGGCGCGCCAGTACTTCCCGTCCAAGGCCGGCGGGGCGCCGGCGTGGCTGGACCCCGACGCCGTGCCCGGCGGACGCCGGGTGAGCGCCGGCGACATCCAGGGTTCAGGGTCAGGGTTCAGGATTCTCCTTGCTGCTGTCGTCGCCGCCGACATAGAAGCGGAGCCTGCGGCGCCTCATGCGGCGTCGGCGGCGGCGGGGGCGGCGCTGCGGCAACGCCTTTGGTTTGGCCTTGCAGGCGGAGTGTGGGTTCTGCGGGCGGCCGATGCGCTTCCTGGCGCAGGTGTACGCGCCGGGCGACGGCGGCGAGCAGGCCGCGGCGTTCCACCGCACGGTCTTCGTCTTCGTCTGCCCCAGGTGCAGCTGGCGACGCCCTTGCCGCCGCCCTCTCTCAAGCGCCGGCGCGATGTGGACCCCATGTCTTGAACGCCTGACAATGACGTAACTCGGACCTCTCGAGCCTAAAGCCTACACCGCAAACCCTGGATCCTAGATCTTGACCTCGTTAACCGACCGTTGAACCTTGGCCGGTGATGCTTACGGTGACTCAAAAGCTGTGACTTCGTCCGCAGTCCGTGGATTCGAGACGTTGAACCGTAGATTGTAAGCCTTGGGGCTGTTGTGCCTGCTGCAAGCCTGCATACCTGGGCGGCAACGGGGCGTGACCTCCTACCGAGCTCGCCGACAGGGATTGCTCGGGCACTGACTCCGCACGCAAGACCTTAAGTTCAGAATCTCAGACCCCGACTTGGAGTCCTCCGCCGCTGGCAGGGTTCGCGGATGGGGAGCCCCAGCTGCACTGCTCCTGGCCCTGACACAAAATCCTGTCCATGTCAGAAACCCAGCCTGCACCAATCTTCGCTTGAAACTTGGCCAAGCCCCTGCTGCTGTTCTGTGCCTTCTGAAGTTCTCACTCTGGTGTTGTCATATTCTGCCAATGTATGCCAGGACGTTGGCTCCTGCTTCCAATTTAGTCTCAGGGCTCAGGATCGACTCTATGTCGAGCTTGGGATACACCATATAGTTTGACACATGATAAAGGGTAAGGAGAACCTTGAACTGGTTATCTTAGTACAGCAACTTCACAGTGTTACCACTGCACTTGGTTGGTCTGCCTGACACGAGTGTGGAGCGGCTGTGCGGCCTTTGTTCGGCATGCAGCATGGCGTGCCTGAGGCAGGACCAGCGCCAGCAGCAGAAGGATCCCTCCATAGCGCGTGGCGGTGACGGCGGCCTGCCCTGCCGCAGCGTGAGGGCGTTCCGTAGCCAGCTGCCGCGGGACAACGTGCACTACGCCTACGATCCCCCGCAGTCCCATGGCTTGGAGCTGCCACGGCAAGTCCAGACCCACAACCCCAAAATCTTAAAGCCCTCACTTTACAGTCTCTGGACCTGACGGAGTTCCTATCATTCGATGCCTATTGCTCTTGCCATTGCTCTTGGGCATTCGTCAAGATTTCCAACTTTAGGCTTTTACTATAGGGGTATCCTACTCATTTGTATGATAAGTGTTTGGATTCTTGGAGTTGTTCAGAGCCGCACTTCCAACAAGAGAGGACTGAGGCTCCTTGCTGGGAAATGCACAACGGCGTGCGCAGGACGGCCGGTGCCATACTGTGCACGTGGTGCGCAACGTGGCGCGGCAGCCAGCGTTGCGGAGGCTGCCACCAGGCGCACTACTGCTCCCGTGCCCACCAGGTCGCTACTAGCCTCTGCGCTTGCTCCTTCCAGGCTGCTATCTACGACATATTACTTACTTATCTGAAAACTTGGTGGTGAGCTGAGCTCCTTCTGTCGTCTTACAGTCGTACATGAGTGCACAGACTGCAACTTCTTGCTGGTCGCTTGCATCAGTGCGCGGCAGGAGTGTTGACCTTGCGTGAGGTAGCCGAACGAATCTCATTGCTGGCAAGTCGGTTGCATTGGCGGCGGCAGAGTGAGCATTGGAAGGCATCCCACGCAGCAATCTGCCGGCAGGTCCAGAGCGAGCTGGGGTCCGTGCCAGGGAGGGGCTCTCGGACGGCAGCGGAACGGCCTTCGCCTGGTAGCGATGGCGCCGGCCCTGCTACTGTCACTGCACCCTCGCTTGGCAGCGCCGCTGTCAGCACATCAGCTGCGCTGCCTCTGACACCGTTGGAGGATTCCCCAGGACAGACGCGCGCACCTGACAGCGGTCCTGCTAGATTGGTCGTGCCAGGTGAACTGCCATCTTTCACAACGACTTTCCACTCTTTTGCATGGCCAATTTTTACAAGGTGGTACTTTGTGGTCTGATTTGGTCAATCTACCAGTGACCTTGGACCTCACCATATATCATCTGGGGTGTGGGGAGAAGCAGGCATTGTACCCGCACAGTGCCCGCAGCTCTGGCCGGAGCTTGAGCTGTTTGTCGAGGACGAGGCCGAGTGCGAGGTGGACCTCCAAGAGACTGGGGGTTCTGGGGTAGGAGACCGTGCCAAGCAGCTGCTGGAGGAGTACCACGGCGCTGTGAGGCGGCGGAATGAGGTTGCTTGCAGCGGCAGCGATGACCATGACGACCTGGAGGAGGCCGGCGACGCTGACAAGGAGCATTGGGCCTCATTCCAGGCACGGCTGTCTAGGAAACCCACTCAGGTCCTGAGGTAAGCTTGGGGGTGTCACACAATCATTGGTGTGAGACCACCAGATGGTGCAGCGCATGTGGACGGGGCTCAGCAACTGCATGGGCCCTGAGTATCATCGAGACTTTACATTATCATCCTGAATAGTAAACCTTATGACCCTTAGCAGACTACCATATGCTGCGCTGGTAACCATGCTCTACTGTGTTATCAGGGTACCACTTTAATGAACTCATTGCAACACAACGATCTGCTTTTATTGAGCCTCTCTTCCTACCCCGTCTAACAGGTATTGCAGGTCCGAAAGGGCTCGCATACTTTGGCCAAGACTAGAGAGCAGGCCAACAAGCGACCAGGTCCCTTACTGCCTGCGCTGCGGTAGTGCCCGAACTTTTGAGTTCCAGATCCTTCCACAGATTCTTTACTTCCTCAAGACTGATACAGAGTTAGACGATGCTCTTGATTTCGGGACGCTTGCTGTGTACACATGCCTAAGATCTTGCACCACAGTGCAAGACGGTAATTGCACTGAGGAGTATGTGTGGGTGCAGCTCCACCATGATATTTGTGCCTCACATTTGTCGCAGTTTGCTGCACCTCAAGAATGCATCTTGTGATGCTGGTTGTGACCATCATGAGCAAGTTAGAGCGGGGTACTGAGTGCAGATCCCCAGAATGTTCTTGTTGTTTACCTTCACTTTTTTCGCGGTCCTTACTGTGGAAGTTATGCTAGGTAAAGGGAAGTAGTATGGTGTCTAGGAGCACATATCTAGCTGTTCTGCTGTTACATGGATGGTTTAGCCGCAGCTTCGACTCATCCGTCGCCCATAAGCACGTCAATGATGGGATTGATGATTGGAATTCGTGTATCAAAGCTGCATGAAGAGCCACAGTGGACGGTCGTGGAAGGCTGCAGTCAGGCCTTGGTCTTGACTTCATCATTGGCTTACTCTTGCCCTTTCCTCAATGCTTGCCTGAATGGGAATGACTCCCTGATTGCCTGTGAGTCTCTACCTTTAAGTTTACGGCTTGGGTCATCTGAATGAGGTGCAAGATGACATCACATTTTCTCACCAAAGCTCGTGTCATCTGCTTCAGTAAGCCAGGAGGGCTCCACGTCGCCCTCTCACTGTGGCAAAGTCAGGCTACACTCTTGTACAGACCGTTTCGGCTGGCAAATCCGGTGCTGCACCTTGCATTTCTCCATTGCTGTCGACTTACAGAGCCTTGTAATTTCAAAACCCACAAACGGCTTGAATATCTATGCAGGCATCCAAACAAGCACTAGGCTGCCTCTCATGTACTGATTGCACTATCTGCATTTAATTGCATAAGTAAGACATAAGTACGGGACCCAGCATACATAATGGGACGCGTGCTACATCAAATGGAAGTACTTAACCTTCCTGGTTGGACACGAGGCTTTCTTGGTTGGTTGGCTCTCAGGTTGTTGAAATTCTCAAGCTAGCGTAAGCATAAGTTTCTATGCTACATTTGGAGCCAAATAGCGACTCAGCCTTGTCAAAGGTCCGATCACACCTGCTTAAATTGGAGGCACCTCCTATCTTGCCATCTGAGGGCATTCTGAATCTGGACCTTTCCACTATTGTCCTTTCAACTGGCATAGCAGAGGACGGATTTTATCTTTGTCAAGGTCATCTTTGCCAAGAGTGTGACATTCCACTTATGCAAGACAACAATTGGGCAAGCGCAATGCAAGATTCATTGAGGTATCATCAAAGCGTGAGTGTGAGATTGATTTCCTCGTTCCTGTCATCAAGCGCCTCAGTTGGCGGATTGGACCGGCCATGAGGTGCTAGTGACAGGAGATCTGCAAGCCTCCTACCAGAAGGGCTTGCCTGTGGGGCTGCTTGACCTACATCTGCACCACCTAGCAGAGACTTGCCACCCAGTACTGGCTCCTTGAAGAATCCTGGAGGGCAGGATTGGTCATGGGCAGCTTGGCAACCACTGGTCGCATCAAAGTCTCCGATGCGAGCTGAGGAGTTTGTCGCCACTTGATTCGGTACGGCAAGGGGTGTAAACAGTGACAGCTGCGGGCCAGCACTTGCCACGGGCTTCTTGAGGGTGGTCAAGGAGGTCCGGCCTGGAGAGAACGTCCGATTGGGAACCTCCACATCGGCTTCACCCGCGTACGTCGGAGCCGACGTCATAGCAGGGACGCTCTTCACGGACTCTTCGAGGCTTCCGCTATCCACGTCCATCGATGTGGACCCCATGGAGTGCGCACCGTCCGACTGCCTGAGGGGCTTGTGGCCCCTTTGGTTAGCCTGCTCCTGCTTCTTCACTTCTTCCCTGTCAGGCCTACAGCTTGCTTTGCTTCCATCAGATGTTCCTACCACCTTCGCAGTGTCGCGCACCTGAGCAGAGGCCCCAAGTGCAGTGGACCTTGCCGGCGATCGGCCCTCCTCAGCTGCTGAATGTGGGCTCGGGTTTGGCCGCTTGGCCTCAGGCGGACGTTCTCTGAGCGCAACGCTCGCCTGCTTGGAAACCACCTGCCGCAATTCTTGCCTAGAGCTCAACTTCTCCTTTTCCTCTGCGGAAGACGGGCCCCGCATCTCCCTGTTGTGCTTCCGAGCCAACCGAGGGTCAACGAGGCGCCCTGCGGTAGGCCTCGCAGTGTCTTGCCTTCTCCAGGGGGCCTCCTCAACTGGCTCCGCGGACCATGTCCTCACCCTGTCGCCTTCGTCACCGGGCCTCCCACCATCCCTCGCTCTGTGCTTATCTGGCTCAACTCTGACATTAGCGCTTTCCCTCCTCCTCTGTCTTCGACTGTCTTCTGAGTTCGTATCCCAGTCCTGCTCCAGACTCCTCCGCCTCTTCTCACAGTTGTCCCTTTCCCGCGTCCTTGTCGTCTCCTCCCGCCCTCTGTCCTGCCTTGAGCCCCTCACCTTCTCCTTGTCACGCTCCAAATGCTCCAGATAAGTCCTATCTCTTGGGTCCAAAGCAATGTGACTCTGGCTACTCCACCACTCGCTCTTGGAAGGTCCCCTCCTGCTGCTGCTCGTATGCTCTAGACCTCTCCTTGGGCCCTCATAGAACCCCTTATCCTCATATCTTTCATGGACTTGGGCTCTCCTCTCGCCCTCCGAGGACACCCTGCCGTTGCTGCGGCTCCTGTCCTCACGACCTCTCCTCTCTCCTTGGAGCAGGTTCCTGCCGCTGCTATCACTGCTCTGCAGTTCTTTGCCTCTCATCCCATAGCATCGGTTGACATCAGAACTGTCGCTAGAGGGTAGCGACAAGCCAGCAGCTGAGAGCGGAGAGCTTGAGGCACTCCTATGGCTTTGTCCTGGGACCTCTCTTTTCTCGTAATAAGCAGGGCTGCTTGGTTGGGCTCGGGGGCTACTGATCCTCTCTGCAGGATTCGACACTGGATGATGAGCGGGCTGTATATGCATCCTCGGCAACGAACGCGGCAAGAGACCAGGCGGAGGTTGCTCCACGCTCTGTCTCCCCGCCGAGTCGGCTCTTGTCCACCTTTGGTAGCCATGCTGCCTTCCTGCATCGAGCAGGGTCACGAACTTGGTGCTTGGAGGTGGACTGTGTCTCGTGGGAGACGAGCCAATCCTGAACTCGACATAGGGGGGAGGGCCCTGGTCTGGAGCCCTGGTACGGCGAGGCACCGTGCCCCAAGTCCCTGTGTTCGTATCATCGTCTCCTGCGAACCACTCAGACTGCTTGACCTCTGCGGCCCTGGCTCCTGGCCCTCCATCGCTCTCGCGCCCACGACTTGGAGCAAGACCCCCATCCTCAGGGACTGCGTCGCTGGCTCCTCCATTACACTCAGATCGTTCTGCCGTCTTCCTCCGTGGGTCCTCCACAATGGCACCTTTTCCTTCCCTTCCACTCCAGCTTGGCCGGCCTTGTCCCGGACGTTGTGCGGTGTCCTTTGATGGCCGCACTCTGCTTCCATTGCTGCCCCTGGTCTCTGCTTCCCGTCTTCGAGGGCTCCAGCTCCTATGCTTCCTTTCATCCTCCCTTACAAGCGACCCATTCGCATGTGTCAAGCCACTCCATTGCTTAGATGTTTGAGGGAGCTCCCCGACTGCTGCATTAGCAGTGCAGATCGATGGCTCCTTGTGGTGATCATTCAGACCCACACTTCTCGCACTCCCCCTTTTATCAATGTCTTGCAGCAACTTAGGTACAGAATCTTTCTGCAGCTCTGCTGTGTCTACCTCCTCACGAATGGCAACCTCCTTCTGTACTGAGCCTCCACCGACGCCTTGAGCTCTGCCACCTTCTCTGCTGGCCACAATGGCCCCAGAAGACGTCTTCATACTATCTCTCCTCTCCACCATGCCTGAGGAGCTGACAGCCTGCGGTGCCGTTGCTGCTCTTGCTGCTGCGCTTGTTATGACCTTCTCAAAGCCCGGAGGTAAGCTTGGTATCGTCGTGTTTGGAGGGCCTGTTGGAGTGACTACCGTCACCTTTTCCTTCGGTGACAGAACCGACACGGGTAATGGAGGAGGCTTCTCCACTGGAGGGGGCTTCTCCGCCACCTGCGGTTGGCTTGATGCACTGCCGATCACGCCCATCTCCGCATCGTCTGGGTGCTTAACGCGGAGAGGCTCAGGGGCTGACTGGCCAGTGGGTGCTGGGTCGACTGCCATTTGTGGGGCCTTTCTTTCCTTGAGAACCCCTGCATCTAAGTCCTTCACACCATGCGGTTCCTCAGCTGGCTTGCCTCCAGTCGTCTGCAAGTCATGGCTATCATCTCCTTGGGGGATGGAAGCTGCATGTGTGACGTCCTCCAGATGTTGGGTATTGCGGGCTTGCACGCGACTTTCAGGTTCAACTTCAGCTTCTTGAAGGGGAATGGGGCGAGGCACCTGCTTGGCACTCTTGGCCTTGTACATACCCCAAAGGTATAGTGAACCTGCATGCACTACATAAGGATGAAAAGCAGCGAGGACAATGTCAGCCCTATTGTTGTGGACAGTCAAGGAACACCTCACGTCAAGAGATTGTCAGTCAAGCTTTGCACATTCTACAACCTCCAATGAAACACGAAGTCCACAATGATTGCTAGTCATTTCATTATAATGGTGAAGATTCTGAGCACACCATGGCTTTCTGCTTGAAGCTTGGGGTTGCGATTGAGATTCTAATTTGTGCAAGCCTGAAGACACTATCATCAAAGTGCAAGCGGCGCCAACTCAAATCCTGAGGCAGTACTTACCATGTTGAGGTGGTGGCACAAGAGTGGATGGGAGAATGAGAAGGCATGCATCTGGGAGCTCAACCCTCCACAACAGATCGCCGTCGGCTAGTGATATCAGCCTAGCTTTGAAATCTTCAACCGGACAACTGCAATTGGACATGACATCGGAGCTTCTGCATTCAGGAATTATACATGTGGCTGCGAATTTGGTGAGCACCTGACAACTGAGTCCCTGCAAAGCACAGCTGTAAAAGTACTGGTCTGCAGAACAAGCTGGACTACAAGATCATGTGCAAGCTCACAGACAAGGTACATACAGCGACTGCTTCATATAAGAGAGCTTAAGCACATGGTGGCATCCCCATCACATGCCCAAGCATGCCATGGTCAACGCCCTTTCTTCCCCAACACTTGACGCTCACACAAACCCCTCAGTCTTGGGCAGGTGGGAGATACGAAGGGCAGGTGGAGGAGACGAACCTGGCAGGGAAGAGGTAGAAGGCCACCAGCGTGTCAAACGACAGTGTCTTAGACCTCAGCCACTTATTACGCCAGGTGCCATCCTCGCCCCTCTTCAGCTGCTGCACCTGCAAAGGCGATGGCAGGCCCCGGGTGACCTCGAAGACCTTGGGCACGGCAGTGCTTGCCACCCGCGCCTTCACGCCCCGCAGCCAAGGGCTTCCGGTCCCTTGGTTGACGACCTGTACATCACCCCTGCCCGTATACCAGCAAGGCCACCTTGCTCGTATTAGCAGATCCACAGGCTGCAACGAGTACCCACAGAAGCGTACCCCTTCGACGGCTACGATAGTCATCGCTACACTTTGAGACACACAGATCAGACCCTAAGTCCGGATGGCTTCCGGTCGAGAGCCCGTGCTTCAAGTGCCTTGTCCACCTGTCCGCATGGACAAGCAGCAAGGACAACACAGTAAGGGAGGGGAAACTACGTGACCACAGGGAAGCAGAGGGCAAAACCTCTGCCTGTGAAAGAAGCAGCATTTGAGAGACTCACATCCACTGGTAGTCCTTCACAGGCTCAACCACCCCAGGCTCTTCGAAGGTCTCGGTTTCTTGGTCAATTGGGTCGTGCTTATCTGCAACCTGAAGGCCCGCTGACGGTACAGGCCTTGTGCTAACACCATCGTGGAGAGTGCTGGCAGACGAAGCACTAGATGGTATCCTTGCTGCAGAAGAGACAACAGTGACTGAGGGAGCCCTGGCCTCTGCAGCCGGCGATAGGCGTGGGACCTGCATGTAACTGCATCAAATCAGTACCATGCAAACCCATCCCTATCACTTGTCCTGCGGCGATGGGGCAAACCCATTCCCCTTGTCCTGCGGCGATGGGGCTTTAGGTGTAATGATCTGCACTAGTGTTCTTCAGGGGGTTAGGATTTAGGCTTTAGGGTTTAGGGGTTAAGTTAAAGAGTGTAGGATTTAGGATTCAATGCACAACATTCAGTTACCAGCCAGGCAGTCGGTGCACTCAGACCTATGCTTTGTCGGCGCAGGATGGACAGCTTCTACGAACAAGCAAATTAGAAGAAAGGCTACTGGGTTCTGGTATCTATCAGGAGGCTCTTCTGTCAGGCTTCCAAGTGACAAAGGAGGGGCTTGCATGGATTTGATGGAAGATGGAAGATGGAAGATGGAAAAAAAGTTCAGCGTCATGATACTTGCCTCCACAAGCATGGGTTGCTGTTTGCCGCCAATGTCCCCGTCTGGATGCACAGTCTTCTGAGCCTGAGTCTCACTACATCCCGGAGCCAAAAGGGGGGACCTCCGAGATTCAGCCTCTGCCACGTCTGGACTGCCAACACCCGCCAAGCCAGCGCTAGCCTGCGGCTGTGCAACTTCCACTCCTGCCACGACCTCCTCCATTTTCCCCTCAGCCTCCGGCAACTTCTGTCTTCCAAGTGGAATTATCTCATTAGGATCTCTGGAAGCAGCCTGGACAGCGTTCTGCCACCTCCCTTCCAATGTAGGAGAACGCTGACTTCCGGGCGATGGATGCATGTCAATGTTTGAAATTTCCAGCACAGTTTCTGCATACAGAATCCTGGCCATCCTTTCTGACATCTTGTCAGGCTTTCTCCTTTTCACCCCAAGCTCATCGCAAATCTGTGCCAGCCTCCTGGCATGCTCTTGGGGCGCTTGCAGAAGACTCATTTGCTGGGGATGCCGACCATATGCCTTCTCCAGGAACTCCACGGGGATAAGTGCGCGCAACTCCGCAGGGCTGATACTCTTCTGACCAGCTTGGCGCTGCTGCAAGACCGACATTGTGAAGCCTGCACTCTGAGCACAAGCTACAGTGCATGGAAGCAACAGTAGTCTACGATCAATTGTACAATGCATAACCTCAGATACTGCTACCCTCCCCTCATGCTCAAAACTGTGCTGAGACCTACACAATATTCTGCTGTGGGATGTGTATCAGAAAGACTGTCTGCAGCTTGCTACATATGCACAAGCTTTCAAACAGTACAGCAAAGCGAGTACCTCAGGTGCTTCTGCCCCTGCACTGTTGACAACAGCAGCAACCATCTACATGATTACAGCCAAACTGGCAAAGCCGTGAGAACTCGTCCACTTGATTTTCCAAGCGGCCCTTGCAGCCCATGGAGTCATTTAAGTTCTTACTTACAAACCATAGACTCAAGAGTTGGCCTGTAACTGCTGTTAGAAGGCAGCAGGGCCACACAGGGAAACAAGCATACAGGAGGATACTGTCAATCATGCATAACATTACCGTGGCAAAGTTGCACTTACTGAAGCTCCTTGATGGGCCGTCTGCATGTCATTTGATGTCTGATCACTCACAACAGACATAGAGTAATCGCCAGCCTCTGACTCAGACTGCAAGTCACAAACATATGAATAAGGACACCTCGCATACAATGGCAGATTGTAGGTCCGGCTGGTGAGCCCCAAGCAATGTCAGCTGTCAAGCAAAGCCACAATGCATGCAAGCCCCAGTGTGTGCCCATGCAAATCAATATGTGGTCTGTATTGCAAAACCAACCTCTTCGGCACCAAGCAAGTCATTGTCAATCAGTCGGAACTTCCTGCTCCTGAAACTTCTTGCAGCCCTTACTACTTGAGGAGCTAAAGGTGACCGCACATGAGGTCCACTATCACTTTTTGTGCTAATAGCTGGAAGATCTGCTATCTGTCAATGTGCAGGAAGTGGAGAGTTATGCCCGCTTTCAACCATATGTCCTGCCCGGTCATGTGTTTAGGTAAGTAAGTATACTGTATGCAGCGCAACCCTTTGTACGTATGCAGCAGGAATATCCAAAGTGCGCAGGACGTGAAGTAGCCAGACAGCTGGAACAGGGGCTATAATGCCGGTCAATCTAATCACTACATCAGAGTGGGCCCTCAACAGAAACACTTTTGCATGATAGCATAGCTGCTCACCGCGGCGCGAGGGGCTAGCGCTCCGCCTGCTTCGATCTTCTTCGGCCCAGGTGCAATACCTTGCCGTTCGTGCCTGACCTTGCCCAGCGGGACAACGAAGAGCCTGCTGTCAACCTGTGTTGCCTTCAGCGCCTTGTCCCGCAACTGGGCTGAGTCCTCCTTGCGCTCCATCGCGCCTGGACGATCAGTCTTGCTGCTGGCCGCGTCTGCTCCAAGAGGCGGCACCGCAGGTTTCGGGCGGCCACCATCAGCCTCTGCCATCGCCATGCCATCAGCGCCTGCTCTGAAAGCACCTGCTTCTGGAAAGGGCGGCTCGGCAGCTGCGGTCATCCCTGGCGTTCGACACTGCCTGCTCAACGAGAGACAGTACCAGCATATCCAGCTCTGCCGCTGCTCCCTCGTGAGCTGCCCTTTCAGGCAGTACCTGTGAGGAGTAGTCAATAAGAGTATTTAGTCAATAACAGTATCTAGGTTCAGATGCTTCGGCACTCAACTGTAGCCCGTCAGTTGCATGACTTGAGCCTTTCCCTCGGCGTGCAAGATTCGTGACATGGGTTCTGCTGACCAGACATACCTAGCCTGTAGGCAGCATCGAGCACAGATTCTGACAAGCAAAAGGGCAGTTCTTTTGCCACTTTGATAACAGCATCCAATATGAAGACCTTTAGGGCTGACACTGGGTACGCGCCAACGTCTAAGCAAGTGGTGCACAGAAGGACGTGCGGAGCCAGGCATGAGAGCTGACAGCGCGTGGGATAGAGGGGGTTGCTCGACGATACGCGTGCGCTGCGAGCCTGGAGCAGCGGGAGCAGACGAGGAGCCACTGCCGGAAGCCGGGGTCGCCACAGAGGTGGCAGACGCGGGCAGCCTGCGGCCAGGCCAAAGCGCGGCAAAGCCTCTGTGTCAGATCACCACGTAGTCATTCCCAAACCTTGTCGCCCGTATACCCATTTATGCGCAGCTGATGCAATAAGAATGCTCGCGTTCTGCGAGCTTTTTGACGACAATATCCATTTCCATCATGATGATCGTTTTCCATTGTCCCGCGCTTTGATTGGACCGGCGTTTGCCCGCCGACTCACGCCGCTCCGGGAGCCTAGGGCGCCGTCGGCGACGGCAGGAGGTGGCAAGGGGGTCTCGTCGGCGCCGGCTTCGCCACCACGTCCGGCCGCTGGCATGGCAGGGCCGGGCCCTCTCCCGGCTGCGGCGCTGGCGGCGACGCTCCGGGAGCGGCCCGCTCCCATCAGGCGCCTCCACTGCCACGCCGCCCCCTGGGCCGCGACAAACCCCACGCGGAGCGGCCGGCGGAGGGGCTTCAGGCCGCCGCCGCGCCCCAAAAAAAAAAAAAAAAAAAAAAAAAAAAAAAAAAAAAAAAAAAAAAAAAAAAAAAAAAAAAAAAAAAAAAAAAAAAAAAAAAAAAAAAAAAAAAAAAAAAAAAAAAAAAAAAAAAAAAAAAA
>WELB01000035.1:578305-589781 GCA_009602725.1 Spirogloea muscicola
AAAAAAAAAAAAAAAAAAAAAAAAAAAAAAAAAAAAAAAAAAAAAAAAAAAAAAAAAAAAAAAAAAAAAAAAAAAAAAAAAAAAAAAAAAAAAAAAAAAAAAAAAAAAAAAAAAAAAAAAACACGGCGGCGCCGCCCGGCGCCGCCGCCGCGCGATGTAAGCCCGCGCGCGAGCCCCTGCCGCGCGCCGCCTGACGGCGGCGGCTTCGCTTCCCGGCACCGGGCCTCAAAATCGTCGATGTCGGCAAGACCTCGCGCGCGGCGCTCAGCTCGTGCCCCGTCTCCGACGAGGGAGCTGACGATGATGCTGACGCTGACCTCGGATATGACGTTGACGCTGACACCCTGCTTGCGCCGCCGGCAGCCACCGCCATCTTCACCTTCGGCGACTCCCAGGCGGACGTCGGGACCAACAACTACCTCAGTAGTTGAGACCCCAATTACTTGCTCTGTTGTTCAGCTTATTAGGCACATATTGATTCTGTTGTTCAGTTTTTTAGGGGTAAAGTTGATGAATTTGAGTTAACAGTACCTTCTTTGTCGCAATTTCTGTCTATTAAGGCCTTCGTATGCACATACCCCTCTTGCTCAATCCCACCAGAAGTGCCAGACCAATTCATCACTTTGCTTATACAACTGCCGACTTCCTTCACTTCACCTAACTTTAGAATAGTAAAGCTGATGAATTTGAGTCTACAGAACCTTCTTTGTCGCAAGTTGTGTCTTTTAAGGCCTTCGTATGCATATATCCCTGTTGCTCAATCCTACAAGAAGTTCCAGACCAATTTATCACTTTGCTTATACAACTGCCGACTTCCTTCACTTCACCTACTTTAGACTAGGCTCCTCAGCTCCTGTAGCCGCCAGCTGCAGCTTGCGGCCTCTGTGGCAATCATAGCGACGCTTGTGCCATATGCTTTGTGGATTTGTCAATAGTTGGCCAGGATAATTTGTCCATGAAGGGTCGAGCTGACCGCAGCAGCTCGAGCTGCGCTGCTGGCAGACTCTATTGACAAGGCCAACTTCCCCCCGTACGGCGAGACTTACTTCCACCGCCCCACGGGCCGCTTCTGCGATGGCCGCATCGTCGGCGACTTCATTGGTGATCTGCTCCTTCCTTTCCTCCGCTTCCTCTTCTGTCAGCAGCTCTTGCGCATTCCAGCCCGGTCGGTTGAGCCACTGGTACTGCTGTTGCCGCTATTGTTGTCGTTATTTTTGTTATTGTTGTTGTCGTTTTTGTCGTCGTTGTTGTCGTCGTCGTCGTCGTTGTTCTTCTTCTTGTTGTTGTGGTTGTTGTTTTGTTGTTGTTGTTGTGGTTGTGGCAGTCCTTGGTGCAGCTGATGGGTCCTAACACGAGTGCGCCGCCTGCAGCCATGTATGCACGCCTGCCAGTGGCCCCGCCGTACCTGAGGCCCAAAGCGAGCTTCAAGCACGGCGCCAACTTTGCATCCGGCGGCGCCGGCGTCCTGGCCGACACTAACCTGCCCCCCGGCAAGGTCGCTCCTGCATCATGCTCGCCTGCATCAAAGCTTCAGGACTTTTCAGAATACTCACAAACTTATATCTTGATCAACATGGAGAAGATGACATGCCTTGAAGGCCTCTTCTATAATTACTTCTGTGGCATGCTCTTGGTTGCAACAGAGCTCATTCTACCACTTCATTCATCTCTGAATATGTGGATGTTTGTGTTTAGTTTGACTGACTGGTTACTGCAACCTACGTCTCTGCCACAGACGGTTGGCCTCAGCCAGCAGCTCGCACAATTCCAGCAGCTGCAGGCCAAAGCGCCGGCCAATCCTGCATGGGGTCTGACCACTGCAGTATGTACACTACCCCTGGCAATGTGTCATGTGGTGCATCATTTGGCTTAAGCCCATAGTGAGTTGTGGATCAGAGATTCAGAGCAGGTCCGCTTATGAGCGGCATCACTGCACCCACTTGCGCTGGCTATGCAGTTGACGCAAAAGTGTGTCAGACAGATGCGTAGCTGTGTGCTCAGCATCAAAGAGCCAGGCTTTTTCCTGCTTGCTGCAGGTCTACAACAACGCGCTCTTCTTTGTCACGATTGGCTCCAATGACTACTTCAACTACATCACCAACAAGACCGTGAGCAATGCCAACCCGCCCGTCGTGTACGTTGCCAAGGTTGTGGCCACCCTTGGGAAGGCAATAGAAGTAAGTTGTACCGTATACTTTAAAACCCCGCATACTTTGCACTAGACAGCTCTGCATCATGGTGGAGATGCGAAGAATTAATTTAAGGCTTTTAGCAAGTGTAGCAAATATAGCGTCAGTCTAGGTATGGCTGAATACGTCCATACATGATTGCTTTGTGGATCATCAAATGACATGCGACAATGAACATCGACCTGCCTTTTCCCATACATGCATGGGGCTCGCCTGACCAGCGGCCCTCCTTGGCTGCTGCTGTCCTCGTCCATCTTGGCAGACGCTCTATGCAAAGGGCGCCCGCAAGTTCCTCATACCTCAGCTCCCGCCCCTTGGCTGCCTCCCTGTCGTTCGTGCGTACACTAACACCACTAAGGGATGCTACCTGCCGGCCCAACTGGCAGCAGAAATACACAATGCTGGCCTTCTTGCGCTGATCGACGTATACAAGCTGACGCTGCCAAAGGCCACCTTTGTCTTCGGCAAGGTTGAGGACTACGTCGTCGCTGTTATCAACAACCCCCGCCAGTATGGTGGGGCACTCAACCTTATTTGATTTTGTTTCAGAAGGATTTTTGGCAGCAACTTTTCTCTGGAAGAAGAACAGTGTTGGACAAAAGTTTCCTATTGAAAGCTCACTCGGTCGCACGCATGTGCAGGATTTAGCAACAGTGTCGATGCAAATTGCGGTGCGGGACCAAATAATGCTCTGGTTGGCTGTGGCCGGAATGGCACATATAACGGCATCAAACTTTACGGGTGAGGTTGCTACAGATGTCAACCTTGTGCGACTCAAAGCTTGAAAAGTCCAGCATCCATGTGCCCTGACATTATCGATTTCTTCCTGCATGCCTTCTGCTCGCATGCAATTTGTGAGATTGCCTCCCATGACGACTCTTTGACCATCTGCTCAACATAAGGTGCTTCTTGCACTTGCAGGAGGGCTCGCCCACACCCGTCCAAGTATGTCTTCTGGGACTCCTTTCATGGGACAGAAGCCTTGTATCACCAGGTCGCCGGCAAACTCTGGTCAGGCGGATCGAAGTACACGACCCCCATCACTGTGCAACACCTTCTGGCCAAGTAGCATCGCCGCCGAACCTGTATATGCACAGCACACTCGGATCAACTGCTGCTAGGAAGGAGTGCACTCTTAGGTTGCCAATTGTTAGGCCCTGTTCTTCTTTAGTCAATTGTGCGCCTACATTGTCTTCCGCTTCTCAGTCAGAGCTATATCCTTGTCGTACTCTGCACTATGAGTTTAGGCAAGATAATGCTGAGAGTAGGATCGCAGTAGAACAGCTTAGTTGCCGGCGAAAATGCCATGACTTGTGCAAAGTGCTCTATGGAGGCAAGTACAAGGTACAAGCCAAGTGAGCTGGCAAGCCGGTGAGGTGCTTCACTGGTAGGCAAGGCAGTGCATTGCAATGACCTTGTCTACCTATTGTCACTTGTCACACTTTCTTGCCACTAAGTGTGAAGCATCCACATGGAGGCTGCCACCTCCCGTAGATAGTTTCACAGTCAAGCATTTCACCACGATGAGCTGCATCAGCTCAGCCAAACGGTGCTACAAGCAACTAGCACAGCCAGAGAATTGTATGTCGGAGTGATTGAACAGGGCTAGGATTGGCATGTGTTAGACGCCCTCAAACTTGTGCCAAAGGCTAGAGTGAAGATTCTGCAGTGATGTTGGCGCAGTGGATCATATGCAGGCAGGACAGTAAGCGCCTGCCCAGATCCTTTATGCACAGGTTTGCAGATCAATGATGGTCTGTGAGACCGAGATAATGCCAGCAAAATTGCTTCTAACCTCTAAGTTCTCAAGTATTAAGCCAAAGTGACTATTTCAACGAATCTGCACAATTCCAGCTGCAACTAGCTTCTGAATCTTTGCCATGATCATGGGGTTCTTCTGGTGCTGCATCGCAGATTGCGGGCTTTCTTGGAAGTCTGTGAGAACCTGCAGAATAGGAGAGCATTGTGCAATTTACTTACCATCACCATGCTCAAAGTACCTCGTGTCAAGCATAACTGGTAACTGGTCATTCACATTGCACCAGTTGGGCCTGCTCTAATGCCAATGTTTTACAAGCTCTACAATATCTGTTTTCATTCTGTATCAATTATAGAGCAGTACAATACAAGAATACTGTGCACACCTGCCGCATGATAGGGTCAGTCAGAATTGCTTGAATCTCTGGATCTTGCAAAGACTTTGCCTGCAAAAATACCCACAGATATTCTTTGTAAATCCCCTGCTGTACGTCAAAGCCTGTATGTAATGTCAACATCGAGGGCAGAGACAATCGCATCATGCACTGTGGGGACTTCCATGACTGGCCAATGGACAGAATGTGAAGCTTAGCACCAGCTGGTGGGTCAACGCACTGCTGGACCCAAGAAACTCCAGCTCAATGCAACAGGCCAAGCAGGCCAAAAATCAGATGTATAAGAAAACTCATATCGCTTGCTATCAGAAGCCACACCTGTCTCTCCTTGAGCTCCTCCGGCGTCAGGTCACCCCTATTGGTCCTCCTGACCTGCTCAACACATCTGCACACAACCACAACACAAATAGCACATGATTAATTGTTGTCAGGCAACGGACCCAGGAGCATGACCAGCTCCAGAACGGGAGGAACTGCAAGACAAGCTTGTCCATCAGTACGAACTTAGACCTGGATCCCGAAGCCTGCAGTGTAAACACTAAAGCCTCTCACAATGACGAAGGCAAGTACCTTCGTATGCCGTCCAGGAGCTCCTGGTTGTTTTCGTCGTGCTTCAAGCCCTCCTGTTGCCCAGTCTCAGCATGAATATCAGGATGATTGTGCACCTCAACGGGAAAGATCACAAAAGAATGAGAGACTGAATTTCAGAGTAACCACACCATCCTTATATTCAAAATACCTTTGTGATAAAGAGTCACCAACCTGGAAGGTCTCAAGCGCCTTGTCATACTCCTTCATGAAGAACTGCACCGTACCCTTGCGTGTATACCCCTTGACAAATGATGGATCGAGCTCAATACATTTGTTGGCGTCCTTGAGCGCCTCGGGAAGCGCCGTGAGCTTTGTGTAGCACGCCGCCCTGTTGCTGTACGCCTGTAGTGAGACCCACTCAGTCGTCAGCTCCGTTAGCCTTCTCCCAAGCTTAGTGAGGGGGGTCTTGTCAAGCACTCCAAGAGACAGCTCAATCACTTGCCTTGATCATTCAATCAAGGTCTGCGAGTCAAGCAGTGGGCCTAAGGTGCAGGGCTTGTACATCTCATGCCTGTGCAATGCTCAGGGCCTGGCTACTAACTACCTTGCTGTGCGACAAACCCGCTTCATCACAAGCGTCGGCACTTCGAACTCCAAGAGTATAGCTCATAAAGAACGCACCTTCACATCATTGGGGTTCCTTCTGAGCGCCTCGGTGTAGTGCTTGACAGCCTCCGGATACTGCTGCTCCTTGAACAGCTCGTTCCCTGGACAGCGCGCACACAAGACACCCTCAATGGGCGAGCTACACGCCTATTTGTGTAGGCAAGAGCGACTCAGAATGTCAATCTGAAACTCATGACATAATACTGTGGCCCAACACAGAGTCACTCAGCTCGCCAGGAGCGCGCCAAGCCAGCGACGGCCAAGCGGGGCAGCGCTAGGCTGCCTGGATCCGCACGTACCCTTTTCTCTTTCCTCGTCGGCCTTGGTGGGGTCATAGTACTCCTGCTGCTCTAGCTCCTTGCGCACCCGCTCTGCCTCATTCAGCTTCTTCAGCGTGTCAGGGTTACGGTGCTCCGTCAACGCCTGCCATGCATGCAAGCTGGTCACATTGAGCCTGCAATTCTGATGGGTTAAAAGCCAACACGTTCACAGATACACCAAATACGAGACGACAACATGCATACTAAGCCATGCGCCAAGGCCAAGTTCCTCTTGGATGACAGATCAATTGTGTTTGATTGACCAAGGGCGAGCAACGACCAATGAAGGACAGAATATGTGGGCCGCTCAGGGTCGTGTGCATGAGACAGTAATACCTTCTGAAAGGCCTGGATAGCAGGGTCGTAATCAGCCGCCGTCTTGGCCTGCTTGAAATACGCGGTGCCCTTACGCGTGAGCGCGCGCGCAATCGTTTTGTAGTCAGCGTGAAGCTCCCGTCCGCGCTCCACCGCCTTGTCGCAGTCAGTTATGCACTCGTCGTACTGGTCGAAGGATGATGTGCACGAGGCACGAGGCTGGTCAGTGGTACTGCATAGTCCCGTTCCTCAGTGCTCTCAAGATGAGGCAAGCCTTCCAGTTTCATGGTCATGTTTGCATAGGGGGCATCAGCTTGCAACGTAAGGGCAGAGTGTTGAACGTATTGGCTTCCAGGTACCTTTCACTACTCCAGTATGAGATATTATGATGGCTACGAGGAACGGGGTCATCATTGATATATTTGAGCTCAGGCTTCTAGAGTGTGACGATTTGGGGCCAAAGAGGAGGTTTTAAGCTGCAAGATTGCGAGATTGATGAACAGTTTCCGATGAGGATCAGATAATGCTAGTGGCAAGGACCAGGTGATGGGGAGAGTCCAAGTGCTTCGGTTGCGGGCTCTCTCGTGTTTCTTATAAATTCCATTGATGTCTTCATTTCACTCTTCCTCTTTCTCTATGCAGTCACTTGCGTAGCCTGGCGCACTCCCATGATGCGTACCTTGCCCATCTCCAAGTACGTGGCGGCGCGGTTGGTGAGGTACGTGACGTCCTCGTCATCCAGCTCCGCGGCGCGCGTGTAGTGCGCGACGGCGGCGTCAAAGTCCCGCGCCTTGTACGCCGCATTGCCAGCCTCCTTCTCCCGTACCGCCTCCTCCTTGCGATGCCGCTTCTCCTGCTCCTCCTCCGAGACCTCCTCCATGGCCTCCGACTCCTGCTCCCGCTCTGGCGCCGACGCCTTTGCCGACGCGGCCGCCTCCCTAGGCCTTGACGACGGGCTCCGCTCAGCCGCCTCCGCCTCCTCGGCTGTCATGTCCCAGTCCCCGTTGTTACCACCGTACGTCTGGAGGTTGACGCCGATGAGCACGCCCATCGCCTGCTCTTCCACCCCAACGCAAGGCGGCTGATCAAGCTCAGAGCAAGGAAGGGGCACGGAACCGACACGGACCTCGGGACGAGGCAGGCGACTGAGGAGGCTGCATGGCGCAGACCTGGACGATGCGCTGGTCGGTGAAGTACTTCTGCAGGTTGCCCTGGTTGTCCTGCAGGTCCTTGATCTTGGCCACGAAGTCCGGCTGCGCCATGAACGGCCGCGTGCGCGGGTCCATCTGCAGCTTCGTCCACACCTCCGGGCCCTGTGCCATTGCAGGCCAGGTATTAGCTCACCAATCTATCTCATCATCAAAAACCCTAGTCAAGGCCAAAATGAGGTCACAGTCTGAGACTATGCATTCGCCTCTAAGATTATGTTAATATATTTCACACTATATTGGCTTGAACAGCTTAATCAATGTGGACAAGGGATGGCAAGCCAATGCCCGCACCTTGAAGATGTTGCCGAGTCCACCCCCATCCGCGTCCTCACGCCGCTCCCTCGCCGTATCGGCTGCTGCCTGGGCGGCCTCGGCGTCCTTGAGGCCTGACTTGAGCGCCTCGTTGCTTGGGTCGTGCTCCAGGCCCTTTCTGCGGCGTCAGGATGAGCCATCGAGGCTGACTCAGTCCAAGGCCAAGCACACAGAGCTGGGGCTCATGCAGAGAGCCGAGGACCCTTGAGCCGCTGCTGAGACCAAAAAACCGAGCCTCGGTATGGGCTACGTGGCAGACTTGAACCCACGAGCTCCACGGGAGGAGCAAGCAGGACTAGCGTGTCACCACACTGCCTGCCCTCCCTCCTTGTGACCGTTGGGCCCCGTCGAGCTTGCCATGGATCCGCAGCTGCGGTCCTCGCAAGCTCAGCCGAGCGAGGCCGACTGCCAGCCTCGCGCACAGAGGCTGGCAGAGCGCTCGCGAGGCTGCTGGCCGTCGCGAGAGCCGCACCTGTAGGCGTCGACGGCGTCCTGGTGGCGGCGGAGGCCGACGAGCGCGGCGCCGAGGCGGCTGTAGCCCTTGCCCCAGTCCGGCCGCAGCTCCACGGTGCGCTGCGCGTCCGCCAGCGCCTCGCCGTACTTGTGCATGCTCGCGTACGCCGCCGAGCGGTTGCTGCGCTCTCCTCACCGCCGACGCCGCCGGCGTCAGCGGAGGCTTGGCCATCGCCAGCGGCGCCGCGGCTCGGCCCCGCGGCGTCGGCGGCGGCGGCGCGCACCTGTGGAGGACGTGGTTGTCGGGCGCGAGCTCGATGGCGTCCGAGAAGTGGCGCGCCGCGTCTTCGAAGCTCCCCGCGCTGAACGCCGCGTTCCCGCGCGCCTTGGCCTCGTCGGCCATCGCGCCGCGCTGCCCGCCGCAGAACGCGGCGTCGGCGTCGGCGGCGGCGGCGGCGGCGGCGGAGGTGGAGCGATCAAGTTAAGGTCAGCATTAATGAGCTCCGATTGCTAGTCACGCATTTCCATCAAGGGCGGAGACGGGAGTGGGCCCCACGCCTCCTTGACGAGGAAGCTATGCCAACCACCAATGACTTTGACGGGGTCTTGACCGAGGGCTGTCAGCAGCATAACCGCCACTTAATCCCGCCATAACCGGCAATCTAGCCCTCCCCGTCAGGCGGGCCGTGGCGCGGGCGGCTCCCGCGACGGCCCGGGACGGTGAGGCGAGCCCTCATCCCGCTGACTGAAATGCGTTATCGCGGGCCTGCCCGGGTCTGGAAGCTTCCACCGGCGGAGGGCAGGCATGCAGCCGGGGACGGCCATGGATGCATCACGATGGCCGATAGCAGCCACCGATAGGACAACAGGTCTTCCGATTGACGGCGATGGCTGTGAGACGGCCAGCCCAAAGGAGTGTACAAAGCAGGAGACTAGTCTCCAGGAGGTCAGCAGGAGGCGCTCGATGACCTCTAGTCAGCAAGTGCACATCAGAATAACTAGAAGGGCGGAAAAGCAGCACCCTGATGGAACCCGGATGCAGCAGAGACGCAACCTGCACGCTTGTGGACGGCAAATGCTAAGGACCGCTGCAGGGATATTGCAAGGCGCATCCTGTAAATCTGTGCAAGCGACCGATGACTTTGAAGCCGGGCTGCTCGCTCTGCTGTTTGGCGACGGGACACAGCACGCAGCGCAAGTCGCAGGAGGAGGTCGAGCTTTCCCAAATCGATAGGGCACCGATGTGCTAAAGAAAGGCCTTGCCGTCTAACTTCAATATCCCTGGTTTGAGAGAGTATCAGAGCTCTCCTCGGCCTCCGAGACCAGCCCATCCACAGCCCACCACCCCGCAGCATGCTTTGGCACATTGCCCTCAACTCAAGAACCCATGACGAAGCTGACTGTACACAGCACCTTCGCCTTGTTTCTCTGCTCTCTTCGTTGGATCTGACAGGTTGGGATGCACATGATCATACTGGAAACACAATATTGCAGCAGCTCCAGTTCTGCTGCAATATTGTGTTTACCAGCTCACTAATTAGCCACCTGGGCACTAGCAATAATAAGAATGAAAGAATATGCATGTGAGCCCGCCAAGAGTCCCCGCCGCAGCGGGAGGCTTGACAACTCTTTGTTAGCCTTCAATGCCGTATGCATCCGGCTGCGACTCTGTAAAGCCCGTGAATGCAGACTAATTTCGGCCCTGGAGGCTTGAGTACGGGTTCGCTGGGAAGATGGACAAGACGACGCCATCAGATCCTTGACTTCCGTCGCAGCTCCATGCTGCCCACTGAGCCTTGACGGCAAAGATGTAAAACAGCAAGCTGTAGCAGGATGGATTAGCAACAAACAGTAGGTGGTGTCAGCATGGCATTGCACTGATTGATGATGCGAGCAGGCTATGACCTTCTTCAGTCACACATGATCCACGTTCCTTGTGACACATGCACTTGTTGGTAAGGGCAGGGCTCTTGGCTCTGAGCTATCAGATTCCCAGCATGCAGGAATAAGTCAGGAGTGACCTGACTGGTCAGAGGCTAAACAAATACAAGAAATCACCACATAGAGACGTATGACACTCATATCAACAGACGGAGTAGCTGCCTTGCAGTACTTATGCAGCACAAGCCACTTTGCCACTGCCACAGCAATGTTGAGCAATGTTGGATTGCCATAGGACTCATGAGCGCTCACCTCGCTGTCATGGTAAGAAATGAGAACACGGCGCCAATTGCGAAGATGTTCTCCTTAATCACGTCACACTCAAGCTCCCGAAGGAGGCCCGACCTGAGCACACCTCTGCTGTGGTACTGGTTGTCAACGGCAGCCGCAATGAGCAGAGCAGACGCGGTGCAGAAGAATGTCCTGCTCAGCAACACCGGTGGGAATTCAAATTCAGAAAAAAACGAAAAGCAGTCCGTACTTACAAGGTCGATGTGAAAGTAACACTCAACACTGACATCTCCTATGTATGCTCATCGTATTGGGGTTCGGACTTGCGCTTGCCTCCATCCCCAAACTATAAGCAGCAAGATTAGGACTTGGTGCCCCCCCAATGCAGGGCCCATAAAGACTAGGAATACCCTGCAGCTATATTCGTGGCCTCCTTGTGTCGAACGAACCCGAACTGCACTGTATTCAACAAGCGAGAGTCTCCCGACGTGTCGCCGCGTCAGACTCACCAAGCGAGGAGCAGCATAACCAAAGGCCACGTCCTGGCCTTGCCAGGCTGGGTGCGAGCACCGAGGCAGCAGAGGCAGCCTCCGTAGTAGTTAGCTACAGCCATAAGGGCCGCGAGTAGGGCGGCCGCGACCGCGGCCAGCGGCGACGAGTTGCTGGGTGTGTACGAGCAGTACACTGCCGCGTTCTCGGTCAGCGCGTAGCCGACCTGTCAGAGACGAAGCGGCACAGCAATCTCAGCCAGCAATCGAGAGGGCGAACGGCCATGCCCCGGTGTCTCTCGTATGAGCGTGAGACTCATGGACGATACGTGCTCTTTTTTGACACTTGCGACGGGGCACGGCCCTGCTTACCGTCGGCCTCGACTGGCGACCGACAGTGTATTTGACAACGGACATCACCAACGAAGCTTGACGACGCTTAAGCGTCAAAGCCGAGCGCTCGAGAAAGGAATGAGCCGAAGGTGACGTCTCAGAAGGCGAGCTCGCTCGCTTGCCTTGGAGCGGTGGGCCTCGGCGGCGACGCCCAGGCCGGTGGCGGCGCAGCCCAGCAGGACGATGGCCAGCGCGACGAGGAGGGACAGGCGCGCCCCGCCGCCCTCCGGCGCCGCCATGGCCACCGCCGCGGCGGCGTCGCGCTCTCCCGGC
>WELB01000035.1:606357-620846 GCA_009602725.1 Spirogloea muscicola
TGGGGCCCCCGCCGGCGGACGCCGCGCCGGCGCTCGAGCTCCTCGGCCTCGCGCTGCGCCCGCCGGGCGAGGGCCCGGGCTTCATAGCGGCCTTCCCGGGCCTCACCGAGCTCCACATGCTGCTGGACGGGGGCTGGAGCGACGGCGCGGGGGGCCTCGCCACCCTCGAGCACACGCCGCGCCTCCGGCGGCTGACGCTGCAGAGCCCCGGACGCCTGGCCTTCCGCAGCCTCGCCCGGCTCACGGCGCTCGAGAGCCTGGACCTGCGCAAGGCGGACGTGGGAGGTGAGCAGCGGCGCCAGCCCCCTGCGCCGCTTTGCTGACCGCGAGGCCGTCGTCTCATGTCCATGGCCACCGCAATAGTACCAACATGGAAGGTTCAGGGTAAAGAGTTCAGGGTTAGGGGTCAGGGTTGTGGGTTGAGAGTCAGGGTTTGCAGCTGCAGAGAGTGCAGCCGCGATGGCTGCAGAAGGGCAATGCCGGGTGTCGGCAGACGAGTCCTGACCTTCGGCCTCCTGACAATGCAACACCGCGTGCTGCTGGCAGACGAGGACATGCGCACCATCGCGTTGCTCTGCCGCCACTTGACGTGTCTGAAGATCGATAATCTGGGCTTCTTTGTTACAAATAGTGAGGCCTCGATATCAGACGAGGGCTTGCGTCACGTGGCGGACCACTCACAGCAGCTCCGGGTGCTCGAGCTGGCGTTCATCGGCACCGTCACGGCCGCCGGGGTCTGGCAGATCGCAGCCAACTGCCGCCAGCTGCAGAGTGTGCAGTTGATGGGGTGCTCAGGGCTGGCCACGGATCTGCCGCTGAGAATACTGGCAGAGCGCCCCTTCCTCACCAAGCTGGTCAGTGACCAGTTCTGGGTCCAGCACTTGCGTGGCGAGCTGCAAGAGCTGCCTGGTCTGGCACGACTGGAGGTGGTATATTTGTACTTGGATTTTGGAGATCCGGATGTGTTCGATGCCTTCGTCGCCTCATGCCCGCGTTTGCGCGAGCTCTCCCTGGTGGGAAGGCATCCAGAGTATATTTGTTGGAATGACTTAGAAGGGCATGGCATGGACTCCTTGTCACCCAATTGCAGCGGCCAGATGAGACTTCTCACCACGCTGACCTTGAGGCATTGGGCCATCAACTGGCCGCATCTGCTACAGTTCCTCGTGCTGTGCACCCCAAGTCTGCAGGCACTCCAGCTGTATGAATTCAGGTTCGATGAGGCCGCTGCTCCTCACCACCACAAGCTGCCACTCTTGCGCTCCCTTAAATGCTCGTTCTACCCTGAAGAGCACGTGGGGGAGCGGCAGTTCCTGTCCTTTGGACAATGGTGCCCAAGTCTCACGTCCTTGAGCGTCCTTTGCTATAGATCTGAGTGGCCCTCTCTTACGAACAGCAAGATGTTGGTGGAGATGCTCAGCAATCTCAGCTGCCTGGTTGGTCTTGAGCTCGAAGTTCCTGTACCTGATATGGATACAGATGACTGGCCTTTGGCTTCAGATTCTAGAGATGCTCCTGACCTTCTGGATGCGTGGAGCAGCCTTAAGCTTGACTCTGTCAGGAGTCTCTCCTGCCAGCACATGCACGCCCACCTCTTGGCCAGTGCTTGTTCACTATTGCAGGCATTGCACATTCATAGCTGGCCAAAAACTGATGCGACTGTTCTTCTTGGTGACATACTCTCCACCTGCCCAAAGATCGGCGAGATTGGCCTTGGTAGTTTTGACAATTTCCTAGGGTGTACAGTTCCAATTACTACCACTTCCAACACCTGCTGCTTAGAGTTATTTGACTCGCCTTGGCAGCTTTCCGAATAATTCCATGGTTCTCCTCAACCTGTGGACATCTATCATGTCCACCGTGATGGCAACCACGACTTGTAACGTCAAGGATTTGCTTTGCTTGCCATGGACTACGAATTTGCGAGCTGCACGCATCGATGCCTATGCTCTCACTGACCAGCATGTATTTCTTGCTACCTGCTTATGTACCACATGACAAGTGCCAGCATTCTCTGGACCAGAATGATATTGCTGCAAACTATACTGACATTTGCATCCTCACATCGTGGAAGGAAGACGATGAAGCAGAATACAAATGGGGATGATAGATTTTGATGGCGTAAAAGACTGACGGGTTTATGGTCGGCCTTGCTGCAACGGCCCACATTCGTAGATGTGCTTACCTTTGTAACTTCAATGGGCCAATGTACTTCGTTTAAGGCTTTTGGGCTTTTGAGGTCAAGGGTTTAGGGTTCGCCACCGCTTGGTCCTCCGCCGGCGGCCGCGGAGGCCCGCGGCAGGCCTTGCTGCCCTCGAGCACACGCCACGCCTCCAGCAGCTGCAACCCTTCAGAGCTCCCAAATGCGCCGCCGTCTGCAGCAGCTTCACACGGCTCACGGCGCTCGAGAGCCTGGCCCTGGACTGCCTGAAGGTGGGAGCTGAGCGACAGCGCCAGCCCACTGTGCTGCTCTGCTGACTGCGTGGCCGTTTCCTCATGTGCACTTGCACCGCAAGCATACAAACATGAAGAAGACTGCAGCTGCAATTTGGTGCTGCAGAAGGGCATTGCCGGGTGTTGGCAGAAGATACTCGACCTTCGGCCACCTGACGTTACAACACTACGTGCTGGCAGACGAGGACATGCGCATCATCACGTCACTCTGCCGCCGTTTGACGTGTCTGAAGCTCTCTGATGTCAAATATGGTAAACGTGGTGAGACCTCAACCATGTCAGACGAGGGCTTGCTTCACGTGGCGGAACATTCACAGCAGCTTCGGGTGCTCGAGCTGGCAAGCATCAGCACCATCACGGCCTCTGGGGTCTGGCAGATTGCAGCCAATTGCCGCCAGCTTCAGAGTGTAGATCTGAGCAGGTGCTCAGGGCTGTCAACAGGGTTGCCGCTGACAATATTGGCAGAGCGCCCCTTCTTCACAAAGCTGGTCAGTGACCAGTGCTGGGTCAAGCACTTGCGTCAAGAGCTGCAAGAGCTGCTGTCTGGTTTGGCACACCTGGAGGTAGAATCTGTGTTCCTGGATCAAATTTTTATGCCAGATTTGTTGGGTGCCTTCATCACTGTTGTCTGCGTCTGCATGATCACTACCTGGAAGGCCCAGAGAATCTGCAGATTCCAGGGGAAGATCTGGACGAGTTCTTGCCCAGAGGCAGCGGCCAGATGAAATTGCTTACTACACTTACCTTGAGTTAGGGATTTCAGCGGCATATCTGTGGACAGCCCTTGGTACCTGCTCAACCGTACACTCTGAAGCTGGCGGCAATCGGCTGCAGTCTGCCAGACCCCAGCGGGCCGTGTGATGTGGATGTCTGCCAGCTCGAGCAGCCGAAGCTGCTGTGGATGTTTCGCCACGTGACGCGAGCCCTCGTCTGAGAGATCTCACTACCACTTCTACCAACTTTGTTTAGATCAGAGAGCTTCAGACACGTCAAACGGCGGCTGAGTGACGTGACGATGCGCACATCCTCGTCTGCCAGCACCGCGATGTTGCATCGTCAATGAGCCCGAAGGCCAAGGCTCGTCTGCCAGCACCCGGCATTGCCCTTCGGCAGCCATTGCAGCTGCAGCCGTCTTCATGTCTGTATGCCTGCGGTGCCAAACGTAGATGAGATAAAGGCCACCCAGATGGAAATCACACCGTCTCATGACGTTCAGTCGTTCAAGTCGTCAGGCAGAGGGCTGCCGCTGTCGCTCACCTCCCACCAGGCGCTCGAGCGCCGTGAGCCGAGCGAGGCTGCTGCCAAGGCCCGGGCTTCGGGTCATCGCAGGGCCTCCAGCGCCAGGCCGCGGCGCGCGGCGCGCACGGCGCCGCGCCAGNTGCGGCGGCGGCGGCGGCGGCGGCGGCGGCGGCGGCGGCAGCAGCGTCTCGCTGCATCGGTGCGTGGCAGGGCGCGTTGCATCTGCGGGGCGGTCGCGTATTGGCTGCAGCCTCTGGCCCTGGCCAGGCCGTTTGATTGATACACGAAAGTTTTCCCTGGCCAGGGGGCCCGCTACCGGTAGACTACAGTACTGTAGTTTCTCCGACCTGCGGCTTGTCTATGTCCCTGCAGCGCGATTGCACTCGCGATTCACCAGCGTGCTGGTCGTGCATTAGCCCCGGCTAGTGGCTTCCCTAGTAAGCGCGGCCAGATGAACTGGTGGCTGGGAGAGGCCAGCCCAAAGGAATGCGAAAAGCCAGCCCAAAGAACAATTCACTTCTTCTAAAGGAATGGACAAGAGAAGAGAGAAGTGGCACTCCCAATGGGGGCAAGGGCTGCGAAAGAAGAAAGTGCTCGCCCATTGAGAATAGGGGCTGGAACAACCAGCCCGAAAAAGAATGAACAGAGTACGAGAAGGGGGCCAGGGGAAGCGCTGCGAAAGCCAGCCCAAAAAAGCGAAAGAGAGAGTGCTCGCCCATAGAGAAAGAATTTGCTCGCCCATAGAGAAGAGTGGCTGGAAAAGCCAGCCCAAAAAGAAGTGACAAAAGGTTTGGAGGGGGCCTACAAGCGATTAGCAGCTACAAAGAAGAAGTGGCACTCCCACTGGGGGCAAGGGCTGCGAAATGCCAGCCCAAAAGAATTACAAAGGGGCCGGAACATGCTATGTCAGAACAGGGGAGGATGGAGCACTCAGTAGGTGTCCGTGGTGGTGGTTTGGCGCCTCAGCATAGCTTGTCAGATATGCATGTGCTCACTCGGTGATACTAGTGTCCCCCCCTTGAGCGTCAGCTAGCGACCTCTATGTGCTGACTCGTGGTTACTGAGCGGGTCAGCTTAGCAGCAGGTGACGTACATTTGTCCAATGTGCTTGCCTTTGTACTTGGCCACACATGGCCTCCCCATCTCTTAATACACGCGCATTCCTTGCCATTGCTGTAGAGTATGTAGGTCTTTAGATGTGCTTGCATTTGTACTCGGCCATTTGGCCTTCGTTTGTTCCAAATACACGAAATTTCCCCCTTGCCAGCTCATTATCCAGTTAACAGGACATTTGTAAGGCTAGAATTGGCCTCCCTTTCAATTTCATGCGCGCCGCGCGCCTTCTTCTGCAGCGCTCCCAAGCGCTTGCTTTGCACCGCGCTGGTCGCGCCCTTGCAGCAGCCTCTGGCTTGCGCAAGAAAGAAGTGGCACTCCCAATGGGGGCAAGGGCTGCGAAAAGCCAGCCCAGGAATTGACAGCGGGGTTGCTCTTCCTCACCTCAGCTCATCTGACTTCCTACTGCTGACACGGAGGTTCTAAGAGCGCCCTGTCTGCCTAGCCTGTGGCTCCGAGCTGAACACCTGTATGCATCTGGCTGGCTTTCCACAGCCGATTCTTTTAATATCAGCAGCCGGTTTATTTTGACCTGCGGCTGCTCAACAGGGGTTACGGAGTGCTTCGTGGCTACTTGATTCTTGTGTGCTTTACTCAGAGCTTCTTTGGCCCTTCCGAACTTCGTTCCTTTCTTCTCTATCACAGCCACCGCCATCTCCTGGAAGCATCCTTCCTAAGGGAAGGCGAGGGCTTTGAAAACTGGAAAGATGTGACAGCTTTTCCACGACAAAGGGAGTCAAACAAGGTACGACAGAGCCGGAAGCTCTGTCGTACCTTCAAATGAGCTCTTTGGGTTATCCTGCAGCCTGTGCAAACTATCAATTCAGGGATGATAAGGCCATCTGGAAAGTCTTGCAGCCCGGAGCCGACCACCAGTGCCGGGGGCAAGCTACCCATGAAGTAGTCCACTGCGCCAGTAGACAGGCTAAAAGTTAGTAGGCTGGCGCTGGAGGTTGCCAAAGGCCGCGACCATGTCGTCAGGATTGCCGACCAGCATGGTATTGTTGGCTTTGGTGGGAAGCAGGACCTTGAAATGGAAGGTGGCCCGTGACCTTCACAGGTGCCTCTCCATAGCCGCCATATGCACTGGTCACTGTGCGCTATTGGAGTGTAGGATTTATGCCTCATGATGGGAAGGCAGTGCTGCCACTCTTAGGCTGCCATGTCTGGACCTGCAGATCGCAAGATGCATGGCTCGCCCACTTGTGTCTGCGCACTATGCTGTAAGGCCAGCGTATGTGGGAGCTGGAAACTACGATGTCAACTGAAGTTGCACGATGTCCTGTTACTTGAGCTCCTGACCTTCCTCAACTACACTGCCATCTGCCAACCTTGCCTCTCTTTCTGATAGCTTGTCTTACTTATTGCTCTTTGTTCTGGACGCAAGGTGTAGGTGAGTTCCTGTAAGATGAGGGCTGGGTACATACCGATGCACTCCCAAGATTACACTCGCCATGAGGGCCGGCCTGCCAATATGGGCTATTGTCTTTTGAGAGATGACGAGGCGTCCCAATAATAAGTAAAGGATATGTTGAGATTCACTCGCCCTGAGCATGGCCCCTACCCCAACTTCGCAGCCTTTGCTTGGGAAGCAACCTTTGCTGCTTTGCCACTTGTGTCGCGCTTGATAGCCCGCGGTCGCCTTTCTTCCGGCCTGCGCTTGGGTTTTGCTTTCGAGTGGGCTCGTACCTTGGGGATGGCATTCTGGGTGAGACGGGCAAACAAGATTTAAGTGTCAGTGCCTTGTGCAACCAATCCTACAGCACTGTATACAAAATACTCTTTGCAGATTTTCTCACAACCCTTCTTTGGGTATCTTGTAACGTGCTGATGTTGAATTTGAGACCACCATGAATTAACTGCAGGATCTGGTAAGAGTGCATGCGTAAGACTGGTAGTAAGCGGGCCCCTTACTTTGTGGGAGGCCTTGCGGCCTCCTTTGATGACCTTGACTTGAGTAGTAACTGTGCGGCTGTGCTTCACTTTCAATTTGACCTCTGGCTTTCCCTCCTTGTAGAACAGAATAAGGCCAGACAACCACAGGAAGACTATCTCAGTGTCGAGGGAGCAACTTTTGATCCTCCATTTGCCAATCTAATCAAATATGCAGCGGGCGTGGCCAACCGGGCCGGAGTGGAGACGCAAGCAATAAAAAACAGTGACTCTTGGGTGAACAACTGATGCCACCTTACATTTGAGCACCTCAAATGCCTTGAGGGAGGTTGCGAAGCAAACCTGGGTTGCACCGGCCTGTGACTGCACGTTAGGCTGTCCACCAGCTTCTGTGGCCGCTTGAGAAACCCTCACAACTTCCTCATCCGAGTGAGCAGCGATCTCATCAATAGCACCTGCCACACTTGCATTTCCACCATCAAGCCCCATACTAAATCCATTCCATGCATAAGCTACTCCCCTAAACTCCTTAAGGTCATCTGTGTGTTGTTCTGTATTCAGGTTCTCTAGCTATTCCCTGCAGGGATGCCCAGAATGGTAAATGAGCTGCTAAGACATGGAGAGTGCACCTAAAGTAAAATGCAGAGCAAATTATTGTGGTATAATAGGTGCTGAGTGACTCTGAGAGACTGCTGCCATAGCCCTACTAGCAAAGAACTAATAGCAGCCCATTGGCCTTGTCTCAACGCATGCTACCTTCAGTTACAGTCTCGCTCTCATAGACATTCACTTCAGGCTCGAGCTGCACAAAGTCGTTGATGACCGCTTCAACCTGTGCACGCACCCACTTGCTCTTAGGTGACCATCATCAACCTCGTGACTAAGAGCAGTGAAGCAAGGGCACTTTCTGACATATGGCACTGTTGGTCGTACCTTCGCCACTGTTTGTCCAATATTCACCTGTCAGCCAGAATGCAACAACACCACATGGAGCTGCCAACCAGGATTGAACTCAGATGCAATGCACTGCTTTCTAATCGTGTCTGCTTATCTGCAGCAGATAAGGCTAGTGCAACACAAGAAGAAGTTGTAGATACAGTAGCAGCTCTAAAGGTGTCTCCGTGGGCTTTCCCTACACATGCCAACTATTGGAGCTGTGCGAGATGATGGGGTGCCAATACCACAAGGAATGTACTGGATGGCACGATTGTCGCCCTGTACACACAGCCTGCGCAGCAGTCATAACAGCACAGAGATACCTCACGACAGGAATTCCGAAAGTGACACCCTTGCCAATGAAGCCTCTCTGTCAAGCCAAGCTGTATGGTTTGTATTCAACGGATGCCCAGTTCTGGTTGACACAGCTCACAGCTGAAGGCACACTGTAAGCCCTGATACTCTCTGAATGGGCTCAGGCAATTTGAAGGCCTGTTACCTTTCATGTCAAGCAGCATGTGGTTGTCCTTGTCCTTGTCCTTGGACTTCCTGATGGAGAAGCGCCCAATAGCTCCCATGTCGCCGCTGACATCGAGCGCGTCCCCCTCACACTCTACCAGGGCCTGGCAATCATGGATGTGGGAACAGATTATGATCCAAACCAAAGAGTTGCTGGGAGCATCTCAGGTCGACACTACAAGCAATGTAGCAGCCATGTGTGAGCGCGTGGATGGCCCTTCAGAAGATTGTGAGAGTGCTGGAGGGATCTGCGCACCTTGGTCTGCTGCACCTTGTCTGCAAAGAATAGCGGGAGAATGGATGCTGCCTGCAAGGCCAACCAGCCGCAACACCGTGGACTTCAGCGAGTTACGGCAAAGATTTTGGCCTCAAGACACAGGAACATGCCTGGTGCTGCACAAAGCTCGGCCGCGGCCTCGGATTGCAAAAGTATGGCGGCATTGGTCTGGTAGGTCTGACAGAGACGCTGACAGTCTCACTGCGACCACCATCACTATGCTGTGTGCATGGCCAGGACGAGCGTGACAAGAGCAACCAACTTTCCTCGCACTAACTTAGTCGCACTTATTGAAGTGGCCATAGAGTCTTCATTGACCTGCTATTGGAAAGGCACTGGAGCATGCAGCAAGCTTACCCGTTGCTTGCCCTTCCTCTCCAGCACAGCCGCCTCTCCGTTTGGAGCTGCTGGGAGCTCGTCCTCTGGTTCGACGGCGACGTCCTGGAGGCCATTGTTGCCATTGTCGTCATCACTGGTCTTGATGATTGACTTGACCACCTTGGCAGGGGATCCACGGGGCGGCGCAGGCCCGACTCCTGGCTGCTCCGCGGCCATTGCTGTCGGAGCACCATCATCCTCCAGCGATGGCAAGAACAGGCTTCGTCTTCCCGGCTCGGGGCCTCTGCTGCCATCGCCGGCGCTGGCTCTCCACGGCCGCTTGCTCACCGAGCCGCCCTCCTCGCCGCCACCAGCGGCCCGCTTCTTGCGACCGCCGCTGCTCGGCTCACTCCTGTCGTCCGAGAGCTCGATGACGGCCGGCGCAGGCGCTTGCTGGGACACGCCAGCGCCGTCATGGCTTCCAAGCCCATGTCTGGTGCTGCGCTTCGTCTTGCCGCCGACCCGTGGGCTGCTGGTAGAAGGCCTCCCAGGCGCCTCCGCAGCTTTGTGCTGCAGTATTCTGGCCGCCGCCTTCGTCGCCGTCTCTGCCTGGTCGACCTCAGCGCCGTCAGCTCGCGGAGAAGGGCGCTCCGGCGAGGAGTCGGACGGGGCGTCGGCGGCGGCGGCGGCGGCGGGGCTCTGCGTCACGAGCGCCGCCAGCGGATTCCGTCGAGCCCTCCTCAACAAGAGAATGCGGCTGCTGATATCACAAAAGGCAAAGAACACAGCCTTGAGACAGCGTCCGCCAAGCTCTTCTATGCCAGAGGCGGCGCTCGCCGGGTCATCGGCCTGCGGCAAGCGCTGAAGTCTGACTATCTCAACTTGGGTTCCTGGAACAAATGCCTTCCCGTCTTACACTAGTACGTGGCTTCAGAACTTGGGCGTTAAACATGGGGTTGACACGAAATGACAGTTGCAGGATGCCCAAGTCAGGTGTCGGCTTCATCAGCACATCGAGGCCAAGGTGTTTCCGACGTTACGCCGGCAGCGCGGCCGCCGGCGGTGAATACAGGGCCGCAGGACGCCCGAGTCTAAGTGTGGGCTTTCAGTCGTGGGCTTCGTCAGCCCCATAAGGCCATGGTGTTTCTAAGACCTTCCTCTGAGCGTGGCACTGGCGGCGGCGGCGGCGGCAATGCTGGCTCTGGCAGCTCCCATGCGGCGCAGACGCCTCGGAGCTGAGCCCAGGATAGAGCTTCAGACTCCAGGGGAAGGCTCAGGGGTTCGAGTCTGGAGGGGGTGGCTCCGACCTGGAACTCGCGGAGCCAGTCGGGCGACGGCTCGCGCTCCGGCGACGCCGCCATCCATGCCCGCCCGCCGCCGCCGCCGCCGTCGCCGCCGCCGCCGCCGTCGCCGCAGATTCCCGCGAGCGAGAAGCCGGCGGCGGCGGCGGCGGCGGCGGCGGCGGCGGCGGTGGCGGCGATGGAGGCGGCGGCGGCGACGGTGCGGGTGGACGTGTGGAGCGACGTCGCCTGCCCGTGGTGCTACGTGGGCAAGGTGAGCGCCGCATCCAAGTCCTGGTCTCGGCAATGGGGCTCCTTGCGACGGCGGCGGCGGCGGCGCGCTGAAGCTGCTGCGAGGCCGCCATGGCGTGCCGCAGGCCCGGCTGGACCAGGCAGTCCTCAACGTCCAGGAAGCGCAGCGGGACGCCGGCCGGGCCGTGCACGTCGAGGTCGACTGGTGGTTGGCGAGCCCCTGAAGCTCCTTAAGCTCTGCAGCTTTCTAGCTACAGATTGTTATGGCTTTCACGTCATCATAGGCACAGTAATCTTTATCATATTGTCTGCGCCAATGCATGGGTCACTTTACCAAGGGACATCATTGCGGCTTTGAAGCAGCAGGCATATCATTGTGCTGATAACCTTAACCCACTTGGGCATTGGAGCAAAGCTTGATCATGAATGCTGAGAGAGTAGTACCTGCAGTTGCTTGACCAATGACTCGTCACCAGAGCCACCAACTTCATGCACTAGCTTGCCTGCGTGACTGTGCGGCCAACTCATGTGGGTCAGTGCCCGCCGGACTGCTGCAGCCTGATAGTGTGCTCCTCGTGAAGATGTCAATGCGGTGGAATGCCAGGCACCCTTACATGATCGACTTAGGCACTGCACCCAACGGCGAGGAGTACGCCGCCTACAACCAGCGGCGGTGGGGCGGCGACGGCTGGACCCGCAAGCTGCGGCGGTGAGAGCCGAGCCCCGGCCACTCAATGCCTTTCAACATGAAACCCAAGGCCTGAAGCCTGAAAGTCCCACTCTCTGTATCCTGCAATGTTACTTGTTGATGCAAGGTGCACGATCCAGACGGCAAGTACTCCCTCTTCAGCATAAGTTGTGCCTGCATCAGAGCCTCAACACCATGCGCATGTTCCGGATGAGATCTTGCTGCACCTCAGCTTGCTCCTCATGTGATACTCTCGCACCGTCCAGCTCCGGCGCGTCTTCTGGCCTTGATTTTGCCAAGTGGGATTGGTGGCCGAACACGCTGCACGCTCACAGGTCCGCTTGTCCACGCCCTCTAGCAAACCCCAAATGCTCGAGCCGACAATCTAGGAAAGCATGCGTAATTACTCACGATTGTGTAGCATGCTTCTGGTGTTGGAGATGCTGAGTTGCTGGCTAAGTGGCAGGCTTGTCGAGCTTGCCAAAGGGAGAGGCAAGGGCCCTGAGGCAAAGCAGGAGCTTCTTTTGCGGACATATGAGATGGGCGAAAACGTGTCAGATCTTGGCGTCCTCTGCAGCGCAGCGGAGAAGATTGGCCTGGGCGATGTGCGGAACTATCTGGTGGGTGCTCCGTTCCTTTTACAAGGGCCACTTGTGCGGATGCGCTACGCCTCCTTGCTTGGTCGAAACAGTCATTAACAAACCTTATGTGGTGCATCAGCATCAAATACAGGGCACCTACAATGTGCTCCTGTCAGTCACGCATTGTCAGAGAGTTGCGAACTCGTCTTCAACGGCAAGGTTGCCATGGCAGGAGTCCACTGAAGGCGTGGAGCACGTCCTGGACGCTGACAAGCATGCAAAGCAGAGGCTGGGAATCAGCAGCGTGCCCTCCTTCAAAATTGGCAACAGCGTGCAGCTCTCGGGCTCTCAGGTCCCATTCGTGTCATGATGATTCTGCAGACGCAGTGCAATTGACCTTTCATGAAGTTGCCTGCTGGCACTGTTCACTTTGGCGAGCTGGCATAGAGCTTGTGATCATACTTGCGGGTGGACAATACTTTTGGGGTGAAGCTAACATTATGGGTTGACGGCTTGCTGGCAGGATGTGGGCTTCTTCGAGTGCTTGCTCAATGACGCGTTGCCTCCAACTCGGACCAGGAGATCCTCTCGTGCTAGATGAGCATAAGGGTCTCAGGTATTGCATACGTTGTGGTGCGGACCCTGGCAACTTTTGCAACTTTATACTCGCACTTGGGTCAATCGCTTTCTCAAGAGTATCAACAGCCAACCTCTCATAGAACTTCTTCTTCTACCAACATTGTAGCGGGGTAGAAGGTCCAGGGCGGACAGGGTACCCCGAAAAGGTGTGACACCCGTCCGGTTGCCAGTATTTGTGGTCATCGGCCGTTACATCATCCGCTACCTGCTGACTACTGATGATCGCTTAGCCCAATCGGCTACGATACTAGAGGATCAGTGGGCCTGTGCCCAGTCACTACCAACAGGGCAACCGAGCATTTGTTAATTCAGAGAGGAAGACTCTTCCAGTGAGGGCGATGGCCAACTTGCCATCCCAGAAAAAAGAATGAACGACCTGCTAAGGGGCCAGAAAAGCGCTAAAGCACGCAGCTTTAGCGGCCACACTCATCTCCTCCTTGCTTGCAGCACCGACGCCACCTTCTTTGCTGCCGGCCTGCTACCTCGGAGTCTGCAGCCACCACCGCCGTGGGCAGGAAGGTGCGAACAGAAAAAAGGACGCTCCCAGGAGAAGGCGGTGGCTGGGAGAGGCCAGCCCAAATGAAAGAATGAACAAAGTTTGAAGGGGCCAGAGAAAGCGCTAGAGAAAGTAGCTCTCACAATGGTGGCAAGGGCTGTATTAAGCCAGCCCGAAAAGAATTGACAAGGTTCGGAGGGGCCAGACTACGAAGGGGCCATAAGCGCTATCTCAGAACTAGGAGTAGGACGAATAATGACGAGGGAGGAGCCTCAAATCCGACAGACTAGCTGCCGGAATGAGATTCACATGACGAAAGTCAGAGGCTGCAGCGAGAGCACGGCCAGCACGCAGGTGCACGGTGTGGGCTTAAAGCACACGCGGAACCAAGAAACACTCAGTAACTCCTGTTGAGCAGCCGCAGATCGGAGGTGTCTCCGAGTAGCAGGTTCCCTTGCGAGGGCCAGAGGGTGCAGCCAATGCGCGACCGCCACGCAGATGCAGCGCGCGTGCCATTGACCGCTGCAGCGAGACTGACAGGCGCATGCGAAAGACTCGCGCGAGAGGAGGGCTCGCCCATTGAGGATAGGGGCTGGAAAAGCCAGCCCAAGAAAGAATGAGCAAAGTACGAGAAGGGGGCCAGAGGAAGCGCTAAGAAGAAAGCTCGCCCATAGAGAAAGAAGGGCTGGCAAAGCCAGCCCAAAAAGAATGGACAATGTCCAAAGCCGAAGAATGAGATGCCGAGGAAGGACTCCTCTACTCTACCAATCACGACAACATACTAGGGAAGCTCAGTACCCGCGAGTGAGCAACATCAGGTCCGAGTAGCTCGAGGCAGGGAAGGAGGCACTCCGCCGAGACCCGGAGGCCGCGGCCAGAGCGCGTCCTGCGCGCGTGTGGACAGCGTGGGCAAGGGATCGCTGGAACGATACCGCCAAACGCATGCGAAAGACCTGGGCTAAGAGAGAGCCTGCTGCATTGCAATCCAGGCGAAGCACTAAGGCGAAGCACTAAGAAAGAAGCACACAAGAAGAAACAAAGAAGCTACTAACTACTCAGTAACCCCTGCTAAGCAGTCGCAGGTCAGAGAGGCTATGTTCCTGGAAGGACGTCTGCATTGCAATCCGCCTGCTCGCCATGGTACCGGCGGGAGACACAGCCTTGCTTGACACGTTGCTTGCTTTTCTTAGCGCTTCCCCTGGCCCCCTTCTCGTCCTTTGTTCATTCTTTTTTGGGCTTGGCTTGTCCAGCCCCTATCCTCAATGGGCGAAGAAGTGGCACTCCAAATGGGGGCAAGGGCTGTGATAAGCCAGCCCAAAAAGAATTGACAAGGGTTCGGAGGGGCCGACAAACGTTTAGCAGCTACAGAGGGGCCTGAAGATGTCATGTCAGCACAGGGTGAGGATGGATCACTCGGTAGTTACGAGTGAGGAGCCGCAGATCCGACAGACTAGCTGCCGGGCGAGCCCTTCCTCCGACACAGCGCAGCATTCCCTCAAGAAGAAAGCGGCTGCTGATATGAAAGAATCGGCTGTGAAATGCCAGCCAGATGCATACAGGTGTTCCTGACGGAGCCAAAGGCTAGGCAGACAGGGCGCCCTCAATACCCCCGTGTCAGCAGTAGGAAGTCAGATGAGCTGAGGGGAGGAAGAGCAACCCCGCTGCGCAAGCCAGAGGCTGCTGCAAGGGCGCGACCAGCGCGGCGGTGCAAAGCAAGCGCTTGGGAGCGCTGCAGGGACATAGACAGTCGCATACGGTAGCAGGACACCAGACCCAAAGGCACCGAGCCACCGGGAAGGGCAGC
>WELB01000035.1:625478-652040 GCA_009602725.1 Spirogloea muscicola
CGGCGGCAGCGGGCATGGGGGGCTCGATGCCCGGGCGCGCCGCCGCGGAGCGCGGCGCGGCCTGCGGCGGCGGGCGCGGCAGGGGGTTTAAGGAAAGGGTTCTCGAGGCCGGGGTTTAAGCCGTCCCGCAACCCCGGCCTTGGATTCAAGAACAGATACCCAAAGAGATTGGAAGCCATTGGAGTAAGAAAATGCGTGTATATTAAGAGATGGGGAGGCCATGTGTGGCCAAGTACAAAGGCAAGCACATTGGACAAATGTACGTCACCTGCTGCTAAGTAAGGAGTAAGGAGCTCGGGATATGCCTGCCGGTATTCAGGCATCAATCTGCGACCTCCATGTGCTGACCCATGAACTCCGAGAGGATCAAATTGCAGTGGATAATGTGCGTCACTAGACACGCTTGCGCGTTGCACTCGGCCTTCCCTTCACCCACTACACGCAGGCCGCCGTGGCTTGCATCCGCCATGGCCGACGGCGGCGGCGGCGACTGGCTGCCCCAGCTGGCGCTCGGCACGGCGGCGGCGGCGTCGGCGGTGACCCTGGCCGCCGCCGTCTGGAGCCAGCGTCACAGCGGCGGAGCGGTGCCGGCGCCCGGCGGCGGCGGCGGCAGGGTGATCGGCATCATCCCGGCGCGCTACGCGTCGTCGCGCTTCCCGGGCAAGCCGCTGGCGCCGATCCTCGGCAAGCCCATGGTCCAGGTCCGCCCCGCACTCCCAAACCCTACATGAACCCCAATGCCTCAAATCCTTAAACCCTGATTCTGACCATATGGCATAAGCCTTAAACCCTTCAAGCTTCTCAGTGTCCGGCCTCCGTCATGGACTCCTTCTGTATGCGCCTGGCTGGCTTTCACAGCCGCTCTTTAAATATCAGTAGCCGCAATCTTCTCTTGTTGACGCTGCTGAAGCTGCGGGGTTTGTGGGCTGTCGGCGGCCGCAGCGGACGTGGGAGCAGGCGAGGCAGGCGGCGTCGCTGCACGCGCTCGGTGGGCCTCCCTCGGAGCCCGCTGCCTCTGAGCTATGAGCTTGTCGCCCCGAACCCAAGTCCCGTTCTCCCTGATCACTTTAGCTCCTGAACGTGTCAATGCTACGCTGAACAATAGTCAACAACATCCTCTATGAAAATCCCTCGGTACTTAACCTTCACTTTAAGCCCTGGGCAAGCATCAATAAAAATGTTCGTCATACTGAGGCATACACGCTGAGTTATACATGATGGTCGTGCGGAATGCATCCTTTACTTCGGCATGGCCCGGAGCTTGTGCCAATTTCGGCACCCATGCTCGCCGCTGGGGGCGCTCTGCTCACACTGCGTGGGCGAGCGCCAGCTCCGCAGTGGTAGCGACGGACGACGACCGCATCGCGGCCTGCTGCCGGGGCTTTGGTGCCGACGTGGTGATGACGCCCACCTCGTGCATGAACGGTACGCGCTCTCAGCCTCCTCGTGCAACAGCCCGTTATCCTGGCCCAATTAAGCCAAGCCGCTGGAACACGTGCCTTGAGCCACCAGCTCTGCCACGCCGGCAGCAGTCCCAGTCCTTGCTGCTACTGCTGCAGTACTGGGCAGATAGTATGTCATCAGAGGCTTCGCGAGTGATTTCAAAGTCAGAGCTACCAGATCATGGATCAGGTTGAGGGGCTAGGGGTTGAGGTCACGCTCTTGCAGCCAGTGCCTTGGGGCACATCCTTTGCTACTACTGCTCTTCCAGCCTCTTACGATTCATGTCCAGTCTGATGCCTGGCCCTGGTTGTTGGTGCGCAGGCACGGAGCGGTGCCATGCAGCGCTTGCCGTCCTCGGTGGAGCACAGTATGACTTCGTTGTGAATATCCAGGGCGATGAGCCCCTTGTGGAGCCGGCCGCCATCGACGCCGTCGTGCAGATCCTGCAGGCAGGCCTGCCTCTGCCTCTGCCCCACACCCCGAATTTGAGTCTTGAACTTCGCACTGTGCTTAGAGTAAGGGCTCACCCTCTCTGCAGATTGTACGATCTGCAGCTTGCTCGAGGACCTGGTTGAGCATGCGCTTCAATCTGTATCACACGCTCTTTGGTCCTAACTGGCCTACCGCGCTCTCGTCTTGCCCACCATCAAAGCAGGTGATGTGGCCACTGACTGCTCAATGATCTCCAGTGTCTTTCAGGACGCTCCGGACGCGGTGAGCAGCACGGCAGTTGCGCCCATGGGATTGCACGACCCTGGCGACGTCAATCGCGTCAAGTGTGTGGCTGACCAGCGTGGCTACGCAATCTACTTCTCCCGTGCTGTCTTGCCGTCCAACAAGTGGGTCCTCCCCCATCTTGTCATTCATATTACTGCTGGTTAGCTGCATTGGCACGGCCGGGACTGTAAAGCGAGGAGCCAAGTGATCGATTCAGTAGGATCCACTGCCCAGGCTACTGGATTCAACATATGACCAAGAACAACAGCCACTACAAGCATAAGACGAGGACTTTGCTCAGGGCCTTACGTTGAGTGTGCAGCCTGGCGTTGACTTGCTTGAGCCTCATTGAGAAGGTCATTGCTTGAACCTCCGAGCTTCATGCGCTTTGTGAGCCGATCGAGCTCAGTGCTAACGCTCCTCCTTGTTGCCAACGGCATTGCAGGAGCAAGACAGTCAATCACAGATACCCATACTTGCTGCATCTTGGCCTGCAGGTATTTACTGGGCCACCTACTTATTGCTCAGATCAGCCTGTCCGCAGCTTTGCAAGCTTACGTGGAGGTTGCAGGAGTGCTAGCTCTCATGTGGAGGTACAAAGGTCTAGCGAGCAGCTGTTTCTTGATGAATGTATAGACTGAGAACTGGGCAGGTCAGAATGTGCCAAGTTGATCACAAGAAGCTCTCTCAAGGTGATCAGGCGGACTTCCCGGGGGTTCTTCTGCAACACATGCGAAGTACTGTTTGGAAAGTAGTGCTCTAATTTAGAGAAGTGTTCCTGTTGGCAGTGCTACGACGTCAGGTTCCTGACTAAGTATGCACGCTCACCTTCAACACCTCTACAAATGGAGGAGGATCTTGAGCAGTTGAAAATCATCGAGCAGGGCTACAAGATCAAGGTATTGTGGTAACATACTTAGCCCGTCGCGTTCAATATTCAGGGCAGCACCAACTGAATGTAGGTTCTCATATGCCAGATCACTAGAGGCTTTAGGGCTTTAGGCTCTAATACGAGCGAGATGCTCTTCTCAACTCTTCTTCGTGTGGCCTTCTGCTGTCCTTTGGCAACTGACAAGCATCTACACTGCTGGGCTTGGTTGGAAGAATGAGGTCCTGAAGTAGGTCGTGACAGCTTAAGTAAGTGCAGGCAGACAATTGTTGTAGTAAGAGGTCAACATGATGGAGATGCTTGTTGACAGCAGACTAAGGCTGGAGCATTGACTTTCCTTTTTGGCAGGTAGTTTGCGTTGATCATACTGCTCACGGCGTTGATGTCCCTGAGGATGTCGCAAAGATTGAAGCACTCCTGCACAAACACGGGACTGTGTAGAGGCGCTCAATGTGTACTTAGAAAAGCACCATGAAAGTGGTTGGATGGCTGGAATGATTGGATGGCTGGAAGGTGCTGTCCATTCCCCAAGCTCAGCCTGGAACGATTGCTGAGCGAGCTGAGCCTATGTATATATGCACAAGCAAGAGCTTGCATGGCTCCTCATTTGTCCCTAAACCTTCTCACAAGGTCTTGGGAGGTCACTGCATCCCCCTCAATACTGCACAGTGCCTGGGGCAATAGATGACTGCTCAATGACTGGGCAATAAATGTCATTTACACTATGCCATGTCAGTTCTACTATGCCCACATCTCAAGGAGACCCAGATGTTGCAGTATTCGAGCCATTTTGTGTAGTGGCTGAAAGAATCTACGGAGATCCTAAGGGGACGTGTAGATAGTCAAGGTTTGCTGTATATCCTAGCTGTGCTGCTTGGGACGCTAATAGTGAAGTGCGACCAACCTTGGCCTTCCTGCGGCCACGGGCACGCCCCAGTCAATCAAAGTAGCTAAGATGCAAATTCTGCATTGCACCATGAAGATACACTTCGTAGGCAAACAAACACACCCCACACTCGACTCCACCAACCATGATGTCTCACTTGTACAGTCACGCATTCGATGCTGGAATGACGCTGGGAACCACTTGAAGGACTTTGGCCAGCCAGTTTGCATCAGCTTGCGCACGCTACGCGATCGATGCTGTCCATGCGGATGACGCCTGAGGACGGGCCCCCTTCTGAACCGCAGGCCTTTCTCCTTGCCGGCAACCCATATGCACTCTCAGTGCCGCCCTCCTCAAAGGCCAGCCCAGATTCTGAGCCGTCCTCTCTTTCCCGGCCTTCGCCACTGCCCTCGCCCAGCTCCTGTCCTGCTTCCCCATCCAACTGGGTCGTGTTGAGGATCTCCAAAGCGCCAGCATCACGCTCCGCCAGGGAGTCCAAGGATGCGTACGAAGCCAGGCTTGACCCCTGACTGTGGATGTCGCCAACGTGCAAGCTGTCCTTGCTCAGCTGGCGACAGGAGCGGCAGAAGGAAAGGTGCGGCAACTCCGACTCAGGGATGAGCAGAGTGCTCGCAATCGCCACCTCTTTCATTCTCTCCTCATGCATAGCCTTGGCATCTGCTGATGGCTGGGGTGGCAGCACAGTGCCCCCCTCCGAAGCGGCACCGGCCCTAGCCTTTCCTGCCTTCAGCTCCTTCTTCTTCTCCGCCTTAGCAGTTACTTGTCGCGGCATGACATCAAAGAAGAAGTTGCCCCCTGCAGGTTGCAACACATGCATTAAAGCATGCTCTGCGTCAAGACCTCCCGTGCAAGTCTTGCAGCTCAGGACCTCAATCAGGCATGGCAGACCAAGAGACAGTGATGAGTAGAGTCTGAAAGTCATTTCCATACCATTCCAAACTGACGCCCCAATCTTGAAGAGCTGGAATGCTGCGTGGAGGCGGTAGGACCTGAACATGGGGACCGTCAGTGCCATAGTGGCGACCTGCACATGAGATTGTGCACACATTAGCTTGATAATGTACTGCACATTGCACACGGAGAATACATGCCACAGTCTTCCCCTAACCTAAGTTTCTCTAAGCAGGGCACGGTATAAGTGCTATATTGACAAGAGCACTAGGGGCCTTCGTCCACCGTGTGCTGGTTGGTCTTCGGGTCTTGGTGTGGCATGGAAGCATGTGAAAGGAGGAGGGGAGCGAGTCGGCACAACTTACAGTGAAGAAGGCTTGCAAGATGGCATACATAATATTGCGCCTCTCCTTGCCAAGGACACCACTGAGCCGCCACCAGAGATTATTGGCACGTGCAGCTTTTCTGGAGAGCTCCCTGTAGGATGTCATGACCTGCAGCAACAAGGTGGTGACGGTGTGCCGAGGATTCAGACCAGTGATGCAACCCCAATGTATCTGACTGTGTCGGTGTTCTACTAAACAACATATCGCCCTCAAGTGCATCGCCTGCACTGGACCGGGAACGAATCAATGGCACAAGAGCCACTAAAATTCACAAGCCTCTGATCTGTGGTAGCCCAACATGAGGTGCCCCGGTTTTCATTTCAGATGGAAGACCTGAGGATCTCTCATCATGCGTTTTCTGCGAATGCCGTCAACGATGATGAAGTAGAGTGCCTGCCAGACAGTGTAAGCTCCGAGAGGAACAAAGAATAGCCAGGTCCAAAGCCCCTCGGGGCCCTCCACGATGGGCCACGCTGGCCACGGCCCGGTCTCGTCCCTTCCATGGTGAGCAAATGTGATGGGGTCCCACCACCTGATGATGAAGATGACAGTTCCTGCATGCATGCAGACAAGGGGCGAATAAGCACAGCAGCTCAACATTGCAATACAAGGATGCACCCCTGGCCCAGAAAGTAGAATAATATGTCCATTGCAAGTTAAAGTCTAAGATTGAGGCACATGAGACCCCCAATTGTGGCCATGAGGACGGACCTGGAAGCAGGTGAATGAGCACGCTGAGAATCTTGTCCAGGGAGCTGAAGACAAGGCTGCATCGCCAGATAATCAGAGCCCACGCCAAAGGGCCCTGCCTCATCCGCAGCAAGTGGGCTGTGAGATACTTATATCCGCTCTACACCTGTCGCCAGTGCCCAGGACTACAGCTAGGCTTCTCAGACGTCACAACGTCCTGGCCGAATACCATGCGACCTTCTGAGGCTGGTCCAAGCTGTCAGAGCTCATTTTAGAGTCAACATCTACTTGTCCTCAGCAACCTCAGTGCAACAAAGTGGCTCTTTAGGGCCCTAATAAGGGTTGACAAAAATAATTTACAAAATAATTGACAAAATACCTCTGCAAAGGAGAAGCACACAAGAAACAGTTTCTCCGACTTGGGGAAGAATAGGAGCTGACTAATGAATATGACGTTGGCATAGTAGCAAAAATCCTGGCAGCATAATAGCGCACATAGTCAGAAAAGGGCAGAAGGCAGAACTCAGCAAAGGGCAGAAGGCAGCAGACAGTGATCTTAACCTCTTCTTTAGCTACTGTTGCCCCACGGCCTAACACGCCTGCAGTCTACTGCATAGTTGCAGCAAACGATGGAGAAGGTGGGGTCATAGACAAGTTCCTGCAGTAATGGCCTCATTGGAAGGAATTGCCCTGCAGTAGTGCTCACCAGGAGGAAGTAGTGCCACTTTTTGCTGCGATAGTAGGCCCACCGCAAGGGTGTCGCGACCGCAAAGACAGCACAATAAAGATAGGGAATGTCTTGTGGCCCTGGAAAGGGCCAAGACAATGCTGTTGTCAGCCACTATACCTCCTTAGCTGGCCCTAGCTACCCTACTCAAGGATGCTCCCAGTGCTGCAGCTGATAGAGTGAAAAATACGGAAAAACCTAGGCAATGGTAGGCTTCCACATTAAGTAAGCTGCGAATACTCCAGCACACTGCATGTACCCTGTGACTCAAGAGCAACACCAGGGCAGTAGGGTCCTGCTGTGTATAACTACGACATGACTGGCTATGACCTGTCAAGGGATACGTAGGAGTTCTTACTGGCCCCCATCATGAAGCAGAGAGCGCCAAAAGCTACCACACCGACGCAGTATGTCACCTGCCATGCGGCGGATTCGTCAGGTCAATTTGCCAAGTGGTTTTGTGCTGCACACTGACTAGATCACTTCAAAGGGGGTGCTTGGCAAGGTTTGTAGCCAGGTACATGGTAGAGCATTACCGATTTACTTAAACGGAGAATGAGATATGAATTTAGGATCAGGTATTACAATTCATGTCTCCGCCGGTGTCTTAGGGGCCAAACACTACCTTATTGATCAGGTGCTCGTGCTCATCAGCCTTTTGAGCAATCCGCTCCGTCTGTCGCTTGACGGCATCCTTGGTGAGCTTTATGACCTGAGGAGCCAACGACAACGAGATCAAGCACACGGTCAAGCCTGAATGGCTGTCAGAATTGACTCCGTTCGCCTTGAAAAGCAGCCGGCACACGCACCAACTCCCTGCCCTTTATCACTGCTGGAATACAATCGCTTGCATGCAAGGCGCCACACTGCGTGAAATCATTTCAATCTGTCCGGGGCCGTGGAGGGCTGATAGGGCAATATGCAGCAGCTGCACATTTCAAGGCCGCGTTGACAACGGCGGCCGACATGAAGAACATGCGCAACTGGCACAGAATTGGCACGAGACTCAACATGACGAGAAAAAGAGCCAGCGGAAGCTCGGCACAGAAGCAGAGGCCGGAATCTGCACAGTTGCAGCGCAGTCTAGCGGCCGGGGCGCACCTTGGGGTTCAGCCTCGGGGACACGGGCCGCCTGCGGACGCCGCTATTGAGCGGTGCGGCCTCCGGCGGCTTGCCGCCGTCCTCGTCGACGGCCTCCGCACTCAGCGCCATCTGAGCGCTCTCCGGGCCCGCCCCGGCGCTCCTGCTGCAGGCGGCCGGACCGCCGGCCGGCCCGCGCCGCCTGCGCCGCCNCCGCCGCCGCGAGCTGGAGGTCGTGAGGAGGGTGAATGAGAAGTTGGCAGGTTAGCGGGGGAAGCCAGTAAGTATGTCAGGTCGCCCTCCCCTCCCTTCTCGAGGGAGGGGGGAGGGGGGAGAGGAGGGAGGAGCTCCGGCCGGTGGCTGGCTTGACGCCAGGCGCGAGGAGGGAGGACGAGGAGGGGGGCGGCGAGACGCCTCCCCTCGGGCCCGCCCCGGCCACCCGCGCCCCTTTCTGCGCTGGCCGCGGGATCCTCCCCGTCCGGGCGCCGCGAGCGCCCTCGCTAACTTACCGATAGTGCCGCCTTGTGAGATGATACCCCAGGCCCACGGTCGAGGCAGGGCGATCCAACGTATGCGCCCGTCTCGTCTCGCAGCCGCTCCCGTTGAATAACTTACCGGCAGCTTAGCGGGCCCCGCCGCCGTTAAGCCTAGCGGCTCCCCGCCCGGAAGGGGGATATCCCCTCACATCTCCCACGGGCGCGGAGATCGGGGTTGACCTAGCCGTCCGATCGCTCCGATCGGAGGGCCTCTAGGGGCCGGCCGGCCCCCCGACTCACACGGGCGCTCCAGGAGCGACGCGTGGCACGCGTTTATGCTCCTTGCCACGCGCATCCACCAGTCAAGCTGGGCTGTGCTTAAGCGCCTAGGCGCCCAGTCGACATGGGCGCCTCAAGATTTGAACCCGACTCCCTCAAACCTAGAGCCCAGACTTGAAGGAAAGTAATTACTGTAACTTCAAGCCCCACATAAGCCCTAGATTATGACCTAGAAGCCACACACCTTAACACGCACAGTCTGTCTGAAGTAGCACATTGGGAGGGCAGCACTATTAAGGTAATCACCCTCGCTCACCATGTGGGTCTACAAGTGACGCAGTGGAGGCTGCGGACCAGCTGGCTACTACGCACAACCTGGCTGGACAAGAGCTTCACAGCTTATGAGCTCACAGACATCGGCCTCTGCAACTGCAGGTAGTCTCCATCCTGCATGGCTGCGTCACCATAAACAGTGCTCTGTAGTCTTTTGCTACAAATGTGTAGTCAGGCTCGGTGCTGACTTCAGTACTTCAACCAAATCCGACTTGGAAATCGCTTCACAATAGTAGACCAAGTGCTTCGACCACTCGACATGCACGAAAGTTGCCCAAACATACTTGTATCAGCCTTCGTTGATTTTTATGGGCCATCTTCCTCAGCAATTTCATCCAACGTACAGTACGTGCACATGGGCAAAAAGTAGGTGTCAAGCTGCCAATATCTCAGCTTCACGCCCTCCCAAATCTTATCATTGAGGCACTCGTGGACTGGTAGAGGAACGAAGGTGACCGAGAAGCCTGCACAAGGAATGACAAAACTGGTGATTGGTGATTCGTTTGTGTTCTCGAGATCTTTCCAACTCTCTCCTCCATTAGCATATGACACTAAATAGAGGATCTGGTTTTAGATTTCTATCCAGCTGGCGACAAGTGTTTAGCAAGTCTACCTATTCGTCCGAGTTCCATGGCAACAATCTGGCAATAGACCACGTGGAAGAAAGCATTGTCCCCGCAAAGCCCGTTGAAGAAGGAGTACACGCCTTCAGGTCGTAGCAGCTTCTGTAAACAGTCGTGGAAATTGTGTAGGTCGTCGTAGTACTCTCCATAAGTGTCAAAGAAGATGCCTGCAAGCACAGAGCAAGTTTGCTCTTGAGGTCTTAGGCCAAGTCGAACAGCAGCTGTGAAAGTTGCTTAAATTTGATGTACAGGGCTCAAGTTTCACTTGGCAATAGATACCCATGTCCAAGTAAGTAGCCTTGATTGACATTTTTAAAGCATGAACAACAATCGTGTCATGCTTGCCTAGCCACCATGCATGCGTCCCCTAGGACGTGGTATCTGACCATCAAACTGGTCCAGTTGATCAACAACATCTTGCCACCGAGCATGGATGATCTGGACGCCCTTCTTCTTGTCCCACCCCTCAGCCAGCATGCGGGCATAGACATCAGGATGCGCTTCCACAATGGTGTGCGACTTGGGATTCCGCAGCTGAATGGCCTTGTCAACTAATCCCAAGCCGAAACCCACATTCAAAATGTCTCCTCCCTGGGATCACTCAGAACCACTCAGAATCACTCAGATTCACACAGAACTCATATCATCCTTCCTAGTCAACAACCGGGTCAAATTGCTGAAGCACACATCTGTACAGGAAGGTGATGCCATATGTTACATGCCTAAAAGGACCACACGCTGAGCACACTAAGCTGCGTTGATGACTGCAGCAAGATGGTGTGATTGTGGCAATTTGACTGCTTCAGACCTCTATAGCAGACTGGAACCCATAGCATCTGGGCATATTGCTCCATAGTTTTGTACATGGATGTTAGAAACAAGAGGCTGATGTTGACGAGGCTTCCTCACCTGCGAGCAGACAACATGAGCATGAGCCTCCATGAGGGCACCCTCCCAAGCCATCATAACGCCCTTGCTCTCATTGTCCATCAGCCGGTCCTCACTGTACTCAACCCTGTCCCTCAAGTACTTGGCATTGGGAGCTTCCGCACCTTTGCTTAGACTTCGGCTTGCGGCACCCAGGATGAGCTCTGCTCGAACACCTTCATGCAATCAAACAGGATGTCGTGAAGTCAGTCTCAACAGAGCTTAGCTGAGATGAGGGATTCTTTCGCTTTCCGTTTATCATGAGCATTACAAGCTTCAGATGGTAATCTGACTTGGTGTTACTACAAGAATGAATCTGGGTTAGACAACTTAGTCAGAGCAGTAAAGCTTAGACAATGCTGAGACTGGACAAAGAAGTATCTTGACGGTAAGGGACAGTGACAGCTAAGCTGCCTACCAGCGTCAAGCAGGAGGTCAACAACATCTTGATTGCCAGCATTCATGGCATAGTCTCCTGCGCACATGCTGTGACGGTCGAGGCCGTTCCATGGGGCGCCGGCATCGAGCAAGAGGCTCACGGCATCCCTGTGGCCCCCCTTGGCCGCGCTGATGAGAGCACTTGTGCCTTCCTCCTCTTCGTGGTATGCCACATCTGCAATGTGCATCTCGAGAGGCTGAGACTCTGCAGAGGAGCTCTACAACTCGGAGCCTAGCTAGTGACCAAAACAGCTAGACTGCATCACTGCTAAAAGTGTGAGTAGCAATGGTCAAGCCTTTCCCAGGCACAACCTCATCTTGCAAGATCATCCCGTAACTCGCAGCTTCAGAGACCAAGTGGGCACTTGTCAATCGCTCTCTTTTCAGGGCCGAATGACGCTGGCATTGCGGATAAGTGGGTTATAAGTGCAACTAGTCTATGTCTTGATAGAGCAGACTGGGAAAGGTAGAGCGACGGCAGAGCCCACCACCACACTTTCACAAGAAGAAGCTAGCATTGGAACAGCAAGAGATTTAAGAATTGGGGGCTAAGGGCCCATTGCCTGCGGCTGCACCGCAACCCTCACCGTATTATTCAGTTGATTGTACCCTTTCATCAAGACCGTATATAAGATGCACCCTTACATTCACCATGCCTTGAGCTGGTCGTCACCCTTCAGCAAGACACTTAGGTGCTGAGCAACGCTTGGAGTCATGTGCTGCTCAGCAGCCTGAAGATTTGTCGGTGAGTACCACAATTGGGCTCACATGGAATGAGCTAAGGATGTGGTTAAGGATTGAAATCTTCGTTTGCAGTGTATGTGAGGAGATGGGTCGGCCCTGCTGGGACTTGCTAGCTTGCGGCAGCCCACCTGCGCCGTCCTCGATGAGGCGCGCAACTTCGGCAGCGTCGCCGGCAGCTGCGGCAGCCAGGAGCGCACGCTCGGCCTCCTGCGCCATCGAGCGGATGAAGCTGCAGGGCGCGTCGGCCTTGCCTATCACTTTCCGTCGGCCTTTCCCCTGCGCCTTTGTGGCACTACCGGTGAGGACGGCGGAGTGCTCCAGCAGCCGCCGCGGCGGCGAAAGCGGATCACCAGAACACGCAGCTTTCGCCGCCTGCCGCAGCCCACTTGGGCCTTCCTTCGTTGGCAAGCACTTGGCCGTTACGAGTGTGTCGAGCGGCCAGCCGCCGCCGCCGCCGCCACCAGCGCTGGCGGCGCCAATGCTCGTCCTTCGTTGCTAACTCGAGTTGGAGTGCTCCTCCTTATGCAGCTCTAGGTTTGCTTTGATCCCTGTTCTGAGAACCCTGGATGAGTAACCACTGACTCCTTTTCAAATCCCTTAAACCCTCCAGATTCGACAGTCACAAAACCCGTATCATGTGGCTTGCTCTCATTCAATTCAGCCGATAGCCACACTTGCGGCTACTCGTCACCGAAGTCCAGAAGTGGCGTTGGGTTCTCAGGCAACCTCAGGTCACATGCACAGGTTTGACGCTGCATGGCCTTGTCAGCTTGTGCTTTGGCAGCTGAGAAGCGTGTGGGAGAGCTTGAGCTATTCAGCCAAGTCTGGTAATTAGCAGTGTGTGTTGCGCCACATGGTGTCGGTTGCTAGTTAACGTCGATAGGACAGATGGGTGTGATATGCAGGTGACAAAGTTGAGTCCACGTGACCGGCAACGCCAAAATTGTGAAAGGAAATAGAAAACGAGAAAATTGGACATTACTTGCTTTGAGATGAGATAGATAGTGTAGTATCGGAATGAGAAGGTCATTGAGGCTTGTGATGGAGGATTTCCAATTATGATGAAGAAGCCAGAGCAGCAGCCAAGCATCACATGGACTGGCTGCTAACTCAGTATACCACTCTACTGACAGAGCAGACTTTCACACAGGGGGATACCATGCTGCCACAAGACATCACCACAGTAGCAAGGGTAGCCACCTACAAGCTGCCCAAGGTGGACCTCACTATGGCAGGTTTCCCTTGTGGAGGTTTCAGCTCACTTGGAAGTGGATTAGGGTTCCAACACCCTCAGACCGGTCTCTTCATACCAATGATGGAGCTTATGCACGATATTCATTCCCGCCAAAATTTGTTGGTAGCCAGAACCTTGACCATTCCTTGCCCTGCCTGTCCTCTGATGACGCGGAAATCTTCAGAACCCTCGGAAGCAACAGAAGTCGGGAATGTCATTCTAGTACAGCGCTCTCTGTTGAAAGGGCCTTTGTTGAATTCCTGGACTATGGAACGAATCCTCGACCTGGAATCAGAGCCATGTATGCATGTAGATTAGGAGGACGGCTCTGTTTCTGAACACAGGTCTCAAGCATCCGCTGCGGTGCCAGGTTCGTCCAATGTAATCTGACTCTGTCAGCCAACGAGCCCATCTTGGCTGCGTTGAACTTGGCTGGCGGTCCGAGAATGTCACACACTGTGGTGAAGGCAGAACGAGCCAGATGATGACTGGCCTTCGGTTCGACATTCTCGATAATATAACCATACGGAGTGGATTGGCGAGAACGAATATCGTGCATAAGCTCCATCATTGGTATGAAGAGACCGGTCTGAGGGTGTTGGGACCCTAATCCACTTCCAAGTGAGCTGAAACCTCCACAAAGAAAAGAGGCAGCGGAAACACCAAGCAACCAACAGTGATGCAAGGACGAGATCCGGAAGTAATGTCCAGTAACTGTCACAGAAACAGTATCAGTGACAGTACTGGTAATTGAAATAGTAACGGAATGTCTGATAACGCCCAATTTGAGGGACTTCGGACAGAACCAGTGTCATGCCCAATTAAGGGACTTCGGACAGAACCAGTTTCACGCCCAATGAAGGGTCTTAGGGCCAGTGTCGTGCTAAATCCCGTCGACTGCGTATTTGTGTCGATTTGACTAAGACGGCTGACCTGGCTTGACACGTGGCTTCCTAGGCTGTCTCATTCACTTTTGTGTGTGATTCACGCTAAGGATGGAGGACCACTTTCCTCTGTTCTCTCTCCCGGTTACCGCTCAAATGTGGACGACGACAACGACGACAACCACAACAACGACGACAACAACATCGACCGCACATCAAATGCGGGCGACAACAAAAACGGAGCGACTACAAGGGCCCAGGGGAGAGAAGGCGCGCGGGGCGCATGAATTGAAAGGGAGGCCAATTCAAGCCAATACATTGTTCAGGCAGAGTCGAGTGCAGACTAAACAAGGCTACATAATACGGAGACCTAATCTAAGGTACCTAAGATGACATTAGTACCCACGGGTGAGCACAAACAAATCTGACAAGCTAACTTGGGGAGCTGGAGCGCCGCCGCGAAAGCCGGAGGCCTGACTTAGAGCGCGCCCTGCACGTTGATGAAGAGCCAACACGCGACGCCGACCGTCAGAAGACCGTTCGAGGCGCAACGAGGGAAGCCCATCTGAAGGTACCTCGACCACCCACAAGACCGTGAAGGTGGGCGCTACAGAAGCGGTGGCGGGGCGATCGTGGAACGGACTGCTGAAGATGACCATCCTACGGTCGAGCCAGCTCCTGCGACAGATGACGGCCCACGACAGCCGACCATCCAGCTTAGCCAACCAGCGTAGCCAACGGCCGCACCTGTGGCCTATCAGGTAGCGCTAGGGTTTCGCCGCGCCCGGCCCAAGTCGGGGCGAGCAGCCCTTGCAAGAGAGAAGGCGCGCGGTGCGCATGAAATTAAAGCGAGGCCAATTCAAGCCATTACATTGTTCAGGCAGAAAATGCAGAAAGTGCAAAGAATGCAGCGCAAAGAATGTGGCTACATGAAAAGACGCCCTATACTAGGAGGGCCGGAGGTGCCACAGAGCGGGGGGAGCCGTGCTGACGGGGGCCATGTCGACTCGACCGGTACCGCTTGTGGAGCTGCTAGAGAGAAGGCGCGCGGGGCGCATGAATGAGGAGGTTGAGGAAGCAGCAATGGCAGGAGGGTCAGGCAGAGTCGAGTGCAGACTAAACAATGCTACATAATACGGAGACCTAATCTAAGGTACCTAAGATGACATTAGTACCCACGGGTGAGCACAAACAAATCTGACAAGCTAACTTGGGGAGCTGGAGCTAGAGGAGGTTGAGAAAGCAGCAATGGCAGGAGGGAGGGCGGGTGGGGGAAAGGAGGGCCGTAGGTGCCACAGAGCGGGGGGAGCCGTGCTGACGGGGGCCATGACGACTCGACCGGTACCGCTTGCAAGGGGTTACTGAGTGTCTCGTAGCAGCTTTGTTTCTGTTACTTAGCGCTTCCCCTGGCCCCCTTCTCGTACTCTGTTCATTCTTTTTCGGGCTGGTTATTCCAGCCCCTATTCTCAATGGGCGAGCACTTTCTTCTTCTTCTTGCAAGAGAGAGAAGAGCACAAACAAGAGAGAGAGAGAAGGCGCGCGGGGCGCATGAATTGAAAGGGAGGCCAATTCAAGCCAATACATTGTTCAGGCAGAGTCGAGTGCAGACTAAACAAGGCTACATGATTTGGAGACCTAAACTAAGGTGCCTAAGGTGACACTAGTATCCACGGGAGAGCACAAACAAATCTGACAAGCTAACTTGGGGAGCTGGAGCGCCACCACGAGAGCCGGAGGCCTGACTTAGAGCACGCCCTGCACGTTGATGAATAGCCAATGCTTGCGAGCGCTGCAAACTAAGCGAGAGCCGCATTCAGACTTGCAAAGCAGTCTGCTTTGCAAGTCTGACCCTCTTGCCGCGAGCCACGCCTGCGCCAACGCCGCGCCATAGAAGCGTAGAGCCTAGGGCAGGAGCCGCAGCAGCTAGTCAACCTTAGCACGGACCCGCGGCGCGACTGCGAGAAGTCGTGGTAATTCTGTGGTGAGCAGCCTCGAATGTTGCGCTGAGTGTCGCAAGCTCCACTTAACTGAGCACTGGTTCTCAAGTTGCATCAGTCAAGGGCTGTCCATTGAGGCCTGATAGCACTGTCATCGATTGGCATCTACTGACCTTGCGCAAGTGACGAGCTTGTGGACAAGGGACTGCACATTACTTGTGTTTGCGCTTCTTCTATTGCTCGCATTGGATACTGGATAGAGTCAACTCAGTAGACGGTCCATCCTACTTATACTAACTACAGATCAAAATTCGACTGTTCTTGACTTGTCCATGGTGCTGTGATGTCTAGCATGGTTCCTCAGCAGATGGCTTTTCATGACAGTCTGGTCAAAGTAGCCAATATCCTCGTTTGGCTTGTGTGTACACCAGACTAGCAAGTCAGCTATTTCCTTCTTCTAGACCTATCGACGCCATCTCGCACCGACGCCCTCGCGCATGACACCAGTGACCGATCGTCGCCCAATGAAGGGTCTTTTGTCAGTACTGTATGCTCACAAAGATGCACTCAGTACAACCGTTGAGGATAGAGCAAGATCACGTGTGTCTTGCCAATGCACCGGTTTACGTACCGGTCGACGGAGTTCACAGAGTGCCGTTGTTTAGAGGCACAGTTTTTCGGGGCAGATCCCCCCACTAGAAGTGCCTAAATGATAACGAAGCAACACATCTCTCATATTCTCTACAGGCCGGGGGGTAATGAACCGGACGCGAGGGTTTGGGGCTTGACTGCCTCGAAAAGCAAGCGCAGAGCGGCTCATTACCGTCTCCCAGACGGCCCCCACCCGTCTCCAAGCCGCGGCGTCACGAGGCCCTCTTTGAGGCCGCTGCTCGCCGCTAGCGCCGCTTCCAGGCGGTCGTTGGCGGGCTTCGTCTTCGTCGCGGAGCGAGCCTCGTGGACCCACAGGAAGCACAAGGCGCGCGGAAGGCTGCCTCCTCGTCGGCCTCGACGCGAGGCGAGGCTATGACGCCACCGCCTTCGCCTGCGCCTGCTGCTCAGGCGGCGGCGCCGGCTGCCACCGCCACCTGCGCCCGCGGCGCCTGCGGCAGCAAGCGGCAGGCGCGGCAGGCAGTCCCGCTCCCGCAGGCGCCTGATCGCCTGCCGCAGCCACCTGCGCTTGCGGCGCCTCCGCGGCAAGCAGAAGGTGTGGCAGGCCGACGCCGCAGGCGCCTGGGCCTGGGCCTGCCACCGCCATCTGCGCTTGCGGCGCCTCTGGCGGCAAGCGGCAGGCGCTCCAGGCAAGCGCCGCAGGCTCCTGACTGCCTCCCACTGCTACCTTCGCTTGCGGCGCCTCTGGTGGGAGGCGCCGAAGGCCGACGCCGCTGGCAGCTGCTCGCTGCCAGCCGCGGCAAGCAGCAACCTCTAGTTGGACGGGCCCTCCACTCGCGACTTATCCTTGTGGTAAGCTTCTCCTCCAACAGTCATGGCTTCGAATTCTTGGTTGCTCGCACTTGCTGCTGTGAGGTCACGGCCTGCGCATGCCGTACACAACCACGATAGTCTTGAGCACTCTCGCCTCATTGCATTGTAAGAGTCTCGCCTTTGAGAGGCATACTTTGCTTGAGACTACTCTTCCTTATTGCCTTCCGAACTTGCTTCACCTACTTATGCATCTCCCAAGGGCTTCCTCCTTAAGGCTATGGCCGCACAGTGCCTCGTAGACATGCGAATCCTGATGTCAAGGGTATGCACGTTCGCGTCTTCTCATGCAGGAATGTAAAGATGGCCACAGTGAGAAAGGACCATAGGGTCGGTTTCACAAAAGCTAGAAAGCGGAAACGTGGCTTCCTCGACATTCTTCCACTTCGGGTTTTTTGCCGCATTTGGTTTAGAGTTGTCTCAGGCATGCTCATCCACTTGGGTGCTTCACGAAGAATCTTACAGACATTGGTTCGGCTGACTTGCTTTTTGAGGTTCTTCGTTGCCGCTCTAGCAATCTCATCTTGGCTAAGGGAAGGATCATCACGTTTCAATTGATATGATTCATCCATTTCATCCACTTGGGTGCTTCACGAAGAATCTTACAGACATTGGTTCGGCTGACTTGCTTTTCGAGGTTCTTCGTTGCCGCTCTAGCAATCTCATCTTGGCTGAAGGAAGGATCATCACGTTTCAATTCACATGAGATTGCTAGAGCGGCAACGAAGAACCTCGAAAAGCAAGTCAGCCGAACCAATGTCTGTAAGATTCTTCGTGAAGCACCCAAGTGGATGAGCATGCCTGAGACAACTCTTAACCAAATGCGGCAAAAAAACCCGCAGTGGAAGAATGTCGAGGAAGCCACGTTTCTATGGTTTCAAAGTGTATGTAGTATCCTCCCCTTTGTGGCTTGGTGCATGCTAATGCCCACCATGGAATCTGTGCATAGCATTCTGATACGTCGTAGAAATATGTCTTGGTTTTGGGTTGCACATGCTTGGGATGTGTTCGGTTGACTTGAGTACAGTATGTTGTCTTGATTGCAGAAAGCTAAAGTGGTACGACATATTAGCGACGACCAACTGGGGGTCGTGGCCAGCCACTTTGCAGGAAAGCTTGGTGTTGCAGATTTCAAGGGCTCGAGAGGATGGTTGTCTAACTTCAAAAAGAGATACGGCATCAAGTTGCATGCTATCCATGGGGAGGCTGCATCAGCCAATGAAGCTGGTGTTGACCTAGCTCGGCTCTTTGTTCCAAAAATTATCGAGGAAGGTGGCTATGGCCCTGAAGACGTATATAATCTTGATGAGACTGGTCTTTTCTGGAAGGCCAAGCCTTCCAGATGCAATGCAACAGGTCGGTGATTGCACTTGCTCAATATATGAAATGGCAATGGACATAGCTGATACTGGATTGCTAAAGTAAACTCTTGAGGTGATTTTGACATCGGCGTACCTGGACGTTGTGCAGGACCTGTCCAAGGTACCAAGGTAGAGAAGGATAGATTTACGATAAGCTTTTGTACCAATGTGACTGGCAATGACCGCTTGAAGCCTGTAATAATCACAAAGGCAAAGAGACCCAGGACTTTTCCTCCTTCCTTTGGCCTGGATGACAGGGCAAGTGAGTTTTCATCCATGTGATCTAATCGAAAGTGATTCATGCTATCGATCATTTGGCACCTTGTAGTGTGCGCTCCAGTCCAGCCTGTTGTCTTGCGCACTTATATGTGACGATGTGTCCATGCAGATTTTCAGAGAGTGGCTGCGTCAAATCAACTCCGCAATGGCAGAACGTCAAAGAAATGTCCTTCTATTTGTGGACAATGCAGAAAGCCACACCCTTGAAATGGAGATAGTTGACTTGCATGGATTGAGGGCCGCGCGCCTATCAAACCTCACAATTGTGTTCCTCCCTGCTAATACAACAAGCAAAGTACAGCCTTTAGATGCAGGCATCATCGCGTCGTTCAAAAGTAGATACAAGAGTGCGCTTGTGAGGTGGGAGGTTGGGTGGCTTGACGAGGCGGTGCGGAGCAGCCCCACCTTGACCACTGATCCCTTGCTCAACACCTTGGTCGACAAGAAGAAGCACAATATTTACGAGGTAAGAAACTACTCTTGCTTCGTCTGAGCTTGCTCTTGTACCATCAGGATGAACAATGAAATAATGTGATGTCTATTTTGAATGTAGGCCATTATGTGGACGTGGAGAATTTGGCATGACATCCCGACACATGTCATGGCCAATTATTGGCGCAGAACTGGCATCCTCCCTAACTGGACCGTCTATGCAAGCACGCTTGTTGACGCCCACAACGCTGTGACGTATTCAATATGCTTGTGTTACAAGAAGCCATTGATAGCCTCAAGCTTGGCCCGGACGCCCTCACGGCTTCAGAATACATCATTTTGCCAGGACAAAGTCAAGTGGGTATATTTATCGTACTACGTCTTGTCTTGTGTGTGGCATTGTTCATCTAAGTGCATTGTGGACGGTACTTACATCTTCTATTGACGGTCTTAATAAGAGTTAAGAAGCGCACTCTTATATTCTTATTAAGAGTGCGCTTAGTAAGAGCGTTAAGAAGCTTAGACCTCGTGGATGTGGATGTTGTTGGAGGCCACGTAGTTGTCGATTGTTGTTTCTTTCTTATTCATCATATGTAATACAGCGTTGCTTGTTGCAGAGTTTCTCCATCGCTCACACATGAGAAGAGCTTGTGGACAGAAAGAGTGCAATTCTTGTGCGAGGTAGTGAGAGACACACCTCATCAGCATCAGAGTTCGCAGGTCTCCATTTTTCATTGAGCTTGCAAGGCTCACCAACATCGAGCACGTCTTGAGGCTAGGTAGAGCTGAAATGTGCACTCCCTCGCTTCCTCCTCCTACTTTCAGGTGCGCTTGCTTGCCCTCTTACATGCAAGCAAGGCACCTATGCATGCTCGGGCCATATGTGCCCTTGCCGAGGCTGGTCCACAATGTAGCCCACATCGTACTTTGCTTGTCTTAGCCAACCCCATCGACTTGCGGTCCCATCTAATGCGTCCTTACATCACCCTTTATATTACTAGTCAGCCTGCCTACTCTTGTATGCGAGCTTACAGTCCCACCTCCTATCGATGTCCTGCGATCTTGCATCGTGGCATTGAGGGCGCGATGAGCGATGGTAGCTGCTCATTTGGGGTGCTTGGCTCCATCAGAATGTGTCTTTTGTACTTGCTCACAAGTGAATTGCCATCTCGATTGCCGTGTTTCTCGAGCGGCTTCCCCTCCTTCGCCCCCATGGCCACCTTGAGAGTGGTTGCCACCATTGCTTGCGTTCGGGTGTCTCTTTGTGGTAGAAGTGGATGCCCATGTGGGCGATTGTGGTGCCAAAAGAATGATGCTTGCAACCACGTTGCCACCTGAGCTTTGCTCATTCCCCATTTTCCAATATAATTTCATATATTGCTGACTGTCACGGTAGAAGCACATTTAGGGGCAATAGTGCCTTTACAACGACACAAGCACACCTCGATGTAGTCACATATTCGCCAAACAGGCCGACGTTTCTATATCGAGGTATGACTGTATGTTCGGTCAGAAAGATGGTTCTGCTTTCTTTGGAGCAGGCTCTTGGGCCCATTTGGCTCCCCCTCCACCCTCGATCCCAAGGCCAGTGTAGCCTGAGACCGCTATTTCCGACCTGCCCCTCCACCCTTAATCCCCAAGGCCAGTGTAGCCTGGGAGTGCTATTCCCTCACCCTTTCACCTTCACCTTACGCTTGTAGGCCCCAACGAATTTGTTTTGGGCTGGCTTTTCGCAGCCCTTTGCCCCCATTGGGAGTGCCACTTCTCTCTTTACCCGCCGCTAGCCTGGCCGGTACCCGCCTTCGCTCGTCAAGGTGGGTCATCCCCATCGGAGCGGGCTTTCAGGGCTTTTCGGCTTCTCTTCGGGCTTTTTGAGCGGTTTCGGGCGGTAGGATGGGGCTGCCGCTCGGATGCCAAATCTACGGCCCAGCAGCAGATACGCACGGTGTTTGAGTGGTTGGGATGGTACGATGGGGTTGGCCTGGTGATGTGCAATCGATAGTTCCAAAGGCAAACCCGCACTTACTCGACCGCAGTTGAGCTGGAGGTGCTGTGTTTGCGAGTTCTGCTTTACAGTAATAGATAGGTGACGTGCCCCAGTTGTCCACGTGTGGTGCCACCTCACATGCCTTGTCAGATCGACATGAATAAGCCACCGACGGGATAACTTATGACAAGTGCCCTTGTGGCGAGGTGCACACTTGAGCATATGTGGATCTTACATGGCCCCTTGCAAGCCTGGCATGGTGGCCAGAATGGAGAAATGAGGTCACTTAGCTCATGAACAGACCACAACAAGCCCTGTTGCCCTCTCGCTACGGGACTCGGCCTTACAACCTGCCCTGTCTGGTCTACCTTCCTCATGTGGGTCGCATACACCCATCTACATTGCCCTTAGCTATAAACGAAGAACTCCTCCAGTGGAAGGCGGCGGCTGTGATTGGCCAGCCCAGAATAAAGAATGAATATAGGTACTGCCTTACATAGAAGCATCTGGCAGCCACGGTCATGGGGGCTGCACGCACAGGCCCACCTACTGCTGAGAGACACTTACATCTTCCTATGCAACCAGAAGCGTAGTGTTATAGTAGGCGAGTCTCCACACCAGCCTGAGCAAGGCGTTCCTTCACTTCTCCGATTGAGACCTGCAAAGGTCTTCACAATTCAGCACCCAGAAATTGGAGAGCCTTTACCAGGTGAAGTGCAGACAGTTTGGGCGGATTGAGGATGATGCTTTGTCTCGAGACTGACCTCTTTTCTATGAAAGATGCCAGCCGCAAGGGCCGCCGCAGCATGGGTCTTATGGAAGACTTCACAGAAGTGGTCTGGGCAACCAGCCCCGCTGCTTGCAATAACTGGGATTGACACGGCATTGGACACCATCTCCACCAGCTCCAAGTCGAAGCCATCCCCTTGGCCTGAAATATGCATGTCAGTCTGAAAGTTTGATAGCATGCCTTGCTACTCGACAAGCTTATCTTTAAGCACCATCCTTCCACCCCACCATCCATGGAACTTGCACAAGGTCATGAAATTGACATACAAATCCTTTGATTGGAAGCTGAGAGAAGCCCTCATAAGATGAAGCGGCCTGTGGAGTGCCAAAGCTTACCGTCCTTGTCAATGCAGTTGAGCAAAATTTCCCCTGCTCCCAAAGCTTCAACAGCTTGGGCAAGCTCAAAAGCACCAATAGGTCGGCCCTCTCTTCCCCCCTTGACTGTGCACTGATACCAAGCGTACTCCTCCCCGTTTGGTCCTGGCTCAACACATACTGCGATGTCTCAATCTCTCAACCTCTCCAGAGTTGTGCGTGTCTATATAACAGGTGGGTTGTTTTCACAAGCACGCACTCCCTTAAGCAGGACTATCATGCACTATGTGTGGGCAAACGAACGGCATATGGTGCAATGCACATCAAGCGCACAATTCACCAGCTCAACAGCGTGCCACGGACCTCTTTCTTGGCACTGGATTGTCTTGTGGGGAATTTCGGAAGGGTCCTTCACCCAGCACTTCCGCGGATCAATGCTCACAACAACAGCCTGACACATTGATACGTTCATTGTCAGCCAAAGATATCCACTGTCTTTGGAACGTCCACAGTGTTGCTCAGATGATGCTAAAGAGGATGGCTCCTACAGAATGCCAAGCATTGCTACAAGACACCTTGCCACACGTGACAGTACTGTACCTGTGCTCCGTAGACATAGGATATCTGCTCAATGCTGGACTTTCCTGTCCTGATCTTGAGCAACATAAAATTCCTGCAATCAAGTCAGCACGATTGCTGTGCTGCTATTTACGAGACTATGCAATTGAGCAGTATATGTAAGTAAAGGCATCAACTGCTCAGACACATGTAGCCACAAGACCAGTCTGTGATGAGTATGTCACGCGGGACCAACTTGCCTACTTGGTCGGCATCGATCACGCTATTGATGACTGCTCTAAGACAAAGAGCCACTCATGCCTCTGCAAGCACTGTCTGGGACGCTTGCTTACCCCTGAAGCCAGGTAATCCTCAGCCGCATACACTGCATCACTGCCAATGGAGATCTTGTCTGCTCCGGACCGAAAGTACTCCCCAGCAACTTCAAGGCTTGTGTAAAACCTGTAGGCTGGAAGCATCAATCAGTTGCTGGAGCATGCATGGAGCTGGAAATAAGTTGAAGCCACAGATGACTCTTGTAGATCTGTGTCACGCAATCATGTAGATCTAAGTCTATCTCTCTGTTGTTAGATTGACTGGATTGTCTTGCATCAAAAAGAATGCCAATGCCAATGTGAATCACCTCCCAGTGCTGTCGGTAAAATCCCTGATGCCGCCACCCACAGTCAGCGGCACAAAAACTTTCTGCGCGGACCTCCTTAACACCTGTGGATTCGCAAGTCATCACAGAAAGACAGTATGCGATAATGCAAATAACAATGAGCGCATACTCAACTCAAGTACATCAGTCATACTGCAGAGCAGCAACTTATGTACCTCAAGCATGGGCATGTCACCCAAGGGAAACTCGCGAAACCCCGTGATGTTGAGAAATGCAACCTGTAAAGAAGCGCCACAACAACAACATTTGCAAGGCACGGCCAAGAAGTTAGTAAAAATTGTTGATGACCATCATCTTAGCACAGGCTGCATGTAGCTGCATGAAGCAATCGACGTTTACCTCATCGGCCCCTTCCACGAAGTATCGGCCAGCCAACTCAACCGGCTTTCCAAGATTCCGTACCTGTCATGCATGCAACCGTGCGAATACGTTACAGATATTCAGAGCATCTTCGCTGCCCATAAGCATAAGACTGTCAAAATGTGAACCAATTTTACCTCGTTTGTGCTGGACGTCTGACGGACATCATACTGATCGCCTTTGGTGACTACAAGGTCCCCAGCATCATTCGCTCTGACATCGAGGCAGGCAATGACCTGTCAAATGAAGGCAGCATAATTATCAGGCCTCCTAAAAGACGTCACAGACAAGTGCTGATATTAAGTCATAAAAGAAAGGACCCCTTTTTCATCCCCCCAGCCAGACATCCTTTCATGTCTGGCTGAGAAAGAGAGGTTGTTTGATTGGGTCTGTGTTTGTCTCCACAAACATCAAGCAGACTTAAAGTAAGTGCGTGATGCACAAAGTGCCAGCTTCTTGCGCATTTGTTCACCGAGCCCCTGGGAAATAAGCGATCCTTCGAGCTGGACATACCCTCTTGGCAAGGCTGGAGGCAGGCTTGAAATCTTTGGCGTGCTCCGTTACCTGCATCACCAGCGACCGTGGTATCAGAGTCGCTACCAGCTCACCGAAGATCGCAGACCAGGGGTCAAGCAAGCAAGCAAACAATCAAGATATCTGGTGGAGGCCAGATCAGAATGCTATCATGCACTAACGCCTCAAGAAAGAGCTCGAGGATCATGGAAAGCTCATGCATGAGCAGGTACAAGTGATACCAAGAGGAGCATAACTTGACCTCTGCAGCTGATTGCCCTCCACTCAAGAACCGGTTCAAAGCATCAAGGCCAACCTCTGCTCCAACAAGTCAGATCCTTAGATGGGCGACTATTTGATATCTAAAGATCTCTATGCATGCACTCTGACACAGTGGTTGATGGGGTGCAAGTATTTGGAAGATACTTTGCAGACCAGAGTAGGACTTAGTGGTAACGTGGACGGACCTCCAGACTTCTCTGGATGCCACTGGACTGCCTCCACATTTCCCTTTTTCACAGCAGAGATGAAATCGCCTCCATAGTTGCTGGTAGCTGAAACCCAATCTCTATTATCCTCTGTCTGCGAAGTGGCAGCTGCAATGACCATGAGTTTGCAGAAACCTGACTCCTCAGGATGAATTGGTGGACAACCTCCAAGCATGCAGGCTATGATCAAACACGTGCTGAGATTTCTGCTCCAGGTATAAAGCATGCACCACTCTTTGCTTTTTCCGTTGATGTATCAATGTACATGGAAGGACAACTTCTTGTACCGGCAACGCTCTGAATGAGTGGACGAAGTAGACGTGGCGGCCATTGATCCCAGCGAGAAGGTCAGTGTCCTTCTTCTGACAGATGCCATTCCAGCCAATGTGGGGCACCGTCAAGCCCCCAGAGGCATCAAACTTGCTGACAGCCCCTGGGATGATGCCCAAGCCCTCCACTGAAAGGACAAAAAGAAAGCTCAACATAAGCAAACCAAATCAGCCACTAGCCTTTTAATTTCACTGGAAGCCATGGTCTTTCTTTAATTACCAGGCTGCAGCCTCACCGTGTCCATGCTCCTCGCTGTACTCAAACAGGAGCTGCAAGCCCAGGCAGATGCCCAGGAAGGGCCTGTCCTCGGCGATGTATTGTCGGATTGCCTCAGCAAGTCTGAGCAAGAATAGAAAGGAGGGGGCCAGTGCTCAACAGTAGCAGTCAAGACGATTAATGATGAGAGTAGGCATTGCTTGTCTACGGACAAGGACCAGCACTAGCGCAACTAAGACATGCTCCACAAGAAAAAGAAGTGGCAAATACCACTTGTGCCAAATTTGCCCCGCAGCCATTCAATTGCCGGACATGCTGGCGATGCTGCTGCAGACATGTCAGGAAGCCACGCACCCTGTCCTATTGATGACCGTCATGGCGGCCTCAAAGGCGCCGACGCCCGGGAAGATGAGCTGCTTGGCGGACAGAACGTCTTCGGGCTGGTTTACCTGCAGAAGCAGGTTTGTACAAAAGTTAACTTCAATTCCACTTTTAATTGCTGAGTTTAGTCCTGTTGCCCACAAGAGGTGCGGATAGCATGGCCTGCCAAAAATTGAAGTAGGTGGGGGCGTTACGACGGTCTTTACATCGCGAATTGTGTACCCGAGCGACTGGATTGCATTCCGGATGCTGCGCACGTTGCCAGCGCCGTAGTCTAGCACCGTCACCTCTGCTCGCCAGGGAAGACACGGCTCAAAGGGAAGCCAGACAAAGGAAGGTGAGATCCTAATAGCAGCCCGCACCTTCTGCTGCCTTGCGCTGACGACTTCAACAACAACAAGGTGTGACGTCCTGGACACCTCGACCAAAGCCCTGAACCCTGCCTCCAATGACTCAGCCGGCGGCTGCGGCGCAGCGTCCCGCTCTCAAGCAGTGTGCTCCTCGCCAGAGCTGCGACGCGCTCGCAGTACGTCGCAGAAGTTCCGACGTGCCTGACGGAGCCACGTGATGACCAAAGTTGCAACGTTCCCCTGAGGCACTTCGTTTTGCAGGACTTCGAGCGAGACGGCGACTGTGCGCACAGGAGAAGCGCTGCGTCCCTCTAGCTAAGGCTGGGGCCTTGGAGGCCCCCGCGGGCGGGGCAAGGCGCCGAGCCAGGCGGGGGAGGCTCACCGCCACGGCCGCCGCCGCCGCCATCCGCCGCCGCAGCGGCCAGGCAGAGGACGGG
>WELB01000035.1:661547-673925 GCA_009602725.1 Spirogloea muscicola
TTTTTTTTTTTTTTTTTTTTTTTTTTTTTTTTTTTTTTTTTTTTTTTTTTTTTTTTTTTTTTTTTTTTTTTTTTTTTTTTTTTTTTTTTTTTTTTTTTTTTTTTTTTTTTTTTTTTTTTTTTCGCAGGTCGGCGCGCCGCGCGCTCGGGCCGTGGGCGCTCGTGGCGCTGCTCGCCTTCGGCGGCGCCGTGCAGTACCTCGCCAGCCGCGCCGCGCGGGCGCTGTGAGCACAGCCCGTCGTCGTCCCTCCTCCGGCTCTCCCTCCTGCACACGCCTCTTTGCCTGAGCTGCCCGCACCTGGCGCTGAGGCGCCCGCGCTCATCACCGCCGCCGCAGGCCTGGCGAGGGCGGCGTTGGCGATGACGGCGACGAAGCTGGGAGCACCGCGCGGCACTCGCGTCGCAGTTCTCGCCAGACCCAAATGCGCGAAGCAGGAGCCCGTGAAGCGATTACATCGGCAGCGCTTGGCGGCGGCGGCGGTGGCGGCGGCGGCGGAGGCGGCGGCGGCGACGGCAGCTCCTTCTTGACATATGACGCTCTTGAAGAAGAGGCGACAATGCTGGCGGCGATGGAGGTGCCGTGGGAGGAGGACGACGACGAGGCCGACATCACTGCAGAGCTGACGGCGCAGCGCGCTCGACGGCGGGCTGCCGCCATCGTCGGCGGCGCCGTGCCAGGCCCGCCATCGTTCCAGGCCGCCGTCGACGCCCTGGACGAGGACGAGCGCCAGGAGGTCCTGCAGGGGCTGCGCATGGCCGATGCCCGCCGTGCCGGTGTCAAGCTGCGGCTCCACGATGCGGGCAACTCCAATGTGCACGAGGACAGGCCACAGCGGCGCGGCGGTGGCGTCGGAGGCATTGGCGGGCACGGCGGGGGCGACGTGAGCAGCGAGGCCTGGGACGAGCAGCTGGCGGAGGAGGAAGCGCTGCGGCTCACGGAGGTCCCCGACCCGCCGGGCTACCGCACCTTCCAGCAGGAGGAGGTGCAGGTCAGCGCCGGCGCTGGCGATTGCCCTGGCAGCGGCAGCAACCGCAGCGGTCGTGTAGTCGCGGCGTTGCCCGGCACTAGTGCTGGCTCGTCGGCGCACTCCGGCTGGTGCTACTGCTAGCCGGAGCCCAAAGCCGCACATTGTCTAACCCATGACCGCACTGTCGCTGCCAAGGCGAGGCCAGGCCGTTGCCGACGGAGCGCGCCTGCTGAGCGAGGTGGTGCGCCTGGAGCACGCGCTCGCCCTCAGCCTCCCGACAGTCTCCTGGCAACCGCCCCCGCTTCTGGCGGCACGGTGAGCGACTAAGGCCGCCAGGGCCGCCGCCACAGCCGCAGAAGCTCGGCCCTTGACTGCCGGTGCGAGCTTGGCATCGGCAGCTTGGTGGAGGCCCGGCGCAGTGGGTGCCCGAACGCCAACGCGGCCCAGCCTGTGGCGGAGGAGCCCATCGCCACGGGACCCCATGAACGAGCGCTTGGTATGCGCTGCTCGCTCCCAGCGTGGCTGCTCCTCGACGCAGCTTCGCCCCTCTGGGGCCTCACTTGCGACGACTGCGCCTGCGTTGCTCCTGCTGCCAGCTGTGCCGTGCGGTCTGGACATCGGGGCGTCTGTCACGATCGTTGCCACGCCGATTGCAGCTGCTCTCGGCTCCATGGCGTACTCCGGTAAGACCGCGGCCTTGCTCCCGGCTGTGCTCGGAACTTGCTGCAGCTTGCAAGCGGCGTCATCAGCAGTGTCGCTCGCTTGCTTGCAGGCATTCGCCGTCTCCGGCGTCGTCGGCGGCGCAAGGGGGAACCACGCACCGGCAGCGCCACAGACGCTGCCGCCAGCAGCTTCTACATCATGCTGGTTGGGGGCGCCACTGGCGTCACGGCGAGCACGCCGCGCGCGGTCTACTACCTCGGTGCGCGGCTTGATGGCGACGCGCTCTCCGGTGGCATGCCTGTCCTGGTCCAGGCCCTCGACTATGGTGGCGGGCGTTGGGGCGCGACCGAGCGCTGCCTCGAGGAGGATCCCTTGCTCGCTGTGCGAGGTGAGCCGCATCTGACACGGCCACACATGCGCAGCTTACTTAGCTGGTCTGACTTCAAGTGTCTGAGAGATTACCGGCTGTTAGGTGTCCCAATAATCATGTCTAATTAAAGATGACCATGATGTAGGCGGTCAGTCACCAGTCTTCATTTGGCATTGCTGACCACGTCTTCTGATGGCCCCGCAGGCTGGCGGTTGGTCGATGGCCGGCCAAGGTGCAGCTTGCAGCCGCCGCCGCCGCCGCCGCCCACCCGGCTTCCTCTCAAGGGCGTTTCGGCAGAGCTCTTGGACGACTACCGCGCAGAAGACAACCGCACCGCCGCCTCCTCGCACATCCGTACTGCCGCCGCCTTTCCCTTCGAGGCTGGCCGGCGCTTTGCCGCCACGCTTACTGTCGGCGAAGTGGGCTTTCACCTTCTTGTGGATGGTAGGGAGCTGGTGGCCTTCGAGTTCAAGAAGGTGACGCCCTCGCCTGGACATGCCGATTACCAGCATCATCACCTAGCCTGGCGAATGTGTCAAGTTTTACTACGAGCAAGTAGTAAAGCGTCATGTTCCGACTGCTCTTACTGCTGCAGGGATTCGAGCCAGGGCAGGTGCGTTATGTGGTGATTGGTGGCGCCCTGCGTATAGACCTGGTCGTTCCTACCGTCCAGCCCTTGGCGAGAGCCGGGCAAGGACGGCAACGGCGTGAGGGGCTACCGGAAGCCCTTCCAGGCCTGGCCTTGGAGAGCCTCCGGCAGCCACCGCTGACCGCGGGCGCGGAGCTTTTTGTGGGCGTTGCATCCATGCCCGAGCACCTGGATCTGCGGGACGCTGCTCGACGGACGTGGATGCTTGAACCCCTTGTCCACCAGGGCAAAGTGGCCGTCCGCTTCTTTGTCGCGTTGGTGAGCCCGACACCTTGCGACTTTGACAGCTTCCTTACATGGAGGTCCCCTTGACAACGTCAAAAAGGCGCTGCAGCATCCTTGCAGTGGCGTGAGCAAGACGTGCCCTTTGTGCAGTTTAACATTGTAATCAGACCCATAACTGACATCCAGTCTGGCAGCCGCTACCGTACAGCATGCGAGTGCAAGAGTGAACCTGGAAGTGAGGAAGGAGATGGAGCTGTTTGGAGACGTCGAGCTGCTGCCGCACCTTGACACCTATCACCTCATCACCAAGAAGACCGTCGCAATCTGCACTTTTGCGGTGCAATGGACATCCAGGCCCTTGCTCAGTACTCCCCAAGTTGTCAAAGTGTAGGAAGCCCCTGGTGGCCGGATTGTTGTTACGAGTTTCTCACTAGAAGGCATTTCTCCACTGCCATTGTCAGGTCCGCAATACCAGCGCAAAGTATGTCATGAAGATGGACGACGACTCCATCATCCGCGTGGCAGAGATCCTGTCGCGGGTGAAGAATATCCACCAAGGAGGAAGCTTGCTCTACGGACATCTCGAAGGGAAATTTAAGCCCATCCGAAACAAGGACAAGTGGTGGGTGAGCAGAGAGGTAAGCTTTACTGGCTGCAACTGTCATGACCTCTGGTTAAGCGAAGGTGCGTGTGCATATGCCAGCTAGTGTGGGAATGTAACACAAGCATGACTGATGCAGGAGTGGTCTAAGGACAAGTACAAATTTACGTGGGCACATGGGCCTGGTTACATATTCTCGAGGGACATTGCTACATATGTCTGTGATCGAGCACACAGTGGCAAGCTCCGGGTGAGTTTCATTTGTTGTGCATTTGCTTGGACTTGGCTTGTCAGAAGCAAGAGACACAGACCCTTATACGTCTATTTAACATCAGAATGGCCTGAAGGGAGTTGTTGCCTGCTGAGATGCATACCCGCCGTTGATGGCGTTGAAAGCTCTTCTGCTCTTGAAGTTGCGCAAACAATGTTTGCAAGTCCTGGGCATGTCCTATGCTGTTACCATTCTCCTTGCCCTCGAGCCCAGATTCTTGTAGAAAAGCAGCTTCGTAGTTGACTTTTTGGGTTTTGGACTGATGCTGGCTGCAGCTGAAGAAGTCGATCGAGGATGTGGTGTTTGCGAGCTGGCTACTTGACTATCCTAAGCCTGTACAGTTTGTGAATACCGATAGATTTGTCGTGGAGGGATGTCGAGTGTTCTACTTGTTAGCACACTACCTGTCTGCAGACCAAATGATTTGCATGTGGCAAAAACTTGCTAGCGGAGAGGGTCCTCTTTGCTGTGACGATTGACACCAGGTGAGACAAGCAAGCGGCCTTCAGTTTCCCAACAGCTGTTGTAGGTCACAGCGTTGGGCTTCCGGCAAAGAACTGCCCATAGCAATTACGTCTAATGGTCTTCTGTTTATAGGCTTAGTGCCTGCAGAGCCGCTTGCTTTGCTGAGGGAGCGTCCTGCCCCCCTTGCTAGTGCCCCTGATTATCATTCATTTGATTTTTTGGGATGGCCAGATTTAAGCCTTCCTTTGGAGGAATCACAAACTTCAGTGACATATCCGCTGTCTTACATAGAGAGGACAACTTTTCAATCAGTGACCCCTTTCTGCCCCAGCAGGTGTGCTTGATCAAGGCTTTGCCAATTGCAAATTGAGCTTGTGGCAAACCACGGGTCCTCATCCTGTAGTGGTAGTGCTTGTTGAGAAGCTGACATTGCAAGAAGCCACTTTCCCTTTGCTGAGTAGGCAGAGCCTGTCCTCCTCCTCGTTGCTGACGCCTCCTATGCCCAATAGTACTTCTTAGCTTTCTCTTTATTAAGGCAACGGCTGTGAGATGCCAGCCAGGAAAAAGCTCTTCCAAAATGACAGCAATGGCTGTGCGAGGCCAGCCCAAAGAAATGGACAAGGTCTGAAAAGGGCCGAGATGGGTGCAGAAAGCAATGTACTAGTCTCCAAGACGTCAGCAAGTTCTCTTCTCATCACCGCTCTCCTCATTTCTCCTCAAACGCCCATCAAGCCGCAGTGTAATTGGAAACGAAAGAAGGGCTTCGTTCTGCATCGCGATCGCTGGGGCCCGCTACGGAGGTAGCAGCTACGGGCTGGCCTGGCTCGGGCCTTGTTCATCGATTTCCCATTCCGTCGTCGATTCTTTTCGAGCTGGCTGTTCACAGCCCTTGCCCCCCTCTGGTAGGGCCAATTTCTTTCCCACGCGCTGCAGCCACTTACGTTGCTGTGTCCATTTTCCTCCGTCTCTCTGCATCTGCGAGCTGGCCGTGCTCTCGCTGCGGGCTCTGGCTTTCGTCAGGGTGATAGCTTCCCGGCAGCTAGTCTGTCGGATCTGACATACTTCCAGGAGCATAGCCTCTCCGACCTGCGCCTGCTTAGCAGGGGTTACTGAGTGGTTAGTAGCTGCTCTGAGGCTCCTCACTCGTACTTATTGAGTGATTCATCCTCCCCCTGTTTTACCATTGCATCCTCAGGCCCCTTCGCCTTAGGGCTTCGCCTGGCTTCCCCCCCCCTCTTCTTGTACTCTGTTCATTCTTTTTTGGGCTGGCTGTTCCAGCCCATATTCTCAATGGGCGAGCCCTTCTTCTTTGTAGCTGCTCACCGCTCTTGGGCCCCTCTGAACCTTTGTGAATTCTTTTTGGGCTGGCTTTTCGCAGCCCTTGCCCCCATTGGGAGTGCCACTTCTTCTTTAGCGCCGCCCATTGCCTTCTTACATCGTTAGAAAAGGCCGTCACAGGCACCTGCCCCTTGACGTCAGGAGGCCGCATCTGCCGACGTCAAAGAAGCCGCCTCCCACCGTCGCAGAATTGACGACAGGACAGGCGGAGTGCCCACCACCTGGCTCTCTCGCCACCCGACGCGCTGGCAGTGCCTGGCCGCTTGGCAGCAGCTCCCACCACCGCCGCCGCCGCCGCCGCCGTCGCCGCCGCCGCCGCCGCCGCCGATCGGGCCGACGATGGCGACGGTAGCGACGAGGCCGCCCGCGGNCAGGGCTCGTCCGCGTCGGCCTGCGCCGCCCGACGCCTCGCGGCTTCGTGGTGCGCAATGTCGCCAGCGAGCCGAAGCAGGCCAGTACGTTCCGCCGCCGGACTTCTCTCGATCAGATGTCTTTGTGGCTGTGCTCAAAGCAAGGCTTACTTGGATCACCTCCCATCCGGAGCTTGCCTGCATTTGCCTCGACGTCGAGCACTCCTCGGTCTCATCAACACCTTGTGCCGCGCTGCATTTCCTTCGTTGATCTCCGCAATGAGAACCTGGTGAAGTACCGAAGAAAGTTCTTGGGAGGGGGGAGGGGTCATGACTGTGATTCTCGGCCTCAGCTCATCTTGCGGTTCTTGTGCAGCCGTTCCTGCCACAGCCAATCCTGACTCAGACGACGTCTTTGCCGTGGCATCGAACATCAAGTACCACGCCAAGTTCACGCCTTCCTTCTCCCCCTCCGTGTTCAAGACGCCCCAAGCCTACGTAGCCTCAGCTGAGAGCGTGAGGGACATGTTGATCCAGGTCTGCTCCTCCGCCTGTTGGACCAAGTAGCAGACGCAGCAAGATTAAGTTGCTGTCAAGCAGCTGATGTCTGTGGCACGTACAAAGTATAGTATCTCCTCACTTCTATTGCTAGTTTTATTTGGCCTTCACTCTGCTTCATCGACTGAGTGTGTGTTGGTTGTGCTCAGCGGTGGAATGAGACTTACGAACATGTTACCAAGACGAATCCTAAGCAGACTTACTACCTCTCCATGGAGTGGCTACAGGTGTGCTCAATTAATGCCAGCAAAACCTCTCCTTTTATCGGCATAATGATTGCATAAAATTGCGTTCAAGTGCAGGAGCAACTCAAAGCCTGATAGGAGAGATGCAGCGATGCTAGTGGTATCAGAAGGACCAACTTCAACTCTCTCATTGTCACCTGGGCTTGGTATCACAGGGCCGCGCATTTCTCAATGCCATCGGGAATCTAGGAATGACCGACTCTTACGGCGCTGCTCTACAAAAACTAGGTCATGACCTGGAAGCGATTGCTGAAGCTGTAAGCCTCTCTGACTGCTCAAATTGTGCTAATTGATGACTTTGCAAGCCTTTTGACAAGTACGTTGCTGGTGCCCAAATTCAGCTGTCTGTTTGATCTGATATAGTACATACCAGAATCAGGCCTTGCAAGTAACGCTGAAACCAGGTCAACAAGCGAGCACACATCATCTGATCGTGCTTCAGAATGTGTCTGCCCCACTGCTTGCAGGAGCCGAATATGGCCCTCGGGAATGGTGGCCTGGGCAGACTCGCCTCTTGTTTCTTGGACTCCATTGCTACCCTCAACTACCCTGCTTGGGGATATGGTCTGCGCTACCGATATGGCCTCTTCAAGCAGTCCATCTCTGCAGAGGGACAGATAGAGCAAGCAGAAAATTGGCTCGAGGTATGGAAGAGCGTCTTATGCATAGCAAGACAGTGATCAGTAAGGTAGAGCCTGGATATTATCTTGCTTTCAGAAGGCCTCTTGTCTCAGGCGCCATGTTCTGCTTGAAAGGCCTCTTGTCTTAGGCGCCTCGTCTTACGCCAGGGGGCCCTGTACTCTCCTGGCTGTGCAGCAAGGAAATCCTTGGGAGATTGTCCGCCACGACGTTTCATATCCCATCAGATTCTTTGGGAAGGTAGCAGATGGCAAGTGGGAGGGAGGAGAGACGATACAAGCTGTTGCCTATGACATTCCCATCCCTGGTTACAGGTAGTGGCTACGTGCATGTCCATCTCATCTGTAAGCATATTGTACTGGCCTTCGTGTGTTCACTCCTCCAGCTGACTTGTAGTCCCTGAAGTTAGTGCTCACAGGTAACCCTGCCCTCAGTAGTGCATGTCTACTCTGGGCTTGCTTGTGCAACAGGTCACTGGAAGCTGCAGACCACTTTACAGCCGTCCTTTCTGCGCAGGACCAAGAACACCATCAGCCTTCGCTTGTGGGATGCTGTGGTGCCACCTACTCAATTTGATCTTGTGGCCTTCAACTCGGGGGAGCATGAGCGTGCGTCATTAGCTGAGGCCAAGGCAAAGGAGGTATGCTCTGTGCTTTGGCATTGGAGCAAGCACTTCATTTCAACCTGCTACTTTGCGGCAGATGATAGTGCTGCAAGATTGCTGATGTCGAATGCTCTTCTGACGAGCTTTCATTGTTGACTACAGCTCTGCTTGGTTCTCTACCCTGGAGACAGCAGCATTGAAGGCAAAACCCTGAGGTTGAAGCAGCAATACATGCTCTGCAGTGCCTCTATTCAGGACATCATTGCTCGCTTTATTGAGCGAAGCGGCAGCGACCAACCCAATTGGTCAGATTTCCCAAACAAAGTTGCTCTCCAGATGAACGACACCCACCCAACCCTCTCCTCTCCGGAGCTCATGCGCATCCTCATTGACGATAAAGCCCTGAGTTGGGACGAGGCATGGAAGATCACTCAAGCGTAAGTACTCGTTATTGCTTTGAGTGTGCTCGGAGCTTATTGACGCATTGCTCAAGCCCGGTGGCCTCATATAGTGCCCATAGTCAATTCATGATTAGAAGCCGGATGTACTGGTCATCACCTTTGGACTTGCCTGCATTTGCTGGACAATGAGCTGACAAGAACCTGTTTTGATTTTTTGTGATGCCAGGACTGTGGCTTACACAAATCATACTGTGTTGCCGGAGGCTTTGGAGAAGTGGCCACTGGATCTCATGCAGAAGCTGTTGCCTCGTCACCTGGAGATCATCACCAAGATTGATGAGCAGGTGATTGACAAAGATCCATACCGGTGCCTGAATGTGCTTAGTGATGAGAAGTTGTGTGCTAGATTGTATGTGCCGCCTAGATTGCCTGACACTTTCATGCTTTGGTGACACACAAAAGGCTTCTCACTACGACGCCCTTGTTGTCGTTACCTTTTCAGTTTATCAAAGAGGTCATTGAAGCAGAAAGCAAGACTGACAAGGCCGAAGTACTGGCTAAGATCAAAGACATGAGAATCCTTGACAATGTTGATCTGCCTGAGAGTGTGGCCAAGAATTTTGCTGAACTGAAGAAGGAAAAGAAAGAGAAGAAGAAGGACAAGAAGGCTGACAAGAAGGCTGAGAAGAAGGCTGAGAAGAAGGCTGAGAAAAGCAAAGGCAAGGACAAGGATGACGTAGACGAGGAAGAGGAGGATGAAGAGGAAGAGCTAGGGCCTGCTGTGGTTCGCATGGCCAATCTCTGTGTCATCTCAGGTCATGCAGTGAATGGAGTTGCCGAGATTCACTCTGAAATTGTCAAGCAGGACGTCTTCAATAACTTTTACAAGGTTATTTTTCATACTTGTCCAGTAAAGTAGCAATTGGTAGAGCAATTTTTACAAGCTCTTTTCATACTTGTCCAGTAATGTAGCAATGATAGAGAAAGTATTGAAGGAGCTGTTTTGGTTCTTCCTGGCGCCAACTCATTTAGAAGGACCACAATTTAGGCCATCGTGTTGACTCATTGGTTCGTACTTTGTCTTGTGTCCAGCTATGGCCGGAGAAGTTCCAGAACAAGACAAATGGCGTCACACCCCGACGCTGGATTCGCTTCTGCAATCCTGATCTCAGTGCAGTTATCACAAAGTGGCTCGGCAGTGAGGACTGGGTCCTGAATGCAGATCTACTTGCTGGCTTGAAGCAGGTCCGACTATCTCAGTCATCCCTTGGTCGTTTGACTTCTGCTTCAAGCAAGGGCTGTGCACTTGGACTCTGTCTGGTATCCTGTCAGTCTCACATTTCACTTTCTTGCGGTTGCTGGAGCAGCATGCTGACAACAAGGACCTGCACAAGGAGTGGCTTGCTGCCAAGTACGCAGCCAAGGTGAAGTTGGTGGATTATGTGAAGAGAACCACCGGCTTCACCATATCCCCAGACGTCATGTTTGACATTCAGGTACCTGAGCTGCGCATAGCTAGTTATGTATGTCCAAGCATTCCAGCTGATCGAACACCCATTAGAGGTGCAGGTGCTGCTGCTGTGGGGTTCAGTATGCCCTGGTACTAGTAGCAAATGACATGTATAGAAAGGCAGTGCAACTAGATCAAGTGATTGTCAAGCCACTGGCAAGTGACAAGATCCAATGCGTCCTCCAAATGAAGGTCAAGCGGATTCACGAGTACAAGAGGCAGCTTCTTAATATTCTAGGTGTCATCCTTCGGTACAAGAAGATGAAGGAAATGACACCAGAAGAGCGCAAGTGAGATACTGGGAACTTCCTCACCAATGCTCATGAATTCTTTGAGATTTGAATGTGTTGCTCAGTTCCTTGTGGGATATCATACTACCTTCTCACTCTCCAAAGACTCTCACTTTCTAGGGAGGCCTTTGTCCCACGAGCGGTGATGTTTGGCGGGAAGGCTTTTGCCACGTACTGGCAAGCAAAGCGCATCGTGAAATTGATCACGGATGTTGCCAACACAGTCAACAATGATCCAGATATCGGTGACCTCCTTAAGGTGCACAAGCAGATGTAATATTCTGGGCTACCTAGCACGTGTTTTCAATCAGTCTACGAAGACCAGGCATTGCAGCAATTGTTGCTGTACACCACTTTGACCTTGTGTACTTGGCCTGATGCAGGTGATTTTCATCCCTGACTACAATGTCAGCGTTGCCGAGATCCTCATTCCAGCATCAGAGTTGTCACAGCATATCAGGTCTGCCACTGCTTTACTGCTAATATCCACCCGCTGCAATTTGGACCAACCCATGGGGGTCTTGACTGTTTGCCTCTTGGTTGCATGGCGTGCTTTGAATCTTGATGATGATACAATCTCTTATCTTGAACTCGAAATTCTCAAATGCAAAGTTCCTCTGTGTGCCCTGCAGTACTGCTGGCATGGAAGCTAGTGGCACAAGCAACATGAAGTTTGCTATGAATGGGTGCCTCATAATCGGGACATTAGATGGAGCCAATGTGGAGATTCGAGAGGAGGTTGGGGAAGACAATTTCTTCCTATTTGGTGCCTATGCTGATGAAATTGTCAATCTGAGGAAGAAAAGAGCCGAGGGCAAGGTAAGGTTATTGTGGCTTGCTGGGCGTTGTGGCTTGCTTCTGATTGGATATCTCAGTAACTTATGTGCTGTCACTGGCATACATCTTGCTACTTTATGCATGTCCTCATATTGTGAAAGCTATGCTGGAGCTGTGACAGTTCACACCAGATCCTCAATTCGAGGAGGCCAAGGCGTTCATCAGGAGTGGTGCTTTTGGAGACTATGACTACGAGCCTCTCCTGGACTCTCTGGAAGGCAACGAGGGCTTTGGTCGTGGCGACTACTTTTTGGTTGGCCATGACTTCCCGTCCTATGTGGCGGCCCAGTTGGAGGTTGACAAGGCATACAAGGACCAGGATGTAAGTCGGAGCCATTAACGCTAGACCTCTAGGACGGCTTTGTCTGGCTTGGGGAGCATCTGGATGAGCTTCAGCTTTTTGCAGCAAGTGGGTCATTTAGAGGTCCGACAAAGTATTGTCACTAACCCATATGTGCTGCATGTGCTGACGCATCTCGATTACCCTGCAGGGCTGGACAAAGTCATCCATCCTCAGCACAGCTGGTTCTGGCAAGTTCAGCAGCGATCGCACAATACACCAGTACGCTAAGGAGATATGGGGCATCACAGCACAGCCAGTGCCGTGATTTTGTCACTTGCATGTGGGATGCACAAGGCGGCAGCACAATAGCTGCAGTGCCATCTGACACTGTCACAACAACATGGTCGTGAAACGACCTTGTCTGTTGCTGCAGTGGTGCACCCTACTCCACCAACCCATCTTTCTCTGCTGATTTTGGCAGCTGCTCTTTGGGTCATAGTGGTAGAGTGGTCAACATCATAGTGATAGAGTCGTCAACAGACACTCGCCTCCCTGCTGTTTACCCGATGCTGTAATTGAGCCGGTTGGCCCATCAGGACCCAATGGGACTGAACCCAGTCCTGCAGTCAGGCACTTTATCATGAATGTAGCAGATAACCTATCTGGCAAGAGTTGCTAGTGCTCAGACCTGCAGTGCAAAGCGACCACACCCATCCACTAAGTCATGTTGTTCTGGCATGCGACCTCGTGGAGGTGAAGTTAGCTGAAGGTTATTGTGCTTAAGCTGCTGTGATGCTCTACAGCAGGGAGATCAATTTGAGGAGTCGCCCAACCTCATGACAGGCAGATCCTGTTGGCCAGCCTACAAAGGCAGACAGCTGACCTTGACAAGGAACGCGTCATAATCTTCTGTGTCAGAGCAGCAAAGTCACGAGCACATTTCAGATGTGATTACCTCAAATGCACATGGGGGGGGGGGGGGGGGGGGGGGGTTTTTTTTTTTTTTTTTTTTTTTTTTTTTTTTTTTTTTTTTTTTTTTTTTTTTTTTTTTTTTTTTTTTTTTTTTTTTTTTTTTTTTTTTTTTTTTTTTTTTTTTTTTTTTTTTTTTTTTT
>WELB01000035.1:699408-729233 GCA_009602725.1 Spirogloea muscicola
GGGCGCGCGCGCGGCCGCCGCGCCGCCCGCGCCCGTCACGCCCTCCGGCGCCTTCGGCCGCCGCATGACGGTGGACGACATGATCGCGCGCCAGGTGCGCAGCCAGCACTCGTGCTTGGGCTCGAGATGCGCAGCCCTCCCTGCGCTGCTACTCCCGCTGCTGAGCCTGGCTGCTGCGAGCCGCATCTGACTCCAGCCTGCCATCCCGCGCAGACGAGGATCGAGCGCCAGGAGAAGCCGCACTGCGCCTCCGTCTCCTTCGACCGGGACGCTGCCAACGCCTTCCAGGTCCTCCACGAGCTTGCGGTGCAGCCGACGCAGTGGCCTGGGCACACCCTCTGCTCTGCCGATGATCATTCAGGCTGTAGCGTCACAACTTGCTCCTCTGCTGTGGCGCGTGCAGAGCTATGTCCACGAGAGCCTGGCGTTTTCGGTCAAGCGCGGCGGCTTTCTCTACGGCACAGTCAATGATGACGGCGAGGTGGGGCCAGTGCCTGGCCCCTCACACGCGCATGCCGCCGAAGCACAGGGTGGCTGTCTGACTGCAGTCAGAGCTCGCTCCTGCATTACCCAGGCCCTTGTTTCCTGAGGAATTTGTCGGTTGATCATTTGCTTCTCGGGTCACAGACAGACTCGCAGGACTGTGCTGGTCTGTTCAGGTCTCTGTGGACTTCATATACGAGCTCCCACAGGAGGGCCACGCCAAGGAGCTTGTGCTACGGCGGGACGCCGAGGAGGAGCGCCGGGTGGGCATCATCGCCGAGGGCCTGGGCTGCCGGCTGGTTGGGTTCATCTTCACCCAGTCCATGGAGGAGTCGCGGGACTACACCATGTCAGGCGCTGAAGTCATGCAGGTGGCGGCACTCCAGGTTCGCCGCATATAGCCCCCCTGCGGTCCTCGTCACGGTCCGCGAGCGCGAGGCGGACTTTGCGAGCGGCAGGGTTTGCAGCTGCCAGATCTGACTGGTGGGGATTGCGAGACGTCTTTGGCCGCAGGCGGAGAGCTCCTTTGAGCACTTCGCGACGGCGATTGTGAAGCTCGAGACGGTGGAGGATGGAGAGCCCGAGGTACACTTTGAAGCCTTCCAGCTGAGCGACCAGGTGCGAGCAGGGCCAGCCATCGTAAACTTTACAGGGTACACAAAGTACCCCTACTGCTAATCCTGCTGAAACTGGTCTGCAGCCCGCCCGAGGTTAGGGGGGGAGGCGGGGCAGGAGCGGGGCAGGGACAAATAATGTAGTACATAATCTGTCGTCTTCTTGAAACGGTGCAGTGCGTGAAGCTATACAAGGACGGGCTCTTTGTAGAGTCCCCCAACACCGAGCCGAAGTTGTCCAAGATGAGCAAGGAGGTGATTGTTGCTGGCAAGGACACGACAGAGGTGGACAATGACTTCTTCCTCGTGCCAGTCAAGATCCTGGACCACCAGGTCGCCATTTGTCCCTGCCTTGTACACCCTGAGCTGCTTTGAATCCTCAGCAGCTACTATAATGTTGCAACCCACCTGACCGTGCCGTTGTCAGTGACGCCCACTGGGCTACTCCTCAGCACCGTGAACATGAGCGTTGACGAGGATGCTTTTATCCTCGCACGTACAGATCCACGAAATTGAGGCTCTTTACTGCTTGTGATCAGGGCCCGCTGTCATGCACGTTCCCGGTGGAAAATCGCTTTCCGTCGCCGGTGACAGCAGACATCCGTGCACACCTGGAGAGACACAAGCGCCTGCCATACCAGCGGCGAATTGCCGACTTCCACCTCCTCCTCTTCCTCTCCATATTGCTCGACCCTTCGACGGACGTCCCGCTCCTCACCCAGGCCGTGCGTACGCAGCAGCCTGTCCCGGATGGTTATCAGCTCATGATTGAATCCTATGGTGCCAGCTGATCGTTGAGTGGTCTAATTGACGCAAGCGAGTGGGTGCTTGCCGGTGGACTGCCAAGCTGGCCACTTTGTCATCGTCAGATATACGAGTGCCACCAAAGGCACGCATGCCTCCATTGCTTACCCAGTCGAAGATCTGTACAGATTCTTTGCCCCCATGCAAGGCGCCACATTGGGAACTCCATTGCCCAATTCCATTGCGTAGTCCTGCCCACCATGCCTTCAGATAGTTGGCTGCTTGTCAAGCACTTTGCCCCGAGTGTCCATAGGAGGCTGAGGATGTCATCGTGGGCCGGCTAGGCAGTACCTCCTGCCTGCAGTAGGGTTGCTTTGACCATCATGACAGCCGTTGAGTAGCGGTCCTTGTGCGGGCCACACTATAGTCCAGTTTTTCCACCCGGCCATGTGGCGGGTGCCTGCCCGCATGCATTGATCTGCAGCCATCTGCCCTGGAAGGACAGCGGCAGCCGTGGTCTGGCATGTAAGGCGCAGGCCCGTCTGCAGGTGAATTAGCAAGGAAGTCGTTGAAGGCATTCAGCAGTACTGCATAGTCATCGCGGAACGGCTTCTCGGGCAGGTCCATTAGGCGTGCTGTATACAATTCTATGCAGCCCAGCGCTGCAATGACGTTTTGTCCCATGTATCGACTAAGTCCTCCTGATATCCGTGAAACGCAATCCCAATCGGGGAATCCTTATGAGAACCACATGAGCTTCCCAGTCAGGTGTGCGGTGTGCCAATCCTCCTCGTCAGTAAATATATGGTCCACCAAATGTGCATCAGGTATCTGAACACGCTTGCTGTCAGGACTCGGTACCCTGTGGCATATGATGATCAAGAGAAAGTGCTCTCCCACAGAAGGTAGCGGGTTGGGGCTGGCAAAGGCCAGCCAAATATAACGGACAAGGTCCAAAGAGCCGGAAGGCGCCTGATCCCACACAGTTAGACACAAGACTACTGCTGGACGCATCGTAAGCACGAGTAAGCAGCAGCAAGTTGGAGTAACTCGCAGCTGGGATAGAGGCACCCCGCCTAGACCCAGATGTAGCAGCCATGGCGCGGGCTGCTTGCAAGTGGACTGCGTGAGCCAGGTAGTGCTGATGATCTGTTCGATCGCTCACGGGAGCTAGTGTATGAGGAAGGGCTCGGCCATTGAGGATAGGGGCTGGAAAAGCCAGCCCAAAAAAGAATGAGCAAAGTACGAGAAGGGGGCCAGAGGAAGCGCTAAGAAAACAAAGCACACAAAGAAAGAAAGCAGCTACAAATCACTCAGTAACCCCTGCTAAGCAGTGTATGAGCTTCCTCGATTTTGTGTCATGCCCGGGCGCAAAGCGTCGGCTAGAGGGCGGTTGGGCGGGCCGGAGAAAGAAAGGGCTCGCCCATTGAGAAGAGGGGCTGGCAAAGCCAGCCCAAAAAAGAATGGACATTGTCCAAAGCCAAAGAAAGAGATGCCGAAGAAGGACTACACTACCAAACACAACAACACACTAGGGAAGCTCAATACCCACGAGCGAGCAACGGCAGAAGAAGAAGTGGCACTCCCAATGGGGGCAAGGGCTGCAAGGTCAGAATAGCTCGATGCGGGGAAGGAGGCGCTCCGCCGAGACCCGGAGGCGGCGGCCAGAGCGCGTCTGCGCGCGTGTGGACTGTGAGGGCAAGGGAACGTTGGAACGATACCGCCAGGCGCATCCGAAAGACTCGGGCGAGCGGCCCGGCGGCGTTGAAGCCGGGCAGAGCCCCGGGCGTGAAGACCCTGTACCTACTGCCTTGACCCCCCCTTCGCGGGGTGGGGCCTTAAACGGCGGAGAGAGGCATCTCTCCGCAAGTCCCCGTCGGAGAGAAGGCGCGCGGTGCGCATGAAATTGAAAGTGAGGCCAATTCTAGCCTTACAATGTCCTGTTAAGTGGGTGAATGAGCTGGCTAAGGGGGACTCTAATATCCCGGGGTGAGCACATGCATATTTGACAAGCTATACTGAGGAGCCAAACCACCGCCATGGAAGCCATTAGCCTGGGCTAATGCACGACCAGCACAGTGGTGAATCGCGAGTGCCTGGGAGCGCTGCAGACTCAATGATAGCCGCATTCTATAGCATGCAACGATGGCTTGCGGAATGCTAGCATGGCCTAAGCTACCCGCCCGACTACGTCGGCGGGCATCGACATGCAGTGCCAGCGATGGAGGAGGGAAGACCACTTCGTTCCATAGCCGCCGTACATGTCCATGGCGCATGGGAATAAGTGGTCGGCCCGGGGGTGGTCTTTATAGTGCCTCTCCTTCTTCCTCTCCGCATGATGTGTCGCCTAACCTGGCACACTCGGTGTTGGTGCCCCTGGTTGGAATGCGTCGATGAGAACGACATCGAGGAGAAGACGAGGCCCACCACACCGGGGGGTGGCCACCACATCCAGACGCCTGACGTAAGGCCCTGCACGCTTCTGGAGTACCGGCATGATGCCCGGCACCTCCATGGCCGCATGATAACCTGCCTCGCGCACCAAGCCATACATAGCGTCTCTGAGAAGATCGTGGGAGGCATTACGTTCACTTCCCGCAACACATCGAAGCATGTGAGCTGCCAAAGAGATCTCATCCTCTGAACGATGGCCACATTCACACTGTCGAATGCCAGCAAAACAAAGTGGAGGGAGGGCGAGATGATGATGGACAGCCGTCCGGAAGAGGTCGTCGGAGAGGCAGAGGGACTCGTAGATTGGCAAAGCGCTGAGCCACTCCGACGCCCACGGAGAGCTGATGGAGTGGAGACGAGAGAGCCCACGCCCATCCTCCTCGAGCAGAGCTTGGAGGTGGCTCATGGCTTTCTCATTGGAGAAGAAAGCAAGCAGGTACGAAGCACTCAGTAACCCCTGCTAAGCAGCCTCAGGTCAGAAAAATTCAGTTCCTGGAAGCGGGTCCCCTGGCCAGGGCGGGGACGGCACGTGTTGCTCAGGCCAGGGTGGCCAGGGGGCCGGAGCGGCGAGAGACCTCCCAGCGGGGGTGACCACGCGGGAGCGAGTGAGGAGCGAGTGAGCGAGCGAGCGAGTGAGGCGAGGAGACCGCTTTACTGGCGGAGAGATCGTCAGCGGAGATTAGAAATCGGCATCTGTGAAGGTCCTGGAGATGGTGGCGTTGGCGGTGGCGAGGGTGCTGGAAATGGCGGCATTTGTAGAGACACTACGCTTTAAACACGTCAGTCAAGAGAGAGGTCCTTATTGGGTTCGAACATAGTGGGTTTAGGGGCCAACCAACTACACCAGGAAGCACCAGCGCAATGCGCAGCGGAAGACAGGCCCTGTGGCGCCGCCGTCCGGCGGCGACTGCACCTCCTGGGCGCCCCGCAGCAGGCCCGCGGCAGTGCGGCGGCTGCTGCGGCGGCGAGCAGCGGCGAGGCTGCTCCTGGGGCTTCACTGGCTCGAACTGATAGATGAGCCTCAGCCCCTGAGGCTCCTTAGTGCTTCCCCGTGCCACCACCCCCCCTCCAGGAATGCGTATGTATTAAGAGATGGGGAGGCCATGTGTGGCCAAGTACAAAGGCAAGCACATTGGACAAATGTACGTCACCTGCTGCTAAGCTGACCCGCTCAGTAACCACGAGTCAGCACATAGAGGTCGATAGCTGACGCTCGAATACCGGACGGCAATTGACTAGCTCTTGTGCCAGCAGCTAAGGCTCGATCAGCTTTCTGATGCAGAGCATACGCCTGAGCTCGTTGCAGACAGGTTGACACTCGACGTCGCAGAAATGACAGATAGGCTGCCGGCATACCCATCTGGGCTGGGAGCATATCCTCGCGTCGTGCATATCCCAGACTCGCTATGTTCTCGAGTAGGGTATGGAAGCGAGGACCCAAGCAGCCAAAAGTGTCGATTGCGGCCGGGAGGAGGTGGTCACTGCGGGGGTAGTCTGAGTAGTGTCGGAGCTTTTTCTGCTCAGCACCTCCCACTGCGTGGCCAGCAATGTGTGTGGAAGCGGAACCCTTGTATGCCTCAGTCAGGGGTGTGAGCGGGTCGCCCCAAGGCCCACCTTACGGCGGGCCAAAAGATCCTCCCTTGAAAGGGCGGACCTTGGCGAAGGGGTAATTCGGGACGGGCGGGGCCCGCACACTTCCCGGCCAGCCAGCTGGCGGGTCACCTGGCCCAAATAGTCGGTCATGTAATGGCAACAGAGCCATGTGGCTTAACCAGACGGCTGTTTCATCGCAGCGTTGGTGGTGGTGGTGATAATGGCGGCGGAAATGGCGGCGTTGGTGGTGGCGGCCGTGGCGGAGATGGTGGCGCTGGTGGTGGCGACCCTGGCGGAGATGGCGGCGTTGGTGGTGGTGACCGTGGCGGAGACGGCGGCGGCGTCAACGGTGGTGGTGACTGTCGCGGAGACGGCGGCGGCGTCGACAGCGGCGGTGTCGACAGCAGCGGCGGCAACCGTGGCGGAGGCGGCGGCAACCGTGGCGGAGGCGACGGCACCAAAAATTGCGGGGGTTGCAAAAGCTGAGATGGCGGTGCCAGCCAAGGGCGACGTGACGCCGGCTGCTCGGCCTCGGCAGTGGCCGGTGTCCCAGTAGTCCACGCAGTGGCGGGGACCCAGCAAGCCGGTCATAGTGGCGGTGACGGCCGGGCCCAAGCCGTCCGCAACGACGGCTGCCGTGGTTGTGCCAGTCGGGCCACTTTGGCCGTTCGCTGTTCCACCTGCAACCAGCCAGGACATGACTGGCAGATTTGCCCACGGGAGCCGGCATGCTGTGCGCGCACTGTGGCAAGACTGGCTATGGTGCGGACGCGTGCTGGACCCTCCATTCTGAGCAGCGGCCGGCGCACCTACAGGCGGATGCAAGCTCCACGCGGCCAAGATCTCGGCTGCAGCAGGCGCACGAGGAAGTAATGGGCCGGCGCCAACCGTTGCACAGGCCAGCTCGTCGCGCACCGAGCTTGAGCTCATCAAGGCAGACCTGGCGGAGTTGCGGGCTAGCTAGCAGCCAGCGCCATGGTGGCGCCAGCAGACTGGAGAAGGAGGGACAAGGAAGACTGGAGAAGGAGGGACAAAGAAGAGGCGGATTACCGCCTGGCTACGGCATGGGCGTGGAGGTGGTGGACGCCAGGATGGGCGGACGGCCGGGAGTGTCTGTCGCTGGCTACGGTGCCAAGCGGCAGGAGGCTGGGGGGGGGCTTCAAGCATGGCAGGAACAGGTGGGAGCAGGGAAGGAGAAGCTGCCACACAACTGGGATGTGGGAGAGGAGCTGGCGGAGGAGGAGCGGAAGCAGTGCGTGGTGGAGTCATCTTTGGTGGGGCGGCACAGCTCGACCGCCGTGGCGTCTGGGCTGAGCAGCAGCGCTGGAGCAGCGGGAGCGGGCGGTGGCCCGCCGTGCAACGAGGCGCTGCAGCAACTGTGGAGCGTGAGCGTGATGTTTGAAGAGGTGCGGCAGCGCTTGCTTTCGTGGGCGGTTGCTGTACAGACTGCGACCGGAGCGAGGGCGCTCCCAGCAGGACGGGAGTGGTCTGCGGCAGCCGACGAGGAGCGTGCTGCAGCAGAGGAGGAGCCACGGGGAGCATGGAGCGGGAGCCGGCGTTTGAAGAAAGGGCTCGCCCATTGAGGCTAGGGGCTGGAAAAAGCCAGCCCAAAACAGAACGAACAAAGGATAAGCTGGGGGCCAGGGGAGCGCTAAGAAAAACAAGAGTAGAAAGAAACAAAGCAGCTACGGATCACTCAGTAACCCCTGCTAAGCAGCCGCAGGTCTGATACGCTAGGCTCCTGGAAGTGGGTCCCCTGGCCAGAGCCAGAGCCAGAAGAACGCTGGGGCAGCCAATGGCCTGGCGGCCATGGAGGAATAGCGCTCCAGGTCGCTGTCGTGCCTGCCCGTATAGCGCCCTATCCGCGTCATCGTCCACACCTGGAACTCCACCTACAGACCAGGACTCTGGCAGACTAGCAGCAGCCTGCCCTGCATGGCCTCACTGCCAGGTCAACAGGCATGCAAAGAATGTGGCAAGAAGCATCACCACACCCCCCCCCCCCCCGCTGCCTGGGACCTAGGCAGCTGCATCCCTAGGAGTTAAGCATCCTAACTTCAAGTGCGCTGTGCGCAGAGCGTCCCACGCACGGAAGAGCTCCCACGCTCCTCGCAGATCACCACCCAGCGCTCTGGGTTGTCCACGCCCACCACGGGCTCCCCGCCAACCTCCGTCCCGCGCAGAAGGTGGCCGTCTCGCTCACGTCTTGCTCACCCCCAGCCATGTGCTGGAGGGTCTCCCACCCCGGAGCGCCCTTACTTCACGGCGGCCAGGCCCTTCACTGCCCCAGCGTGCTTCCGACGCCGGCTCCTCCCACGCCGCGCTCCCTGTGGAAAAATCTCTCCGCAAGTAAGATACTTGCACCTCGCCTCTCTCTCGCTTGCGTCGTCACCCCCGCCGGGGGATCTTTCGTCGCTTCGGCCCCCTGACCAACCTGGCCCGGTGGCCCGGAGCTTCAACCTGCGCTGCGCCAAACCCTGGCAAACCTTGCCGGCGGCTGCGGCGGCGGCGCTAGGTTCTTTCTCCACCGAGGGACTTGCGGAGAGATGGCCACTCTCCGCCGTCCGATCTCATTAAGGCCCAACCCCGCAAGGGGTATCAAGGCAGTAGTCACAGACACTTAGCGTCCGGCGCCCCAAGGCTCTCCGGCCCGCCCAACTGCCCTCTAGCCGACGCTACAACGACGCTATGCGCTCGGGCATGACATCGGGCAATCTCCAGCACACGGCTGGGGTTGAGCGAGACGCGAGGCGAGATGGCCACCTGCGTGTGAAGAAGGATGGCGGGGAACCAGTGGTGGGCTTGGACAACCCAGAGCGCCGGGTGGCGATCTGCGATGAGCGTGGGAGGCTCTTCCGCAAGGTAATGCCATGACAACTTGGCGGTGGCGCAGCACCGTGACGAGCTGCGCTAGGCTCAGGTTCGGTTGGGCCAGTACCAGCCACGGGCAATGAATTGGAGGAGGGCGACTACGTCTAGGTGTCGGCGGGGCAGTGGTACTGCTTGCGCTTCGCATGGCACTCTTGTACTTGGGATCTACCACCTGGAACTCCGCCTACAGGCCAGGATTTGCTTTGACTAGCAGCAGCCTGCCCTGCATTGTAATGAATTCTCGCCCTACACAAGCAGTGAGTGTAAGGAATCTGCCCTGAACACGCAGTTAGAGGGAGAGAGTCCTTATTGTATTCGAGCATAGGGGGTTTAGGAGCCAACCCACTACACAAGGAAGCACTAGCGCATAGCGCAGCGGAAGACAGGCCCTGCGGCGCCGCCTTGACGGCGACTCCAGCTCCTGGGCGCAGGCCGGCGCAGCAGGCCCCGCAGCGCAGTGCGGCGGCGGCTGCGGCGGCGAGCAACGGCAAGGCTGCTCCAAGGCTTCCTCGGCTCGAACTGATTGATGAGCCTCAGCCCCTGAGGCTCCTTCGTGCTTCCCCGTGCCACCCCCCCTCCAGGGGTGTGTGCAGGTTCGCCCCGAGGCCCGCCTTGCGGCAGGCCCAAAGATCCTCCCTTGGCCGGGCGGATCCTTGAGGGGTATTCCCGGACGGGCGGGACCCGCACCCGGGCGAGCCACCGACCAGCCAGCCTGGCAGCTGGCAGAGCAGCTGGCCCAAATAATCGGTCATGTAATGCCAACAGAGCCATGTGGCTTAACCAAACGGCTGTTTCACTACATACCTCCCCACTCTGGTGTTCACGTCCTTGGGAACCTCGAGAGAACAACCGACAGATTTTACACCTGACGGTTGCTGCCTCGACCAAGCCTAGGAGCATTACCAACCTTGGCCAGGTATTCCCGGAGAGCATCCGGACAATTTGCCAAATTGGCCGCAGGCTCCCACGTGTTGTGCTCAGGCCCATACCCGAGCCACTTCACTGGATACTCACGGGTCTTACGCCCTCGAGGCTTGTCCCTATGAGACAAGATCTCTTCCACCTCAAACTCAAGGGCATCCTCGGTCAGTAGTGGAGGTGGGGGCGGTTGGACACGACCATCCGAAAGGAAGGCCCTCAGCTGAGACACATGGAAGACGTTATGTACCTTCCAATGCACTGGTGTCTTGAGCTCGTAGGACACCTTGCCCACACGGCCTACTACCGAAAAAGGTCCAACCCACTTGGGTAGCAACTTGCGCGTACCCACAGCCCGCAAGGATAAGTGCTTTGTGCTAAGTAGCACTTGTGCACCAACATCGAAGGAGACGTCCTTCTGATGTTTGTCAGCATAAGCCTTCTGGCGACTCTGAGCAATTTCCAAGAACTGCCGAGCTCGTCTCTGAGCCTCCAAGAGAGTCCCAGTAAAGGCTACCGCGGCGGGAACCCGTTCCGGCCTCCCACCTGAAGTGGAGCTCGGGGATGCTGACCATAGTTGAGGAAGAATGGAGTCTCTTTTGTGGACGCATGATAGGCATTGTTCACAGCATATTCAGCTGGAGCCAAATACTCATCCCAGTCAGTCTGGCTGGGGTTGACGAAGTGCATCAACATGTCCTCGAGAACTCGATTCATGCGCTCAGTTTGACCATCAGTTTGTGGGTGAAAGGCTGTGGACATGGCTTGTTTCCTGCCAAGAATCTTGCAAACTTCTGTCCAGAAGTGACCTGTAAAGCGAGGATCGCGGTCCGAGACCATCCTCTCAGGTACGCCATGCAATTTCCACACCTTATCCACAAAGATGCCAGCGAAATCCTTCCCAGAAACCCGCGTAGTTGTGGGAGCAAAATGCACCATTTTACTCAAGCGATCCACAAAGACAACAATGGCATCATAGCCATTCCGCGTCTTAGGCAATTGTGTGATGAAATTCACACTTACATCAGACCAATTCCGCTCCGGAATCTGCAAGGGCTGAAGTAAACCGGCAGGTTTGCCAGAGATTGCCTTACTACGCTGGCATGTGGCACAACTGACCACAAAAGCGCGCACCTGGGCTGAAAAGGCCGGCCACCAAAAGAGGCGTCGCGCGGCCTTTCGGGTTTTGCCCACGCCCAGATGACCACTGTAAGGCGGATCATGCAGCTCCTGCATTATGTCAGTGCGCAAGGCATTGCAGTCCGGGACCACAATAGCGTCACCTTGCCACCAAAAGCCTTTGTCATCAGTGAGGATACTCACGTTGGCGGCCTCAGCGGGTCGGTGCCATACCCTTGACGGATGCGGACATAGAGCTCAGAGAGGTCTGCCGTGGGTAGCTCAGAAGCTTGACGAGTCGGACGCAAGCCAGCAGCCCGCACTCCAGAAGCATTCAAGGTGGCCAACGCAGCAGCGCCGCTAATGTTGCGACTCACAGGGTCCGCAACATTAAGACGGCCAGGGCGATAAACCCATTGGAAGTCGAATTGTGCAATGCACTCCGACCATCGAGCTTGACGCCGAGTCAAATGCTGCTGTGTGTGGAAATATGTAAACGGGCAATGATCCGTGACAACCGTAAATGCCACACCTTCCAGGTAGCAACGCCAGACACGTAAGGCGTGCACCACAGCCAGCAATTCCTGCTCGCCCGTAGTGTAATTTCGCTCTGCAGGGATGAGCAGGCGACTCTCAAACGCTAACGGGTGACCCTCTTGCAAGAGCACGGCACCAATGCCGGTCAAAGAGGCATCGCAGACAAGCTCATATGGCACGCCTTCCCGAGGAAAGGCCAGCACAGGCGGAGACGTCAGCGCGTGCTGGATTCCCTTAAATGCACTCTGGCATTCGGACGACCATTCCCAAGGTACGTCCTTACGAGTCACATTCGTAAGAGGAAGTGCCAAGTTCCCATAGCCTTGTAGGAACTTTCGAAAGTAGTTTGCAAAGCCCAAAAAGGAACGCAATGGAGGGACCGTCTTTGGCACAGGCCAATCCCGGACGACCGAAGTCTTCTTGGGATCAACAATTATTCCGTCCTTGCCTACGACATGCCCGAGGTATGTCAATTCTGGCTGGTTAAATGCGCACTTGGACCGCTTTGCGTACAAGTGATTGTCACGCAGCAGCTGCAGCACTTGGCGCAGGTGCTTCGCGTGATCCTCAGGTGTTTTGCTGAACACGAGGATATCGTCCAGATATACCAGCACAAAATGATAGAGCAAGGGGCCAAAGACCCTCGACATCACCGCCTGGAAAGCCGCCGGTGCATTGGTTAGACCAAAGCTCAGCACTTTGAACTGAAAATGTCCAAGCGGCGTCCGAAACGCTGACTTCGGGACATCTGCAGGCGTGATTCGAATTTGATGATACCCACTTGCCAGGTCCAGGGAGTAAACACCGTAGCCCCTGCGAGCCAATCGAACAGATCATCTATTCGAGGCAATGGATATCGATTCTTGATGGTAAGCTTGTTCAAAGCCCGATAATCGATGCACATCCGTAGAGTGCTATCCTTCTATCTGACAAAGAGAATGGGTGCTCCGTATGGCGACTGAGAGGGCTCAATGTAGCCCTTCGCCAGCAGGTCCTCGACCTGGGATTGCATCTCTCGAAATTCGAGAGGGCTAAGCCGGTACATGGGACGGTAAAGCGGGTGGGCGCCTGGCTCCAATGGAATTGTGTGAGCCACACCTCGGTGAGGAGGGAGACCGTCCGGAAGAGAGTCGGGAAAAACGTCCGCAAACTCATCCAGCAGCTTATCAAGAATGCCGCCATGTGAATCCGCAGCATTCACACACAAGTCAGGCTTGGACTCGTCATAATTGAACGCCACCATCACAAGAAATGCCGTCTCGACAGTGTTCTTGTGAATCAGCCGCTTCATCTGCATGGCGGACAGCAGAATGGGAGCCCCTGCCGCCAGCGGCGGTGCACAGGGAAGCTGCTTGCATAGGACAAGGCGCCGTGCGCCACGTTGTACCGTGCAAGTTCGGCGTTCATAGTCAAGGCATGCTGATGTGGCACGAAGCCAGTCATCTCCCAATATGACATCAAAAGCGACGGACAACGCAATTGCGTAGCAAAGCACCTCGGCTTTATATTGCTGAATGCGAATTGGAATTAAGCACAAACCCATCACAGTGGTGGGGTGGCCATCGGCCAAAGTCACTTTTGCTAGACCGTCTGCTTGCACAGGCAAGCCAGCGGAGCACACCAAATCCCTACTGACGAAGGACACTGAGGCCCCTGAGTCTATGAGGAACCTAGCCGGTGCCGAAGCAACCAGCCCCTCAAACAGCATAGTATGTCCACCATGGACGCTGCCAAGAAATGGGGTGCGAGCGACGTAGACCCGGACCGAGGTCGGGTAAGGCCTATGCTCATAAGCATCAACGCTACGCCTGAGGAGCGTGTGACCTGCCTCGTGCGAGGACAGCAGGTCCATCCCCAGCGGAGCTCGATTAGGTACGCCGCGCCTCGCCTCTGCGGCACAATGAAGAACAGCATTTATTCAGCCTCACGGCGCTCAGGCCAGCTCAAGTAAATATCAGCAGCCATTTGCAAAGCATTGTGGGCAACCCACACAAATAGAGGCCCTCCGGCCTCCAGGCCTTGCAATAAAGCAGAGATGGAGCGCACAACCGGCACGGTTGGCGGGCAAGCAATGCCAGCAAGATCAAACAGCTCAAGTGCGTCTGGCTGGATGATGTGGCTATCAGAGGCCAAGGTCAGGCACTCACGCTTCCCTTTGAAGCCGCCCTTGTCCCGGCCCATCGGGCGCTGTGGACGTGGCCCAGCAGATGCCGCCGTGCACTCCCTGGACATGTGGCCCGGCTCTCCGCACTTGAAGCAAGTAGCTCCCTCCATGCGCGGCTTGTGAAGTCCGCGCGCGGCTTGGTGAAGTCCACGCGCGGCTTGGAGAAACCGCCTTAAGGGCGCGGGTTCAAACCCTGGCGTGGCTGGAATCGCCTGTTGCGGCGGTCGGCTTCAGCACCATCTGCCTGCATCAGAGGTCGCTTGCTTGGACCTGCAAGGTCGGGCGTGCCGAGCACCTTGCGTGCATGCTCCACCATCTGTGTGAAGTCCATGAGCTGCTTCGCTGTCGTGGTATCGATGGCGACATGTTCGCGATAGCGCCGAGGCAATCCTGCCTTGAACCGTTGGCACTGTTCAAAGGGCGCCATAGGTACCGTGTGCAGCTTTGACAGCAGCAGCCGGAAGCTCCGCAATTAGGTCTCAAAAGCCTCCTTGCCCTCACCCTCCATGCGGAGCTCATCCAGGGCGTCACGGACGTGCAGCTCCTCGTGGGGTCCACCGTAGGTGGACAGGAGCGAGCTGCAAAAGAAGCTCCAATCGGCGGCTTTCTCGGGCGCGCCCTGCTTAATGGTACTCCACCAGTCCCGCGGCTGCCCTGACAGGTAGGTAGAAGCGAGGCGCACGCGTGCCTCCGCCTCCGTGCGGGAGCAGACGAACCAGTCGTCCATCTCGTGCAGCCAAGGCTGTACCCCGCCCTTGTCGCCGTGGCCAGAGAACTGCCGCGGTGGGTGAGCCCTGGCCAGGCCATGCTCAGGGGGTCCGTGGTTCTGGCGCCCAAGGTGCAATGTGGCATCCAGCTCTTGCATGCGCCTCTCTGTGGCGCGCAGCCGGACGAGGAGGGTGCGCAGCTCCGAGCAAAGCCTTGCATGGAGACGGTGTTGGGCTGGGTCCGTTGTAGGCGCTGCTGCTGCAAGGTCCTGCATGAGGAGGGCGATGCGTTGCACCTCCCCAGCCGACAAGCTTTCGGCTCCCAGCTCGGCATACCCTCCCAGGGCTTGTGCCGCAGCGGCCACTGGATCCACAGTATCTGGCCCTGCCACGGCCGTCGTGTCCACAGCCGACCGTCCTGGAGCAGGCGCCGTATCCACGACCGTCTGCTCCGCGGCAGCCGCTGCTTCCGCAGCGGTCCGCTCCGCGGCAGCCGCTGCCTCCGCAGCGGTCCGCGCCACGGCCGCCGCTGCATCTGCAGCGGTCCGCGCCTCCGCAGCCGCTGCCTCCGCAGCGGACCGCGCTGCCGTCCGCGCTGCCGTCCGTGGCCGGGCGGATCTTGCGCTAGAATGCGTGGGCGAAGTCATCTTGGCTGAGGGACACTGACGGATCAATACAGCTCCGACAGTCAACAGAGCCCACACGCCACACTGCAACACAAGGTGCGAGACTGCCGCAGCAGCAAGCGAGCAAGCAAGGCAGCGCGCAACTCCACAGCAGGCAGGCAGACAGCCGCGATGTGACCAAGACTGATGCTCACAAGCAATGCTGGTCACACGACTGATCTCACCACACAAAGACTGCAAGCTCAAGCTTCACCTCGAAAGGAGCGTACGCAGCAAGTAGCCTCAAGGATCAGTCAGCAATATGGCGTTGGTCGCCGGCTCAGAGCGCAAGGATGACGCAGCACCCGGCGCTTCTGCGGAGCCGTCCCACAGACCAACGTCTGGCAAGCAATTCAACTTTGACAAAAAAAAAGTCAGGCCAGAATATCAAGGAGATCCTTGCATCATCAGCGAGCACCAGAAGTCACAAGCACAATAGATGCAAGACCGCCTCTGATACCAATTGTAATGAATCTGCCCTGAACACGCAGTTAGAGGGAGAGAGTCCTTATTGTATTCGAGCATAGGGGGTTTAGGAGCCAACCCACTGCACAAGGAACCACTAGCGCATAGCGCAGCGGAAGACAGGCCCTGCGGCGCCGCCTTGACGGCGACTCCAGCTCCTGGGCGCAGGCCGGCGCAGCAGGCCCCGCAGCGCAGTGCGGCGGCGGCTGCGGCGGCAAGCAGCGGCAAGGCTGCTCCAAGGCTTCCTCGGCTCGAACTGATTGATGAGCCTCAGCCCCTGAGGCTCCTTCGTGCTTCCCCGTGCCACCCCCCCTCCAGGGGTGTGTGCAGCTTCGCCCCAAGGCCCGCCTTGCGGCAGGCCCAAAGATCCTCCCTTGGCCGGGCGGATCCTTGAGGGGTATTTCCGACGGGCGGGACCCGCACCCGGGCGGGCCACCGACCAGCCAGCCTGGCAGCTGGCAGAGCAGCTGGCCCAAATAATCGGTCATGTAATGCTAACAGAGCCGTGTGGCTTAACCAAACGGCTGTTTCACTACAGTGAGGGTGAGCAGTCCTTATTGGGTTCGGCCTCAGAGTACTTAGGGGCCAACCCACTACACAGTGAAGCACTAGCGCAAAGGCGCAGCGGAAGATAGGCCCTGTGGCGCCGCCGTCCGGCGGCGACTCCACCTCCTGGGCGCAGGCTGGCGCAGCAGGCCCCGCAGCGGAGTGCGGCGGCGGCTGCGGCGGCGAGAAGCGGCAAGGCTGCTTTGGGCTTCACGGGCTTGGACTGTCTGCTGAGCCTCAGCCCCCAAGGCTCCTTGTGCTTCCCCGTGCCACCCCGCCTCCAGGGGTGTGAGCAGGTTCGCCCCAAGGCCCGCCTTGCAGCGGGCCCCAAGATCTTCCGGTTTGAACCGGCGAATCATCGAGGGGTATTTCGAATGGCGGGACCCGCCTCCGGGCGGGCCCTTGCGCGCCCAGCCAGCCCGCCACCTGGCGGGCCCCTTGCGCGCCAAGCCGGCCCGCCACTTGGCGAGCCCACTTGTCCCAAAGATTTCGGTCATGTAATGCAACAGAGCCATATGGCTTAAGCAAATGGCTGGTTCATTACATGCATGGCCTCACTAACAAGTGAGCAGACATGCAAGAATGGTGCAGAAAGCGTCACCACACCCCACCCCCAGCTGCCTGGGACCTAGGCAGCTGCATCTCTAGGAGTTCGGCATCCTAACTACGACAGCGCTATGCGCAGCGCGGGCAGTACCACTGCCCCGCTGGCACCTAGACGTAGTCGCCCTTCTCCAACTCCATCTCCCGCGGCCAAACTTGCCCGAGCGCACGTGAGCGTAGCGCAGCTTGTCACGGTACTGCGTCACTGCTAGTTGTCCATGGCCTTAGGCTTGACCTTGCGGAGCAGTGCTCGCCCATAGAGGATAGGGGCTGGAAAAGCCAGCCCAAAAAAGAGTGAATAAAGGACGAGAAGGGGGTCAGAGGAAGCGCTAAGAAAAACAAGCACGCAAAGAAACAAAGCAGCTACGAACACTGAGTAACCCCTGCTAAGCAGCCGCAGAGCAGAGATGCTCGGCTCCTGGAACTCAGTCCCCTGGCCAGAGCCAGAGGCAGCAGCGAGGGCTCTGCCGGCACAGAGGTGCAGCGCGCGGGCCATAGACCTCTGCAGCGAGACGGCTAGGCGCATACGGTACAGTTGCGCCAGCGACCCGGCTGCAGGAAAATCTACCGGCTCCCTATGGAAGCGACGGGCGATGGTGTGGCGGGCGAGCTGGGTGAGCAGCTCGAGCCACCGAGCGCCCAGCGCCCCATGAATGTCGATAGCCAACGGGAAGAACTCGTCTTCCCGTGGATGGTCAGCGCAATTCAGCTCTTTCGCTCAATCGGCGCAGGCGACCGCATACCCAGCCTTGGTGGCACTTTGGGCTGGGTGCGGAAGAGCCTTCCCGGCTCCTCTCAGAATCGTCACCCGGCGCTCTGGCTTGTCCAAGCCCACCACTGGCTGCCTGCCATCCTTCTTCACGCGCAGAAGGTGGCCGTCGCGCCACATGTCTTGCTCAACCCCACCGCGTGCTTGAGAGTCTCCAAAGCTGGAGCGGCATTCGTCCAAGGCGGCCAGGCCATTTGCTGCCCTAGTGTTCTTTGGACGCCGGCTCCCGCTCTGTGGTCCGCGTGGCTCCTCCTCTGCTGCAGCACGGTCCTCGTCGGCTGCCACAAACCACTCCCGTCCTGCTGGGAGCGCCGGGGGGCTGGGAACCTAGACCTTAGACCTTAGGGTTTAGGTCGGACTTCATATAGCAACCGCCACGCAAGCAAGCGCTGCCGCACTTCTTCAACATCACAAATCACGCGTCACACTTGCTGCAACGCCGCGCTGCACCGAGGGGCCCCCGCCCGCTCCCGCCGCTCCCGCGCTGCTGCTCAGCGAAGACGCCACGGCGGTCGAAGTGTGCCGCCCCACCAAGATGACTCCACCACGCACTGTGCTGCGTTTACTCCTCGTCGACGTATCTCTGTACGGGTTGCACCCTGCCCAGCAGGTCACCCCATGGATCACCCCTTCGTACCTCAAGATATCCGCCCAGGGTTAGTCCCTGCTCGGTTTCGCCACGGTCGCCACCACCAACGCCGCCATCTTCGCACCATCATCACCACCACCACCATTGCTGACATGTCCGCCACGGTCGCAACCACCAACGCAGCCATATTCTCGAACCCTCGCAGTGATATATGTCAGATCACCGCTGAGGCGATCTCTCCGCAAGTAAAAGGTGTCTCTTCGCCTCACGACCTGCCCACTCACTCTCGCGTGGTCACCCCATTGGAAAACGACCTAGCGCCTCCGCTCACGCCGCCGACGAGGGTTTGGAGGCACGGCGCGTGTCGCAAGGCAACCACTTCAGGCTAGAGTGGCCAGGGGGCCGAGCAGCGAGAGATCCCCCGGCGGGGGTGACCGGCGAGAGATCCCCCGGCGGGGGTGACCACGCGAGAGTGAGTGGGCAGGTTGGGAAGACCCCTTTTTGGGTCTAGTGACGCTTTCTGCCACATTCTTTGCATGTCTGCTCACCTGGTAGTAAGACCATGCAGGCAGGCTGCTGCAAGTGACAAAGCAGAGTCCTGGTCTGTAGGCGAGCTCCAGGTATGGCACCTCGATACCTAATTCGCGCTCTACGGGCAGGCACGACATGACTAAGTTCCAGATTCTCGCCTCAAGCGTGATAACACCTCCGGCGTCTCATATGCCACTCGATCAACCCCAATTCGGCTTTGCTTTGGCCAGAATGCACCTGCCAATTTCAGGCTATGATGTCGGGCCTCTAGCATCTGGTCACTAACAGGCAGGTCAGAGCCATATGCGTCCTTATAGGGTTGAGTGCTTGGGGATTAGGGACAATCACCCGCCACGAGGTAGCTCTCCAACACAGCTGAAGACTTGCCCGGTGGCGCTGCCGCTAGGCAGCAGCTCTGTAACGTCCCTATCCCTACGCAATTAGGGTCAGAACGTCCTGTTTGGGTGTCAAACATAGGGTGTTCAGGAGACAACCCCCTTACAGATTGGAACGCCAGCGCACACAGCGGACACAGACGCGCACATAGCGCAGCGGAACGTCTTACCCTGAGGCACCGCCAGAAAGGCGGCGACTCGACCGAGGGTCAGCAGCTGTCCCCGCAAGGGGCGCAGCCATATACTCACAGAGAGCCGACGATGTCCGCAGCGACGAGCTCCAGCGACGGGCTGGGCAGCAGGCGGCAGCAGCAGCGCTGTGGCGGCGGTTGCGGCAGCAGGCAGCAGCAGGGCTGTGCCTCTCTTGGTGTCACTGGTCCGACTGAGTCTGGCCTCGGCCTACTACTGATAAGCGTTCCATCTGCCACCCCTCTCCTGAGGGGGTGACGAGGGTCGCCCCCAAGGTCCTCTCCCAGAGGGCGGGCCTGACAACGGGATACGACGGATCTAAGGGAGCTGGCCCATGGGGCCAAGGGACCGAGGTCATGCGGCCAAGAGGTCACGAGGGAGCTGGCCCACTCGGCCAGCCCGCAGGGCGTGAGCCGGAGGGGTGATGCTGGCCCACCCGGCCAGCCCGCAGGGCGTGGGCCCGAGGCGTCCGCACGGGGTACGGAGCCCAGGACCTCGAATCGTACTTAGCTAGCGGAGCAAAGCTACCGGTACCGTTTAGGACTTCCAAACGGTAGATACGATACGATCATGTAAGATTACCGGCACCGTTGGCACTCTCGCAAACGGAGGAAACGTTACAAGCTCCACCTCCTGGGCACCCGCTGCAGACTTGCCTCTAGCGGGACGCCGCCAAGGTCTCCACGGCGAGCCGTGTCGTGCCATACAGTATCGATTGCTAGGCAACGTCGATAAGGCAAATTTGTAAATGAGTCGGGTGTCGCAGCAGAGTCCACGTGGCCGGGAATGTACGCATGCATTTTAAAAAGTGAAAGCGAGACATTAAGGAACTCCATCAGCATTTGACTGGATCACAGATTAGAAGTAACCGACAGATGACGTGGTGTACATAGTGGAACTTGGAATGGAGGAGTCTCTTTATTTAAAATATGGTGAAAACACTAAGCAGTCGACAGCAGTGCAATGAACTAGATCCGGAACTAATCAGTGACCACACAGTGACCACACTGAGCACTGTAATCAACTGCCTCAGTGCCAGGTATTTCAGAGTCGCCCTACATTCCCAGTAACCAATTTTCGCGTTCGGGTCTTATCTCTCGGTAAAATCGGGTAACGGCCGATTAGGTCTTGCTTAGTAAGGAGGCTTGCCAGGATGCACACTGTAGAATCTCTGCATGTGGTACTGATGTGAGCACCACGGATAAGACGGCTTCCGAGTCGATATTCGGCGCACCAAGCATGCCTTGCCAATATCCCGGTTGACTTACCGGTGAACGGACTTCGACAGTAGAAGGCTCCTCGGCAGCAGATCCGTTTCTTTAAGGCTACCGTGCCTTTTCTTGGCACGCCCGTGGCGCGCGCTTGATGCCCGCTGGTGTATCAGCGGCAGCGGCAACGACGGCGACAACAACGACCTCGGCGGTGGCGCCGGCGAATCGACGAAGAGAAAGAGACTGAACCGAGTAGAATTTCCCAAATCCAGCCCTCTGCTCTGGTTGTCGGTCGGAAATAATGGAATTATTTTTGGAGCAGGCGCGTAGGCCCAATTGGCGCCCCCCTAGACCCTGTCCAAAGGCTAGTGTAACCCGAGACCACTATTTCTGCACTCCCCGTCTACCCTTGGTCCCAAGGCCAGTGTAGCCCGGGACCGCAATTCCTCACCTATTCACCTTGACCCGCCGCTAGCCTGGCCAGTATCCGCCATCACTAGTCAAGGTGGGTCACACCTATCGAAGCGGGCCTTACGCCTATCGGCGTCTTCTCGGGCTTTCAGAGAGCTTCTGCCCGTAAGATCGGGCCTGCCCGCCGAAGCCAGATCCACGGCTCGCAACAGATACGCACTTCTTGTGACTGGTCCAGATTGTAGGAGGGAGTTTGCCGGCCGATGCCAGTTCGACATTTCAGCGGCAGGTACGCACTTCTCTTGAGCAGTTTGGCTGGCAGAATGGGGATCGCCTGCCAATGCCAGATCGACGGCGCAGCGGCGAATACGCACTTATTTGACAGGGGCTGAGTTGGAGGTGCTGTGTTTGCGATTCCTGGTACACAGCTGTTTCACAGTAGACTGAAGGGTCAAGTGCCTCAGATGTCCACGGTTAAACCCACCTCACCTGCCTTGTCGGATCGACATCAATAAGCCATCGACGGGATATCTAATGACAGCCGCGGCAACGAGCCGCGCGGGGCAGCGGTCTCAGCAGCAGGCAGCTGCAGGGCTGCGCCTATCTCAGAGCTTCACTGAGTCTCCGATCTTCCGTCGGACCTCTCTCTACCCCTTACTCTTGTGCTTCTCCGTGCCACCTCCCCTCCAGGGTGCATGGGGGTTGGCCCAAGGCTGGCCCGCGAGAGCGTGCTTGACGAGGGATCATGAGCTGTATTCAGTAGGCGTCATGGCGCCAAGAATGGCCGCGGCAAAGCATGCCGCCAAGCATGGCCGAGGCCGGCATGGCCGAGCATGGCCGCTGCCGTAAATGCCGCGGGCGCACCGGGCCCACGCATGCCCCGAGCAAGTCTGGGGCCGAGCATGACAGAAGTATGCGGGGCCACCCTGACGAGCGTCGCGTTGGTTTCTGACACTCGAATTCAGAGCTTCACTGAGTCCCCGGCCTCCCGGTCGGGCCTCTCTCTACTCCTTCCTGTGGTGCCTCTCCGTACCACCCTCCCCCTCCAGGGTGCATGGGGGTTGCCCCAAGGCTCGCCCGCGAGGAGCGTGCCTGATGAGGGAACCGCGAGCTGTCTCCAGCAGGCGCCATGGCCGAGCTTGGCCGCGGCAGAGCATGCCGCCAAGCAAGGACGAGGCTGGGCATGGCGGAGCATGGCCGCGGCCGAACATGCCGCCCGGGGCGTCCGGACCCACGCATGCCACCGAGCATGTCTGGGCCGAGCATGAGGGAAGCATGCGAGGCCACCTAAACGAGCCTGGACGGAACGACAACAGCACGAGTGCCAGGGCGGCACGTACCATCTGGCAGGGGGCTAACGGCCAAAGACCTGAGCAAGATCCGGGGAACTTGCCCACAACTATTCGAACACCACGTAAGCATTAACGACACTGTTTGGCGCTCTTGATCCTGAAACGTCACATGCCTCCCCACCTAGGTGTTCACATCCTCGGTCACAAACGACAACACAGACTAGTGCAATATGAAACAAGCTAAATTGGAACAGTCCATTCGTGAGGTACGCATGGAGAGCGGACGGGCAATTGGCAAGATGGGCCGCAGGCTCCTACGTACTGTGATCAGGCCCACAGCCGAGCCACTTGACGAACTATTCACTGGACTAATGCCGGCGGAAGCTGTCCCAGTGTGACAAGATTCTTTCCACCTCATAATCCATTGATCCTCAACCAAGAGGGGAGGTTGGGCACGGCCACCCGGATGACAGGGCCGAAGCTGGTACACGTGGAAGACTGGATGAGTCGGCCACTGTATCGGGTATCCAGCTTACCTGCCACCTTACCAACAAGGCGCAACACAGGGAATGCTCCAACTTATCTGAGTAACAGCTTCCGTGTCCACTGCTCGCAAGGGAAGGTGCTTTGTACGTAGCACCCACGTCGAAAGACATTACGTCGACGTTGGCCAGCATACGCCTTATGCCGCTGCTGGGCAATTGCCAAGGAATACCAAGCCCTCCGCAGCTTCTAGGAGGTTCCCAGTAAAGGCTGTGGCGGTCGGTACGTGCTCCGGCCTCCCCACCTAGAAGGTTCAGGGATGACGTCCATACCTGATGAAGAAGGGTGCGTTCCTGGTGGACTCATGCCAGGCGTTGTTCACGGCATACTCCGCCGGAGCAAGGTACAAATTCCAGCCACTCTGACTAAGATTCACACAATTCCATAGCATGTCATCCAAGACCCAACATATCCTCTCACTTTGACCATCCCGTGCGGTGTGGAAAGCTGTGGACATTGAATGCTGAGTGTCAGTAAGCCTGCATTCCTTCTTCCCAAGAGTTTGTAACGTTCCTTACATTTGAGCGTGCCAACGGTGCGCGATAACCTTACATGAGCGTAGCGTATCTACCGTTTGGAGTCCCAAACGATGCGGGAACTTGGCTGCACTCCGTGTAGCTAAGTACGGTTCGAGGTCCGGGCTCCTTACCCCATGCGCACGCCTCGGGCCCACGCCCTGCGAGATGGCCGGGTGGGTCAGCTCTCCCTCAGGCCAGCGCTCTGCGGAGTGGCCGAGTGGGCCAGCTCTCCCTCAGCAGTACCCTGCGGGCTGGCTGGATTGGCCAGCTCTCTTGGCCTCATGGCCGCATGGCCTCGGTCCTGTGTCCTCATGGCCTCAGTCCTTTGGCCCCGTGAGCCAGGTCTTGGCCTGGCGCGCCACCTCCATGGCGCTAGTCACTGTGCAGCGCGCCAGTCTCTTGGACTCGCGCGCCGGCCTCTTGGCGCTAGTCTCTTGCCCTCGTGCTACAGGCTTCTGGCCCATTGTACCAGCCTCTTGTGTTCATCGTGTCCCCTTGTCAGGCCCGCTCCTCCGGGGGAGGGCCCTGGGGGCGACCCTCGTCACACCCTCTGGGCAGGGGTGGCAGGAGAACCGCTATAAGTAGTGGGCCTCGGCTGGACTCTTCAGTTCGACCAACGCCGAGAGAGGAGATAGTGCAAGGATCCCTCTGTATTTCTTTATTTTTCCTGTCGATTGAGATTGAAACTTTTTCCTGAGTGTACGTGGAGCTGTGATCGGCGAAGCGGCACGTGTGCCACCTCCTCGCCTTCGACATCCACGATCCGGGCTTTCAAGAATCCAAGCGGCTCTCCGTCCCGGCGGCAATCTTTATTGCCAAATCAGTACTTGCCCGCGTAAACCACCTGTGTCCGGCGGATTGCCGGCCGGTATGGAAGTGAACCTGGTCAATGGTGGGCGGCAAAGTCTGGCCTTATGCCAGGAATTGGATGGTGTGTCTAGTCCTGGTCCCTCCCTTTTGCTGCGCGTTCAGCTTCGTGGTTTGGAGGTATAATGCACGCGCTGTCATGATTGCTTCTTGGTCTGGGGCACCAGTCCTTTGAATATATCTTGACAGTGGATCCTCGATATGTCTGCCGCCTCTGACTTGATCCGTCAGTGTGTGGTACATGTTGCATGGAGTCGCCGGAGTCCAGCGCTTGTCCTAGTCCTCCTCCACCGGCGGTGCCTTCTCTGGAGGGTGAGGAGCTCGTCGATGATCTGGCGGAGCTCCAGGCGCCTATTGCGGACGACCTGACCTCCGATGACGCGCAGCGCAGCGCGCGCCTTCTGGAGCTCCATGAGGCCGCTATTCCTGTGTGTGAAGATCCTGCAGTTGCTGCCTTTACAAGCGCACTGCTGGAGGAAGTACAATCGCTCACCGCCCGTCTGTGTAAGGGCGAGAAGCGCATTCGCAAGCTGAAGACCAAAGTCCGTGTGTCGCAGCTTGGCCGTGCCAAGCCCGCCTTGCCGGCTAGATCCAGTGCACCGCCCTTCCGAGGCGGCCTCAACGCCTGGACAGCGGAAGATTTTAGATTGCTTTGTACAGTGCGGTACCGGCGTCCACACCGTGTCCGACTGGCAGCCACCTATCTCTCCGGGGATCCTGCCCAATGGTGGGAAAGTGTCAAGAAGTCATTTACCCCTCCGTGTATAATCGTTGGGTCTTCTTCGTATGATCATTGTCGATTATGTTCGGCGAGGTACATGCCGAGCTCAATGCGCGCAACGAATTGGACATCATTCGTATGCGCAACATTGACTTCGAGGATTATGTCCGGCTTTTCCACATGTTGCTCAGCAAGCTCAACACCAGACCTATGGACAATGCTAAACAGTGCCAAAGGTTTCAAGCGGGGCTCCCAGAGCACGTCGCTCTTCTCGCTCAACTGGATCCGGTGACCTTCCAGCCTGTGGAGACTTTGGACCGCCTCATCGAGCAGGCGCGCCTTACGTTCGCGATGTACCTGCGCAAACGTCCCCTGGCGGAAGCCGCCGTCAACCCGGCTGCCCTTTCATCTTCGAAGCGTCGGCAGTATGCCCAGTACAAGTGCCAAGCCCTACGTGGGGCAACGGCGCCCAAACAAGCCAGTGGCCTTCGTTCCCGAGGAGGACAGAGCTTGCTATCGCTGCGGCCAAAGGGCCACCGTATACGCGACTGTACCCTAGCTGCCAAGCACCTCCCATCAACAAGCAAGTCTGCTCCACCCGGCCCCAAGGGACAGTATAAGGGCAAGAGCAGACGTAACTGCCTTTCCTTAACTCCTGTGTGGAGTCCTCAACTGCATGATGTGCATACGCTGTTTGAACGCGTAGGACATGCTTGTCCGCAGTCTCCTATTCCAGTCGTACGCTCCCTGCATATGCTAATGAAAGCCTTAGTGACTGGTGGTTCCTTTGTTGTCTGGGTCCCCCGCAGCCAAGTGCAATCAGCTGCTCAGTTGTATATGAATTGGATGAAACATCAGGGGGCTGACGACCCTGTATTTGCGTCATCGTGCGATGCAGGCGAGGATTAAATCCTCCATCACAATCAGGATTGTCCCTGCTCTGTCGCTACACAGCAGGCCATCCCCACGTAGTACCTGGTGCTGCTGGATCACCCAGGAAACTGCTGATATATGAAGTTCGCAAATTTAGTCTTGCTTCAGTTGGCGGCTTAGTACTTTGTGCTTCCACGCCCAGTATGCTATTTACGGGCACAGTGGCTGGTCAGTCAGCCCAGATCCTCATCGATACGGGTGCTTCGGTATCCTGTCTTAGTAAGACTTTTATGTAATAACAATGACTTGCCTGTGCAAGCCATTCATGTGATGCAAGCTACATTGGCAAATGGTCATCATTAAGAGTTTTGGGCATTTGCAAAGTACTCATCCGCATCCAATGCTATATAAGACGGTTGTGTCTCGTCATGTCATTAAAATGGCGTCTGCCTTTGATGTGACCTTAGGCGATGATTGGCTCTGTGCCACCGCGTCTGTGCTTGATTGCAAACAGCGCACATGTGTCGGCCGACGTGGTACTCGTCGAATTTAAATTGTCCAACGTCGACATAACTGTGTACCACCACCTATGCAAGACTCTTCTCTGCAGCTCTCAGCTGTGCGGATGAAGAAGCTCCTTCGCAAAGAAGAGCTCGGCTGCGTATCTGGGTGTTGTGAGGAGTGCTGATTCTCCCCCTGACTCTGATGTGAGTATCGTGGCCTCACGTAGTACGGCTATTGACAAGTTGTTGGCAGATTATACGGACGTCTTCTCGGATGCACTTCTAGACGGTTTGCCTCCGGATCGAGGTATGGCTCATACCATTCCACTGGAGCCCGGCGCTGTCCCGCCGTACCGTCCTATGTAACGACTTGTCCTCTCGATTTCGAACTATGCAGTCCCAAGTGACGGAATTGCTCCGTAAAAGGCAAATTGCACCTTCGCAGGGCCCGTATGGTGCACCTGTTCTCTTCGTCAGAAGAAAGATGGTGGTCTCCGGATGTGCGTCGATTACCGTGTCAAGAACAGTTACCCCTTGCCTCGTATAGATGATCTGGTCAATCGTCTTGCGGAAGCTAAAGTGTTCAGCTTTCTCGACTTGTAAAGTGATTATACCAGATTCGTATCACTCCTGAGGATGTTCGGAAGTCAATCCGAATCCATTTGGTACGCTGGTCGGACACTTCCAGTTCAAGGTGCTGAGCTTTGGTTTAACCAACGCACCTGCCACGTTTCAGGCAGTGATGACGGAAGTTATTGGCCCCCTCTTGTATGACTTCGTGCTGGTCTACTTGAATGACATACTGGTGTTTAGGAAACACCTGAGGACTACGTACGGCACCTGCGGCAAGTCCTGCAGCTGCTACGTGCAAAATTTTGTATGCCAAGACTTCCAAGTGTGTGTTCAACCAGCCCAAATTGACGTACTTAGGGCATGTGGTGGGCAAAGACGGGGTGCGCGTCGACCTCAAAAAGACAGTAGTAGTAAAGGACTGGCCAGTGCCGCGGAATGTGCTGCAGTTGCAATCCTTTCTGAAATTCGCCAACTATTTCCGAAAATTCCTCCAGGGATATGGAAGCATGGCATCTCCTCTTACGAAGCTCACTCGTAAGGACGTACCCTGGGGATGGACGTACGAATGCCAGAAGGCGTTCGAAGATATGAAACGGGCATTGATATAACCACCCGTTTTGGCTTTGCCTCGAGAAGGCATGCCATTTGAAGTAGTCTGTGACGCCTCTTTGATCGGCATTGGTGCCGTTCCCCTGCAGAAGGGTCATCCCGTAGCAATTGAGAGTCGCCTGCTCAGTCCTGCAGAGCGAAACTATACTACGGGGGAGCAGGAGTTCCCTGCTGTTGTGCACGCCCTCCGTGTGTGGCGATGCTATCTCGCCTCGCGGGTGTTGAATTACCGTCGTAACGGATCATTGGCCGTTGACCTACTTTCACACACAGCAGCAATTGAGCAGACGTCAAGCACGGTGAGCTAAGTGCATGGCACAATTTCATTTCCAGAGGTTGTACCGCCCTGGAAGAGTCAATGTGGCGGACCTGGTGAGCCGCAACATTGTAGGGGCTGCTGCGGCGCTTGACTTGTGTGCTACAAGGATTCAGACTGCAAACGTGCAGCCTACCCGTGGGGCCGCAGGAACGAGCACCGCCAACCTCTCTGAGCTGTATGTGCATATTCGTGATGGGTATGGCACAGACCCTGGGTTTGCACTCGCAACCAATACACGCACAGTGGTTTTTGACCAAGGCTTCTGGTGGCGAGGTGACGCCGTGCTGCAATGCCTTGCGCATTAGTATCATGAAAGAGATGCATGAGCCGCCTTATTGTGGTCATTTAAGTATGGGAAAGACAAAGAAAGCTATTCAGCTTCTCGTGTGGTGGCCGCTCTCGCAAGTCCACGTACGCTCTTTTGTCAAGACGTGTGCTACTGCCAGCGTAGTAAGACACGCTCTCACAAGCCTGCCGGGTTGCTCCAACCTTTGAAATTGCCTCCGCGGAACTGGTCTGATGTTAGTGTGGATTTCATCACCCAGTTGCCCAAAACGCGCAACGGGCTATGACGCCATTGTCGTGTTTGTGGATCGTTTGAGTAACATGGTGCATTTCGTACCTACGACCACACGTGTAATAGACTCGCCCCTACATACGCAGTTAGGGTGAAGTCCTTAGTCAGTTCGGCTGTAGGAGGTTTAGGACCAAGCCACTATACGGAGATGCACTAGCACACAGCACAGCGGAAGATAGGCCCTGTGGCGCCGCCGTCCGGCGGCGACTCGACCTCCTGGGTGCGAGCCAGCAAATGGCCCTTGACGGGCGCAGCCACGGGCTTGCGCGAGCCAGCAACTGGCCCTTGACGGGCGCAGCCACGGACTCCCCGCAGCGAGCCCCGCAGCAGGCTGCGGCGGCGGCTGCGGCGGCGAGCAGCGGCAAGGCTGCTCCCGGGCTTCACGGTTCGAAGTGCTGTCGAGCCTCAGGCCCCTGAGGCTCTTCTTTGCTTCCCCCGTGCCACCCGCTTCCAGGGGTGTGAGCGGGTCGCCCCAAGGCCCACCTTGCGGCGGGCCCAAAGATCCTCCCTTGAATGGGTGGATCTTGGCGAAGGGTATTTTAGACAGGCGGGACACCTGGGCGGGCCACTTGCCCGGCCAGCCAGCCCGCCAGCTGGCGGGCCACCTGGCCCAAATAATCGGTCATGTAATGTAAACAGAGCCATGTGGCTTGACCAGACGGCTGGTTCATTACATACCTCCCCACTCTGGTCTTCACGTCCTGGGGAACACCGAGAGAACGGTTGACAGGTAATAAGATGCCCGACGAATGCTGCCTCGACCAAGCCTAGGAGATTACCACCCTTGGCCGGGCATTCCCTAAGAGCACCTGGACAATATGCCAAATCGGCCACAGGCTCCCACGTGTTGTGCTCGGGCCCACACCCGAGCCACTTCACCAGACACTCACGGGTCTTCTCTTACAGCCCGCAAAGATAAGTGCTTCGTGCTCAGCAGCAATTGAGCACCAACATCGAGGGAAAGATCCTTCCGATGTTTGTCAGCATAAGCCTTCTGGCGACTCTGGGCAATTTTTAAGAAATGCCCAGCCCATCTCTGAGCCTCCAAGAGGGTCCCAATGCAGGCTACCGCGGCGGGAACATTGTTCCGGCCTCCCTACCACTTGAAGTGGAGCTCGGGGATATTGGCCACCCGGGCCAAAAGCCCCTCTACCAAAGCACAAACATACCCTTTACGGATACGCATGTACAGCTGATAGGGGTCAGCCGTGATGCAAGGGAGCCAACACAATTGCGTTGCGAATGTGGCTTATGCAAAGCCCGAGAATCAGTGCACATCAATGCACATGTGGTGAACCAGCCGTCTGGTTAAGCCACATGGCTCTGTTGACATTACATGAGTAGCTATTTGGGCCAGGTGACCCGCCAGCAGGCGGGCTGGCTGGCTGGCCAAGTGGCCCGCCCAGGGACGGTTCCCGTCTAGGGACGGTTCCCGCCCAGAGACGGTTTCCGCCCAGAGACGGTTTCCGCCCAGAGACGGTTTCCGCCCAGAGACGGCTCCCGCCCGTCCTGAATTACCCTTCGCCAAGGTCCGCCCATTCAAGGGAGGATCTTTGGGCCTGCCGCAAGGTGGGCCTTGGGGCGACCCGCTCACACCCCTGGAGGGGGGGTGGCACTGGGAAGGATAAGGAGTCTTGGGAGGCAGAGGCTAGACAATCAGTTCGAGCCAGTGAAGCCCCAGGGGCAGCCTGCTGCTGCTCGCCGCCGCAGCAGCTGCCGCACTGCTGCGGGCCTGCTGCGGGGCGCCCGTGGCTGCGCCCGTCAAGGGCCAGTCGCTGGTCTGCGCCCAGGAGGTGGAGTCGCCGCCGGACGGCGGCGCCACAGGGCCTGTCTTCCGCTGCGCATTGCGGTA
>WELB01000035.1:730539-761855 GCA_009602725.1 Spirogloea muscicola
GCTGGTCGCGCCCTTGCAGCAGCCTCTGGCTTGCGCAGCGGGGTTGCTCTTCCTCCCCTCAGCTCATCTGACTTCCTACTGCTGACACGGGGGTATTGAGGGCGCCCTGTCTGCCTAGCCTTTGGCTCCGTCATGAACACCTGTATGCATCTGGCTGGCATTTCACAGCCGATTCTTTCATATCAGCAGCCGCTTTCTTTGCGGTGCCGCCCTGCGGAACGGTCGTGAGGGCGGCGGCGGCCATGGCCCGGCGGCCCGGGCGGCCCTGCGGCGACAGCTCCGGCGAGCCGCGGTGAGCTGCGTCTCACTTGCCCGCGCGTCGCCCACGTGTCGCACGCCAACGATACCGGGGCCGCTTGCCGTTACCACGCGTTAGCGTTCAACCCACGGTTAAACGTCACGTAACGGATGGGGACGTTACACTTGGTGCGCAAGAGCGGCGGATTCCCGGAGCATGGACTTGCTAGGGCTCATGCACCTCGCCAGTTCTCGGGACAGGGCGACCGAGGCGGGTTGCAGTCGTGGCTGGACGAAATGGACGAATGGTTTGAGTGCTCCAACACGGACGCGGAGGCACGCGTGCGTCTCGCAGTGACTTACCTGTCAGGGGAACCACGGGAGTGGTGGGGTACCCTGAAGCAGAGTTCCACACCTGCAGAGTACAACCGTTGGAGCTTCTTCTCCGACTCTCTCATCTCGGTCTATGGGGACCCGCACGCGGAGCTGCGTGCTCGCGATGAGCTTGACAAGCTCTTCATGGACGGCGAGACACTCGAGGCCTATGAGGCTTATGTGCGGCGTATTCGGCTGTTGTTGTCCAAGCTCCGCAAGGAGCCTATGCGGCCTATTGATCAGTGCCAGCGCTTTAAGGCTGGATTGCCTTCCCGCATGCACAGCTGGGTCGCGATCGACTCCGCTACATCTGAGCTGGTGACAGACTTCACGAAGATGGTGGAGCTTGGCCGCAAGGTGCTCAGCACTACCGATATTGCTGGTCCCAGCAAGCGTCCCCAGTTGAGGCAGGCGCATCTGAGGAGCCAGAGCGCGATATGAAGCGGTTCAAGCAGAACTCGTACGCTCGTCCAGGCGGCTTCCCCAAGCCGCGAGTGCAAGGCGCTGGCTGCATTCGGTGCGGTGCCAAGACTCACTTGCTCAGGGACTGCCCGGAGGCAGATCAACCTTCTGCGAACCCACGTCCACAGCGCCCTATGGGCCGGGACAAGGAGAACTACAAGGGCAAGCGTGAGTGCCTGACCCTTGCCTCCAATGCTGCAAATGTCTACAAATGGCTATCTGAGCTGGCCTGAGTGCTGTCAGACTGAAGAAATGTTGTTCTTCATTTGCCACAGAAGCGGCGTGATTGACCAAGCTCCGCTGAGGATGTCGTCGTTGTGCTCGCACGAGGCGGGACACCGGCTCTTTAGGCGTTGTCTTGATCCTAGGCCTATGACACACTATGATTTTGAGGGGCTGGATGCTTTGGCACCGGCCACGATCCTCATAGACTCCGGGGGCTTTAGGCCTTTCGGTTTGGTGTGGTGTGGTTTTGTGTGCTCCGCTGACTTGACTTTACAAGCAGCTGCCTTGTCTAGGCTGACATTTTGATGTCCCATTCACAATATCAGGCCAAGTGCCTTTTTACGCCATGCCTTGGCTGCTGCATTGGATGTGCTATTGGGTGATGACTGGCTTTGTGCCACATCTGCATGCCTTGCTCTTGAACACCTTGTGTGTGAATGCTGCGGATTTACATGGCGGGGTTCTTGCTATGTTGCTGAACGCGAAATGCAATCCCAGGTCGCGAACCTGCTGCCGATGGGCTCCGTTGAGCCATCTTGCCATGCAGAGCACCCGTCCTCTTTGTCAAAAGGAAGATTGGTATCCTACAGATGTTCATTGATGGCTTTGCATCATCAACATTCGCACCGCCGTTGTGTTGGCTACCTTGACTGCTTCTGGAGTGCGGGCTGCAGGATGGCGTCCGACTCGTCAAGCTTCTCGGCAAACCTCGGCTGACCCTTATCAGCTGTACATGCGTGTCCGTAAAGGGTATGTTTGTGCTCTGGTAGAGGGGCTTCTCAGCCCAGGTGGCTAGCATTCCCGCGCTCCGCTCCAATTGGGGGGGAAGGCCGAAACCAGGTTCCCGCCGTGGAAGCCTTCATTGGGACCCTCTTGGAGGCTCCGAGCTGAGCTGGGCATTTCTTGGAAATTGCCCAGAGTCGCCAAAGGCTTATGCTGCCCAACATCGAAAGGATCTGTCCTTCCATGTTCGTGCTCAAGTGCTCCTGAGCACGGAGTACTATCTGATGAAGTGTCTCGGGTATGGGCCTGAGCACAAAACGTGAACACCTGTGGTCAATTTTGCCAATTGTCCAGGTGACTGTTCTCTTGGTGTTCCCGAGGACGTGAACACCAGAGTGGGGAGGAATGTAGTGAACCAGCCGTCTGGTTAAGCCACATGGCTCTGTTGACATTACATGAGTGGCTATTTGGGCCAGGTGACCCGCCAGCAGGCGGGCTGGCTGGCTGGCCAAGTGGCCCGCCCAGGGACGGTTCCCGCCTAGGGACGGTTCCTGCCTAGAGACAGTTCCCGCCCAGAGACGGTTTCCGCCCAGAGACGGTTTCGCCCAGAGACGGCTCCCGCCCGTCCTGAATTACCCTTCGCCAAGGTCCGCCCATTCAAGGGAGGATCTTTGGGCCTGCCGCAAGGTGGGCCTTGGGGCGACCCGCTCACACCCCTGGAGGGGGGGTGGCACTGGGAAGGATAAGGAGTCTTGGGAGGCAGAGGCTAGACAATCAGTTCGAGCCAGTGAAGCCCCAGGGGCAGCCTGCTGCTGCTCGCCGCCGCAGCAGCTGCCGCACTGCTGCGGGCCTGCTGCGGGGCGCCCGTGGCTGCGCCCGTCAAGGGCCAGTCGCTGGTCTGCGCCCAGGAGGTGGAGTCGCCGCCGGACGGCGGCGCCACAGGCCTGTCTTCCGCTGCGCATTGCGCTAGTGCTTCCTTGGTGTAGTGGGTTGGCTCCTGAACCCACTATGTTCGAACTCAATGAGGACTTCTCTCTTTAACAGACGTGTTTAGAGCGTAGTTCACTACAGCACATGTTGAGTGCCAGTCTTCTTCTGACAAAGAGAATAGTTGCTCTGTATGATGCAGATGTTGCACAAAGCCAGTCATCACCCAATATAACATCAAATGCAGCAGCCAACGCAAATGGCGTAACAAGGCACCTCGGCTTTATATTGCGATGTTATGCAAATGGGAACCTTGCATAGAATCAACACCGTTGAGTGGCCAGTGGCCAATGGCAAACCAGCTGCTTGAAAATGCAAGCCAGTGGAACACGCATAACCACACCACATCAAACCGAAGGGCATGGAGCCCCCTGAGTCTCTGAGGATCCTGGCCGGTGCCTCAGCATCCAGCCCCTCAAAAGCATCGTGTGTCATAGGCCAAGGCTGACTAGCATCAACACTGCGCCTAAGGAGCCGGTGTCCCGCCTCGTGCGAGCACACGAGCGACATCTCCAGCGGAGCTTGATCAATCACGCCGCGCTTCTGTGGCACAATGAAGAACACAACTTCCTCAGCCCGACGGCATGCAGGCCAGCTCAGATAGAAATCTGCAGCCACTTGCAAGTCATTGTGGGCAACTCACACAAATAGAGGCCCTCCGGCCTTCAGACCGTGCAACAAAGCAATAATGGAGGCAAGGGTCAGGCACTCACGCTTGCCCTTGAAGGTGCCCTCCCGGCTCATAGGGCGCTGTGGACGTGGCTTCGAAGGTGGAGCTGCCTCCGGGCAGTTCCTGAGCAAGTGATTCTTGTCACCGCACTAAAGCAACCAGCACCTTGCATTCGCGGCTTGGGGAAGCCGCCTGGACGAGCGTACGAGCCTTGCCTGAAGCTCTTCGTGTCACGCTCTGGCTCCGCAGATGCGCCTGCCTCAAGCAGGGGACGCTTGCTCGAAACAGCAATATCTGGCGTGCGTGCTGATCACCTTGCGGCTCAGCTCCACCATCTTTGTGAAGTCCGTGACAGGCTCAGACGTTGCGGGTTCCACGGCGACCCAACTGTGCATGCGGGAATGCAAAACAAGCCATAAATCTGTGGCATCGATCAATGGGCCGCATCGGCTCCTTGCGTAGCTTGGACAACAACAGCCGAAAACACCGCACATATGTCTCAAAGTCCTCGCTGGTCTCGCCGTCCATGAAGAGGGCGTCCAGCTCATCGCGGGCGCGCAGCTCCGCGTGCGGGTCTCCATAAAGCGAGATGAGGGAGCTGGAAAAGAAGCCCAACCGTTGTACTCTTTGGGCGTCGAACTCTGCTTCAGGTACCCCACCACTCCCGTGGTTCCCTTGACAGTTAAGTCACAGCGAGGCGCACGCGTGCCCCCGCGTCCGTGTTCGAGCACTCGAAACATTCGTCCATCTCGTCGAGCCATGACTGCAACCGGCCCCGGTCGTCCTGACCTGAGAACTGTCTGGGTGCATGAGCCCTAGCAAGTCCATGCTCCGGGGCTCCACTTCTCTTGCGCATTGAGTGCAATGAGGCATTCACCTCTTGCATATGCCGCTTCTCGGCGCGCTGCCCGACGAGTAGGTAGCGAAGCTCCGCGCAGATCCTCGCATTGAGGCGGTGTTGGGTTAGGTCCGTCGTAGGCTGGGCTGATGCCAGATCCTGCACGAGGAGGGCCATGCGCTGCACCTCCCCCGCCGACAAGCCGTCGTGGCCCAGCTCGGCGCCCAGCTCGGCGTGCCCCTCAAGGGCTTGCCCCGCAGCAGCCAGTGCATCCGCAACTAGCCCTGCAGCAGCCGCTGTATCCACAGCCGACCGCCCCACAGCAGGCGGTGCACTTGCAGCCGACCGCTCTTCCTCCCTCGGAGGGCTCGGTTGCGCACTGGATGTACGCGAAGTCATGCTCTCTGAAGAACACTAAGTGATCAATTCAGGCCCCAGCAGTCAGCATTCATACTGCATCGCAGGACATCGCAAGACTGCGGCCGCAGCGAGCGAGCAAGCAAGGCAGCGCGCAACTCCACACCTCCAGAAGCAGGCAGGCAGACAGCCGCAGAGATGACCAAGACCGATGCACTCGATGAAGTCGATGCTGGCCACACGACTAACCCTTACCACACAAAGGCTGCAGGCTCATAGTCACACCTCGACAGGAGCGAATGCAGCAAAGTCCTCCAAGCCAGTTGATAATTGGCGTTGGTCGCTGCTGGCTCTACGGAAAAATGACTCCGCACCCGCGCTTCCGCTGGGCCACCTCACGCACCAACGTCTGGCAAGACACTTTAACTCTAACAGAGAAAAGGTCAGGCCAGCGCATCAGGAAGGTCCTTGCATCATCAGCAGCAGTTAGCAGGCACAGAAACATGACAAGCCCGATGGATGCAAGACCACCTCTGATACCAAATGTAGTGAACTCGCCGCTACACACGCAGTTAGGGTGAGCAAGTCTTTATTAGTTCGGCTGTAGAGGGTTTAGTGACCAACCCACTACACGGAGAAGCACTAGCACATAGCACAGCGGAAGATAGGCCCTGTGGCGCCGCCATCCGGCGGCGACTCGACTTCCACAGCCCTTGCCCTTGCCCAGGTCGAGGGCGCCGCCGACGCCGCCGCCGCCCCTCCTAAACCCCGGGCCGCCGCTGGCGCCGCCGCCGGCGGCGCCCGCCATGGGGTCCGCGGCGGCGANTGGAAGGTGCTCCCGCCACCGCCGCCCCCGTCGCCGCCGCGCCGCCCGCCGCCGCCCCACCCGCGCGTTCAGGGCGCCGTCGCCGGAGCCGGAGCCCTGAGTACCCCCAGGCCAAGTTCGCTTGGGCGCAGCGGTTTCTCACCCTGGCCGCCTTCCATGCCGCCACTGCGCCACCTTGGAGCAGCCCCCCTTCTTCCGCCGCAGTCATCCCCGCTTGAGGCGCCCGCGCGCGCACAGTGCCCAACTTGCCCGCGTGCTTCGCCAAGCCGAAGGGTGTCTCCATGCACCGGAAGCATTGCAAGGGGTATCCCAGCCCCGCCGGCACGACGCCCGGTGTGACCGCCGCAGCTGGCAACCCCATCGCCACGGTCCTGGCAGCCTCACCCCAGGAGCAGGCCACGGAGGAGCATACATCGCCTCCCGCTCAGCCGCCGTCGCCGCCGCCGCCGTCGCCCTCGACGCAGCCCGGAGTGGCCGCCGCAGCTGGCAACCCAACCGCCCCGGTCCTGGAAGCCTCACCCCAGGAGCAGGCCCCGGAGGAGCATACATCAGAAGAAGAAAGTGCTCGCCCATTGAGGATAGGGGCTGGAAAAGCCAGCTCAAAAAAGAATGAACAAAGTACGAGAAGGGGGCCAGGGGAATAGGGGGCTAGGCGAAGCACGAAGGAAGACAAGCACAAAAGGAAACAAAGCGGCTACGGAGCCTCCCGCTCAGCCGCCGTCCCCACCGCCGTCGTCCCCACCGCCGTCGTCCCCACCGCAGTCAGCGCCATCGTCGCAACCCCCCTCTCCGCCGTCTCCACCCCTGCCGAGCGAGCCGGCTCCACCGCCGTCGCCCCCACCTCTCTCGTGCGACCCGCCGCGGTGCCAGCTGTGCCAGAGGACCTTCCCCACGCGGGCCGGCCGGTCCAACCACCAGCGAACTTGCACGTGCCGTAACAACCGGGCGGAGCAGGCGCGGAGCGCAGCGGCCGCTGACGGTCGCCGGGGCAGACCAGGCAGGCATCCCGCGCCGTCCCCGCCCACGCCTCACCACTGGCAGTGGCTGGCAGGCCTCGGCCTGGCCGCAGTTCACCGCCAGGCGGCCCTGCCGCTCCTTCGCCACGTTTCGCGCTGGGCGCGCCCACACCTTCGCCGCGCGCTCCGCCGGGTGACGCAGCGGATCGTCGCGGACCACGGGGACGAGGCGGCATGGAAGTTGTTCATCCTCTTCCCCCGGCTGTTGCTCGGGCGGGTCTCTCCCGGCAGCCGCAAGCAGGGCCAGGCAGCCCCTCTTGGAACGCGTCCACTTGTTCGAGAGCGGGCACTGGGAGGAGCTCCTGACGAGGCACGACGCAGCCGTGGCGGCGTCCGCGGCCAACCGTGGTGGCCGAGGGGCAACACACGACCGGGCCGCCAGCGTCCGCAGGGCTGTTCGCTACGGCCACGCGGGTGAGCTCTCCCGGGCTGTGCAGGCCCTGGACGATGCGATGCTGGCGCCCACCAATGCGGCCACTCGGGCGGCCCTGGACTCCCTCCCTCCCCCGGCCAGCTCCTCCCTGCCACCGTGGTTGGCCGCGTTCGCCCCGCCGGAGGAGGTGGTCTTGGAAGCCGACGCCCTCAAGAAGGCTCTCCAGACCAGCCATCGCGCAGCCGCCAACGGCCATCCCGCATGCTCACTGAGCACCTGCAGGAGATCTTCCTCGAGGGTGAGGCGGCAGACTTCAACGCGCTGCTGCAGATCTGCCAGCATATGGCCCGAGACAACGTGCCGGCCAGCATCCGCGGCGTCCTGTGCACCGGCACGCTGGTCGCCCTCGACAAGCCGAGCGGGGGAGTCAGGCCCATTGCCATTGGGGAGGTCCTGTACCGCTTGGTGAGCCGCGTACTCTGGCAGCAGCATGCAGGGCCGGCGCAGGTGCACATGGCGCCACACCAGTACGGCGCGGGGCTGCGAAGTGGGGGCGAGGCCGTCGTCCACGGAGTTCGTGCGACCTTGGACCAGCACCCGGGGTGGCTGGTGCTGGCCGTGGATGTGAAGAATGCCTCCAACACTGTGGAGCGCGCCAGTATTGCGGAGGAGCTCCGGGCATCCTTTCCCTCCCTGATACCCTTTTTCCGCTTGGGGTACGGTCAGCCCAGCGACCTCCTCTGGTTGGACAGGGGGAGATCAGGTGGAGGTTCTACATTCCCAAAGCGGGCACGCGGCAAGGGGATCCCCTCGCCGGCTTCTACTTTGCGCTCGCTCACCATCGGGCTCTGCAGGCTACCGCGGCGGCACACCCAGGCGTCCTACTCCCCACATTCGCGGACGACACCACCATAGTCGGCCCTCCAGAAGATGTGGCGGCGGCCTTCGCCGCCTTCACGCAGCAGCTGGCCACCCTCGGCCTGTCCATCCGGCCGGCGAAGTGCGCGGCTTGGTCCCCTGGCGAGATCCCACCCACCCTGGCGCTGCCCCCCGGCTGCCGGACTCCGGCAGACGGCTTCACCCTCCTGGGAGTCCCCATCGGCACGCCGGCCTTCGTGGAGGGGCAGCTGCGAGCCCGCCTCGCGGAGCACCTTCAGCCCGCGGCCCGGCTCCCCGAGCTGGAGGATATGCAGCTGTCGTTGGCCATGCTGACCAAGGCCATCGGGCAGCGGCCCCAGTACTTGACGCGGGCCACTCCGCCGTCCCCAGAGGCATTGGCGGCGTACGAGGCTTTCGACGCGGGCATGGTGGCGAGCTTGGCGGCCCTGGTCCGCCACCAGGGCTTCCCCCAGTCGCCAGCCGCTATCCACCAGGCGGCGCTACCCATCAGCCACGGGGGTCTCGGCCTGCGCCCGCTCGTCCGCTCATGCCGGGCTGCATACCTCGGCAGCTGGGCGCAGACTGCCGCCTCCGTGGCCCAGCGCTTCATGGTCCATGGCCGGCGTGCACTGGAGCAGGCGGTGGTGGAGGTCGACGTGGGCGCGCTGCCGTTCCAGGTGTCACTTCGCTCCGCCCATCAGGAGCTGCTCGCGGCGCACCCGGACCTGGCAGGCCAGGCGGTCTCCTTTGCACACCTCGCGCACACCGCTGACCTGCGAGTCCAAGCGCGCTTCGCGGCCGTGGTCGACAAGGCCGCCTACACCACCGCCGTGCTGCAGCTCCCCGAGGCCGACCTGCGCGGGCGCGCGAGACTTTAATCGGCCTCTTCCCCGGGGGCAGCGGCGTGGCTCCAGGCCCTCCCACTCAACGACGCCCTCGCCCTCCCGGACGAGGTATTCCGGAGTGCCGTCCACAGGCTCCTCGGCCTGCCGCTGCCATGCCTCGAAGGCGTGCGTCAATGCGAGTGTGGTGAGCGCGGGGCCGAGCAGGGGGAGCTGGCTGCGCACGTTCTGCGCTGCTCGCAAGGCGGAGAGCGGACAGCGGCCCATGACCGCCTCCGGGATGCAATGGATGGCATCCTGGTGGAGGCTGGCTTCTCTGTGGTAGCGGAGCACTCCGGCGCATGCCGCTCCAGGAAAGGGCCGACGGTCTCCACGCCCGTCGTGTCGACCTGGTGGCCACCCCTCAAGCCGGTGGGCCACGTCTCCTCCTGGACTTGGTGACTACCGACGCATTCGACCGCTCCCACCCAGCCCAGTGTGTCACCAAGGCTGGGTACGCGGTCGCCTGCGCCGCTCAGGCAAAAGAACTCAAGTACGCTGACCATCCGCCGGCAGACGAGTTCTTCCCGCTGGCTCTCGACACGCATGGGGCTTTGGGTGCTCGGTGGCTCGAACTGCTCCACCAGCTTGCCCGTCACGCCGTCGCCCGCCGCTTCCATGGGGAGCCGGTGGACTTTCCTGCAGCCGGGTCGCTCGCCCAGGTGTATCGGATGCGCCTGGCCGTCTCGCTGCAGAGGTCAATGGCCCGTGCGCTGCACCTGCGTGCCGGCCGAGCCCTCGCTGCTGCCTCTGGCTCTGGCCAGGGGACGTCCTTCCAGGAGCATAGCCTCTCTGACCTGCGATTGCTTAGCAGGGGTTTCTAAGTGAGTAGCTGCTTTGTTTCTTCTTGTGTGCTTGTCTTTCTTAGCGCTTCGCCTGGCCCCCTTCTTGTAGTCTGCTCATTCTTATTTGGGCTGGCTGTTCCAGCCCCTATCCTCAATGGGCGAGCCCTTTCCTCCTGGGCGCGAGCCAGCAACTGGCCCTTGACGGGCGCAGCCACGGGCTTGCGCGAGCCAGCAACTGTGGCCCTTGAAGGGCGCAGCCACGGATTCCCCGCAACGAGCCCCGCAGCAGGCTGCGGCGGCGGGCAGCAGCAAGGCTGCTCCCGGGCTTCACCGGTTCGAATTGCTGTCGAGCCTCAGGCCCCTGAGGCTCTTCTGTGCTTCCCCCGTACCACCCCCCTTCCAGAGGTGTGAGCGGGTCGCCCCAAGGCCCACCTTGCGGCGGGCCCAAAGATCCTCCCTTGAGTAGGTGGATCTTGGCGAAGGGTATTTTAGGACGGGCGGTGTTACGTTCCCTCCATTTGAGAGTGCCAACGGTGCGGGTAACACTACATAATTGTATCGTATCTACCCTTTGGAAGTCCCAAACGGTACCGGTAGGTATTGCTCCACTGTATGTAGCTAAGTACGCTTCGAGGTCCCGGGCTCCGTACCACGTGCGCACGCCTTGGGCCCACGCCCTGCGAGCTGGCCGGGTGGGCCAGCTCTCTCTCAGGCCAACGTCTTGCGGGTTGTGGGCCAGCTTGGCCTCATGGCCTCATGGCCACAGTCCTCATGTCCTCAGTCCCTTGGCCCCGTGAGCCAGGCTCTTGGCTTGGCGCGCCACCTCCTTGGCGCTAGTTCCTTGGACTCGTGCTACAGGCCTCTGGCCCTGTGCGCCAGCCTCTGGCTCTCGTCGTGTCCCCTTGTCAGGCCCGCCCCTCCGGGGAGGACCTTGGGGGCGACCCTCGTCACACCCTCAGGGGAGGGGTGGCAGATGGAACGCTTATCAGTAGTAGGCAGAGGCCAGACTTCTCAGTCGGACCCGTGACGCCAAGAGAGGCAAAGCCCTGCTGCTGCCTGCTGCCGCAGCCGCCGCCACAGCTCTGCTGCTGCCGCCTGCTGCCCAGCCCATCGCTGCGGCTCGTCGCTGCGGGCCTCGACGGCTCTCTGTAAGTACCACGCCTGCGCCCCCGGGACAGCCGCTGACCCTCGGTGAGTCGCCGCCTTCCGGTGGTGCCTCAGGGTAAGACTTCCGCTGCACTCTGTGCGCGTATGTGTGCGCTGTGTGCGCTGGCCTTCCACTCTGTAAGGGGGTTATCTCCAAACCACCCTATGTCCGAAATCCAGACTGGACATTTTGACCCTAACTGTGTGATTAGGAACAGAGATGTCACAGGCGGGGCCCGCACCTGGGCGGGGCCACTTGCCCGGCCAGCCAGCTCGCCAGCTGGCGGGTCACCTGGCCCAAAAAGTCGGTCATGTAAAGACAACAGATCCATGTGGCTTAACCAGACGGCTGCCTCATTACACGCGGGCCCGCACCTGGGCGGGCCACTTGCACGGCCAGCTAGCCCGCCATTTGGCAGGCCACATGCCGTCAAACGACAAGCGGTCATGTTACGCTGACAGCACCTTGTGGCTTGACCCAAGCGGCTGGATCGTGACATACCTCCCACTCTGGTGTTCCTCGGAACAACGAGAGAATAGCCGACTGGTGTCAAGATGCCCGACGAATGCTGCCTCGACCAAGCCTAGGAGAATTACCACCCTTGGCCATGTACTTCCTGAGGGCATCTGGACACAATGTGCCAAATTGGCCGCAGGCTCCCAAGTGTTGCGCTCAGGGCCATACCCGAGCCACTTCACCAGATCCTCACGGGTCTTACGTCCTCGGAGATGTCCCTGTGAGACACGATCTCTTCCACCTCAACTTCAAGATCATCATCGATCACTAGTGGAGGTGGGCGCAATTGGAAACGGCCTGTCACGTTCGGACCTAAACAGGCAGGTTAGAGCCGAATGTGTCCTTATTGGATTGAGTGCTTGGGCATTTAGGGACAACCACCCGCCACGAGGAAGCACTCCGACACAGCGGAAGACTTGCCCTGTGGTGATGGTACTAAACAGCAGCTCCACCCTTGGGCTTACGCTGCAGCCTTACCTCCCGCGGGAGGCCGCCAAGGTCTCCACAGCAGAGCCGGCAACGAGCCGCGCGGGGCGGCGGTCTGCAGCAGCAGGCAGCCGCAGGGCTGCGCCTCTCGCCGAGCGTCACCGAGTCCCCGGCCGGAGGTCGGGTCTCTCTCTGCTCGTGCAACAGCAAGTAAGTGCCTCTCCGTGCCACCCTCCCTCCAGGGTGTATGGGGGTCGCCCCAAGGCTTGCCCGCGAGGAGCGTGCCTGACGAGGGAACCATGAACTGTCTCCAGCAGGCGCCATGGCGCCGAGCATGGCTGCGGCGGGCATGCCGCCAGGCATGGCCGCGGCTGGACATGCCGCCGGGGGCGTCCGGGCCCACACATGCTGCCGAGCATGTCTGACTGAGCATGACGGGAGCATGCCAGGCCACCCGGATAAACCCAGACGGAACAATAACGGCACGAGTGACAGGGCGGGTCGTACCGGCGAACGGTACGAACGGCCACACGAACATCATGTAAGCGTTAACGACACCGTTAGGCGCTCACAAAGCGGGGAACGTTTTACACGGCCATCCGAAAGGAAGGCCCTCAGCTGAGACACCTGGAAGACGTTATGGACCTTCCAATGCACCGGTGTCTTCAGCTCGTAGGACACCTTGCCCGCAAGGCGTACTACTGCAAATGGTCCGACCCACCTGAGCAGCAACATGCGCGTACCCACAGCCCGTAAGGAGAAGTGCTGTTTAGAGAATCGCCCTAAGCACGCAGTTAGAGAGAGCAGTCTTTATTGAGTTCGAACGTATTGGGTTTAGGAGCCAACCCACTACACAAGGAATACTAGCGCATAGCGCAGCGGAAGATAGTTCCTGTGGCGCCGCCGTCCGGCGGCGATTCCACCTCCTGGGCGCTGGCCGGCGCAGCAGGCCCCGCAGCGGAGTGCGGCGGCAGCTGCGGCGGCGAGCAGCGGCAAGGCTGCTCCTGCGCTCCTGGGCTTGACTTTCTGTCGAGCCTCAGCCCGAGGCTCCTCTGTGCTTCCCCGTGCCACCCCTCCTCCAGGGGTGTGTGCGGGTCGCCCCAAGGCCCGCCTTGCTGCGGGCCCAAGATCCTCCGTTTGAACGGGCGAATCATCGAGGGGTATTTCGAATGGCGGGGTCCACCTCCGGGCGGGCCCCTGCCCGGCCAGCCAGCCCGCCAGCTGGCGTGTCACCTGGCCCAAATAGTCGGTCATTGAATGCCACCAGAGCCATGTGGCTTAACCAGACGGCTGGTTCACTACATGCTTTGTGCTCAGCAGCACTTGCGCAACAACATCGGAAAGACACATCCTTCCGACGACTGTCAGCATAAGCCTTCTGAACGACTCTGGGTAATATCCAAGAGATGCCGAGCTCGTCGCTGGGCCTCCAAGAGCGTCCCAGTAGAGGCTACCGCGGCAGGAAATCGTTTTGGCCTCCCCACCTGAATTGGAGCTCGGGAATGCTGACCACAGTTGAGGAAAAAGGGAGTCTCCTTGGTGGACGCATGATAAGCATTGTTCACAGCAGACTCAGCTGTAGCCAAATACTCATCCCAGTCAGTCTGGCTGTGATTGACGAAGTGCCTCAACATGTCCTCGATACCACATTCTTTCCTCAGTCTGGCCATCCGTTTGTGGATGAAAGGCTGTGGACATGGCCTGCTTCGTGCCAATAAGCTTGCAAACTTCTTTCCAAAGTGACCTGTAAAGCGAGATCACGGTTCGAGACCAGCCTCTCAGGTACACCATGCAGCTTTCACACCGTATTCACAAAGATGCCAGCAAAATTCTTCACTGCTGCCCGCGTACTCGTAGGGACAAAATGCACCATCTTACTCAGACGATCCACAAAGACGACAATGGCATCCAAGCCGTTTCGCGTCTTATGCAATGTAGCAAAACCGACACTTACATTAGACCAATCCATTTCGAATCTGCAAGGGCTGAAGTAATCCGGCAGGCTTGCTCGAAATGCCTTACTACGCTGGCATGTGGCACAGCTTGCTACCAAAGCGCGCACCTGGGCTGAAAGCAGAAGAGGGTCGCACAGCCTGTTTGGTCTTGCTAACTCCCAGATGACCACTGTAAGGCGTATCATGCAATCCCTTCATGATGTTAGTACGCAAGGCATTGCAGTCCGGGACCACAATAACGTCGCCTTGCCACCAAAAGCCTTTGTCTTCAGTAAGGGTGCGGACGTTGGCGGCCTCAGCAAACCATAAGTCTGTGCGATCCCCTTCACGGATGCGCACGTAGAGCTCAGAGAGGTAAGCCGTGGTTTGCCGAGAAGCTCGACGAGTCGGACGCAGGTCCTGGCCGCCCGCACTCCAGAAGCATTCAAGGTAGCCAACGCATCAGCGCCGCGAATGTTGCGACTCACAGGTCAGCAAGCTTAAGCCGTCCAGGGCAATAATGTGACTGGAACGGAATGATGCCAAACACTCAGCCCATCGAGCTTGACGCTGAGTCAAATGCTGCTGTTTGCGAAAATACTTCAACGGCCAGTGATCCCTGACCACTGTACATTTCACACCCTCGAGGTAGCAACGCCAGACACGTAAGGCGTGCACCAGCAATTTCTGCTCGCTTGTAGTGTCATTCGCTCTGTAGCTCTCAAGCCCTATCGGGTGACCCTCTTGTATCCTCAACGGGCGAGCCCTTTCTTCTTGCAAGAGCACGGCACCAATGTCGGTCAAAGAGGCATCACAAGTGAGCTCATATGGCACGCCACTTCGAGGAAAGGCCAGATCAGGCGGAGATGTCAGCGCCTGTTGTACGCCCTCAAACGCCCGCTGGCATTTAGACGACCACTCCCAGGGTACATATTTCCGAATGAACTTCGTAAGAGCAGCTGACACGTCCCCATAGCCTTTTAGGAATTTACGGAAGTCATTTGCGAACTCCAGAAATAAGCGCAGTTGAGGTATATTCCGTGGCACAGGCCAATCACGTACGACCGAAGTCTTCTTTGGGTCGACACGTATACCGTCTTTGCCCACGACATGGCCAAGGTTGTCAGCTCTGGCTGGTTGAAGTCGCACTTAGACCTCTTGGCAGATATTTATTTATATCGCAGCAACTGCAGCACTCGGCGCAGGTGCCTCACCTCAGGCGTTTTGCTGAACACCAGTATGTCGTCCAAGTAAAGCAGCACAAGTTCATTGTGCAGGGGGCCAAAGACCCTCGACATCACCGCCTGGAACGTACCTTGTAGCATCCCTGTCCCTATCACACACTTAGGGTCCTGTTTTGGATAAAAGCATAGGGTGTTCAGGAGACAACCCTCATACAAGAGAACGCCAATGCATATACGCGCCACAGAGCGCAGCGGAAGTCTTACCCTGAGGCACCGCCCTAGGGCGGTGACTCTACCAATAGATATCCAGAGAGCCGGCGGGGCCGCAGCAACGAGCTGCGGCGACGGGCTGGGCAGCAGGCGGCAGCAGCAGAGCTGTGGCGGCGGCGGCGGCAGCAGGCGGCAGCGGGGCTGGCTAGGCCTGCGTCTCTCTCGGCGTTGGTCGGACTCAGGAGCCCAGCCACGGCCCACTACGTATAGCGCTTCTCCTGCCACTCCTCCCCCGAGGTGTTCTTCTTTTCTTCTCTTCTTTGAGCTGGCTTTTCCAGCCCCCATCGTCAATAGGCGAGCCCTTTCTTCCCCTGTGACGAGGATCGCCCCGAAGGCCCTCCCCCGAAGGGGTGGGCCGGACAAGGGGACACCAAGGGCGGCGCCTTGGGCGGCTCCAAGGAGGCGCGAAGCGGCAAGCGACGCAGCGCTTATTGGACGGCGCGAAGGGGCGCGCCTTGGCAGAACCATTGAGATACGACGGGTGCCCAGTGCAGCATCATGGAGGCGTGTAACGTTCCCACCGTTTGAGAGTGCTAACGGTGCTGGTAACCTTACGTGATCGTATCGTCTCTACCGTTTGAAAGAATCAAACGGTATCGGTAGCTTTGCTCCACTGTATGTGTAGCTAAGTACGGTCCGGCCCCCGGCTTTGTACCGCACGTGCACCCACGCGCACCGGCAGGAGGCGACGCGTTACGTCCTCTTTGTGCGACGCTTCGCGTCCCCTTTGTGCTACGCTTTGCGTCCCCTTTGTGCGACGCTCGCGTCCCCATTGTGCGCCGCTTCGCGTCCCCTTTGTGCGACGCTTCGCGCGCCGCTTCGTGTCCCCTTCGTGCGCCGCTTCGCGTCTCCCTTGTGCCGCCCAAGGCGCCGCTTCACGTCCCCTTGTGCCGCCCAACGGGCGTCGCTTCGTGTCCCCTTGTCCGGCCCGCCCCTCCGGGGGAGGGCCTTGGGGGCAACCCTCGTCACACCCTCAGGGGAGGGTGGCAGGAGAACCGCTATAAGAAGTGGGCCTCGGCCGGACTCCTCAGTCCGACCGACGCCGAGAGAGGTACAGCCCTGCTGCTGCCTAGCCAGCCCCGCTGCTGCCTGAAGCCGCCGCCGCCGCCACAGCTATGCTGCTGCCGCCTGCTGCCCAGCCCTCCCATCGCCGCAGCTCGTCGCTGCGGGCCCTGCCGGCTCTCTGTAAGATTATCGGTAGAGTTACCGCCCTAGGGCAGTGCCTCAGGGTAAGACTTCCGCTGTGCTCTGTGCGTGTATGTGCGTTGGCGTCTTCTAAACACCCTATGTTCGAATTCAAACCAGGACATTCTGACCCTAACTGTGTGATTAGGGACAGGGATGCTATAAGGCGCGTCGCGGCGCCTCGGGCGGCGCGACGCGGCGCCTCGGGCGGCACGATGCGGCGGCTCGGGTGGCGCCAAGGGGGCCCGAAGCGGTGTCTTTTGGCGCACCAAGGAAGCGCGATCGCGGCGCTTCAGACAAGTACCAATGAGAGGCGACGGACCGCCTGCGGTAGCACCAGTGAGAGATGGAGGGGCGCCTTCGGTGGCTCCCCTGAGGCGCGACGGGGCGCCTCGGGCGGGGCGACGCGGCGCCTCGGGCAGAGCACGTGTGGTACGAACTCGGGGCACGTGCGGTACGGGACCCGGGGCACGTGCGATACGGAACCCGGGGTCTCGGGCCACGCGAGGCGGCGCCTCGGGCGGTCCTAAATCACATACACTAGAGCAGAGCTACCGGTGCCGTTTGGGCTTCCAAACGGCAGATACGATACGACCATGTAAGGTTACTGGCACCCTTTGGCACTCTCAAAAGGGGGAACGTTACATACCCGGTGCTGGGTCAAACCAAAGCTCAGCACCTTGAACTGAAAATTATATAAAACGTCGTACGGAACGCGACTTTGGAACAATCTCAGGCGTGATTCAAGTCGTTGTTACCCACCTGCCAGGTCCAGGGAGCTGAACACAGTAGCCCCTGCAAGCCAATCGAAGAGATCATCTATCCGAAATGCACATCCGTCGAGTGCCGTCATTCTCTATGACAAAGAGGATAGGAGCTCCGTACGGCGACTGAGATGGCTCAATGTAGCCCTTGCCCTGCAGATCCTCAACCTGGATTGCCTTTCTCCAAATTCGAAGAGGGGCTCAGCCGGTACATGGGACGGTACGGCGGATTGGCGCCTGGCTCCAATAAAATTGTGTGAGCCACACCTCGATGAGGAGGTAGACCGTCCAGAAGAGAGTCAGGAAACACATCCGCAAACTCTTCCAGCTGTCGGCTTTGAGGCTTCTCACTCGTACCTACTGAGTGATCCCTCCTCCACCCGTTCTGACTTATCATCTTCAGGCCCCTCCGTCATTGTGGCTTTGGGCCCTTCCGTCATTTGGCCCGTTCGAAGCTTTGTCAATTGTTTCCGGGCTGGCTTCTCACAGCCCTTGCCCCCATTGGGAGAGCCACTTCTTCCAGCAACTTATCAAGAACCTCTCCCTGTGAATCCGTAAAGTTGACACACGAGTCAGGCTTAGACTCGTCACTCAACGCCATAATCACAAAAATTGCCATCTGCACATTGTTCTTGTGAATCAATCGCTTTATCTGCATGGCGGACAGCAGAATGGAAGCCCCTGCCGCCAGCGGCGGTCCACAGGGAAGCTTTTGCAAAGGGCAAAGAGCCGTGCGCCACGTTGTACAGTGCAAGTTCGGCGATCAAAACAAGGCATGCAGACTAGCACGAAGTGTGACGTTCCTGACCCTTAAGAGCACAGTCAGGGGTCAGTAAGTCCTTATTGATTTCGGTCGCTGGGGTTTAGAGACAAACCTCAGCGACCCCCAGCACAGAGAAGCACCACGTGTACTACGCAGCGGAATACCTTGCCCTGAGGCGCCGCCGACAGGCGGCGACTCACCTCTCAGGTACGGGCCAGCAACTGTCCCCAGTGGGAGCAGCCACATTCTACTTACAGGAGAGCCGATGAAGATCCGCAGCGATGGGTTGCGGCGTCGGGCTGCAGCAGCAGGCAGCAGCAGGCCTGCGTGGACGAGCTGCGGCAGCAGGCGGCAGCAGGGCTGCGCGCCTCTCTCTCGCGTGGGCTGACCTGAACCGATCACCCTGAGCCTGGTCTCAGCCCTACTTGTAGTGCTTTACGTGCCACCCTCCCCAGGGGTCTCTGGGAGGTTCGTCTCAGGGCCCACCTCGGGGAGGCGGGCCTGACAAGGGGAATCTAGTACGTGGCCAGGCCACGCGGCTTCCTTCTGGAAGTGGCGGCCAGTGGCCGCCAATGGCGGCCAGCCTGCGGCGCCGCCGAGCGGGCGCCCTGCGGCGCCGGCTTGCGGCGCCGCCAGTGCGTCACGGGTGTGGCGCGGCGTCACNGGGATTGCTAAGCTCCAAGGCCGCTAGCCCCTTGACAGCAAGCAGCCCGCGCAGGTGCGAGCGGTCCGTCTGCCCTGGTATGATCCTCGCCAGGGTGCCCTGCCAAAAATGGAATATGGGCCCGCTCACGGGCAGGCCTTGGGGCGACCCCCACACCCCTCTGGAGGGTGTGTGTGGGGGCAGCCATCCTGGGCTGTCAATCGTGACGAGGGCTAGTTTGCTGGAGGTCAGAACTGACGAAGACAAGGCGGTGATGCCTGCCACTTTCTGGAAGAGGTCCGACGGCTCGAAGCAGAACAGAACGACCTTCGACGGTCACCAAAGAGGGGAGGCTGTTTCGTTCGCTCTAGTTTCATCCTTTCGCTCCACCGCAACAGCATGAGCCCCGCCTGGGGGTGTCGTGAATCGACCCCTGCACATGGGTAATTAGGCGGTTAGATCCTGATTGGCTTCGGACGTAGGTATCCAGGAGCAACTTCCAACATTGAAGCACTCGCGCATCTGTGTAGTGAAAGTCTGCCCTGTGGCGCCGCCGTCAGGCGGCATCTCCACCCCCGGGCACCAGCTCGCATGTAGCCCACCAAAAGCCGGCCACATACTCAAGGTGTAGGGGTCGGTCCATAATAGGCAGGTATTTGCCGAATGCGTCCCTATTGAGTCGAGTGCTTGGGCATTTTAAGGCAACCACTCGCCACGAGGAAGCACTCCAGCACAGCGGAAGACTTGCCATGTGGCGCTGCCGCTGGGCAGCAGCTCCACCTCCCGGGCACGCGCTGCAGACTTGCCTCTAGCGGGACGCCGCCAAGGTCTCCAAAGCGAGCCGGCAACGAAGAATGCGGCTGCTGATATAAATTATCGGCAGTCAAAAGCCAGCCGCAACGACCTTTACCGGTCACCTCCTGGAAGCTCAGCGGAGGGCTAGGCATTGGAGATTGCCCAGCAACGGCAAAAGGAGTATGCTGATCGACGTCGTCGATATATCTCCTTCGACGTGGGTGCTCAAGTGCTCTTGAGAGCGAAGCACCTCTTCAAGCTGTCTGCACGCCTAAATTGCTGCCAAAGTGGGTTGAACCCTTTCGTGTAGTGCGCCGCAGCGGTCCGGTCGCATATGAGCTGGAAACATTGGTACACTGATAAAACCACAAGGTATTCCACGTGTCCCAGCTCGAACCATTCCATTCGGATGGTCGTGTCCAACCGCCCCCACCTTCCCTCGTCGTTGCCTGCGATAACGAGTTTCAGGTGGAGGAGATCTTGTCTCACCGCGACAAACTCCGTGGGCGACGTAAGTTCCGAGAGTACCTTGTCAAGTGGCTAGGTTATGGACCTGAGTACAATACATGGGAACCGGCGGCCAATCTTGCCCATTGTCGCGCCGTTCTCCGCAAGTATCTTGCCAAAGGGCGATCCACTTTGCGTCGTAGTACCACACGCCCTAGTCGAACTTGACCTCGTCGGGTTTGTGCCCCCCTTGACGTGTTCCCGAGGACGTGAACAATCAAGTGGGAAGCAATGTAACGTTCCCACCATTACGTGACGTTTTACCGCGCGATGTGACGTGCGGTGTAACGCGCCTGCCAGCAATGTGACGCAGAGGCGCGCGGCCTCCAGCAGAGACGGCGGATACCTGACTTCCAAAGAGAAGCTCCTCCGTCATAATCTGGTGACTGCGCCGCAAGCCGGCGCCGCAGGGCGCCGCTCGGCGGCGCCGCAGGCTGGCCGCCATTGGCCGGCACTGGCCGCCACTGGCCGCCACTTCCAGAAGAAAGCCGCGTGGCCTGGCCTCGTACTGAATCCCTTTGTCGGGCCCGCCTTCTCGAAGGTGGGCCCTGAGACGAGCCTCCCAGAAACCCCTGGGGAGGGTGGCACATGAAGCACTACAAGTAGGGCTGAGAGCAGACTTGGCTCACCCGGTCAACCTCAGTGAAGCCCGCGAGAGAGAGGCGCAGCCATACTGCCGCCTGCTGCCGCAGCCCGCCGACGCAGCCCTGCTGCTGCCTGCTGCCACAGCCCGTCGCCGCATCCCGTTGTCGCGGATCTTCATCGGCTCTCTGGAAGCAAAGACTGTGACTGCAGTCACAGTCCTGTCGGCAGCATCTCAGGGCAAGACTTCCGCTGTGTAGAGCACGTGGTGCTTCGCTGTGCTGGGGGTTTGTCTCTGAACCCCTATGACCGAAATCAATCAGGACGTCCTAACCCCTGACTGCCTGTGTTAGGGCTCAGAACGTCACATTTAATGGGACAACCCTCATACAGGAGAACGCAACGTACATACGCGCACAGAGCGCAGCGGAAGTCTTACCCTGAGGCAGCGCCCAAAGGTGGTGACTCAATCAAGGGTCAATAGCTGTCTCACAAGGGGCGCAGCCATGTACTCACAGATAGCCGGCGGGGCCCGCAGCAACGAGCTGCGGCGACGGGCTGGGCAGCAGGCGGCAGCAGCAGAGCTGTGGCGGCGGCTGCGGCAGCAGGCAGCAGAGGAGCTGTGCCTCTTTTGGCGTCACGAGTCCGACTGCCCAGTCTGGCCTCGACCTTATACTGATAAGCGTTCCCATCTGCCACCCCTCCCCTGAGGGTGTGACGAGGGCTGCCCCCCAGGTCCTCCCCTTGAGGGGCGGGCCTGACAAGGGGATACGACGGATCTGCCGGAAGGTGCCGCGCGCGAGCGAAGCAGCGCCTGGCGGATGGAGACAACTCCCAGACGATGCCGCGCTCGAGCGAAGCAGCGGCTCTCGGACAATACGACTGGCGGACGATGCCGCGTGCACGTGCAGTACGAAGCCCGGAACCTCGGACCGTACTTAGCTACACGGGGTGTAGCAAAGTAATCCGCACCGTTTGAGATTCGCAAATGGTTGTTACGATACGATCATGTAAGGTCACCGGCACCGTTGGCACTCTAAAAGGGAGGAAACGTTACAGTCGGGATGGTCACCTACCCCGCCCGGCCGATTCACCATAATAGAACATTCAACACTCCCACTAAATATGTAAATCAGCCAGATTTAGCAAACTTCTACGTCTATTATAGTTGGGCTTAGCCAAGCCCTTGGTCAGAACATCTGCAGTCATATCTGCTGTACTACATTACTGCATCTTGATGACTCCTTCGTCTACCTTCTCTCGGATGAAATTATGTTGTATCTCTATATGCATACATAGTACGAGCATGATAGACAGGATTCTTAATCAAAGCAATGTTACCTTGACTGTCACTGAACAAACTTGTTGCACGCGATGAATATATAATTTCACATTCTTGTAGTAGTATCCTCAGCCAGGTTGCCTCTTTGCTGCTGCAGTCGTTGCCATGTACTCTGCTTCTACAGTTGAAGTCGCCACCGTCTGCTCTTTCTTACTACTTCAACTGTAACGTTCGCTCCGTTTGAGAGTGCCAACGGTGCCGTTAACCTTACATTATTGTATCGTATTTACCGTGTGGAAGTTCCAAACGGTACCGGTAGCTTTGCTCCACTTTATGTAGCTAAGTATGGTTCGAGGTCCCGCGCTCCGTACCACGTGCGCACGCCTCGGGCCCACGCCCTGCGGGCTGGCCGGGTGGGCCAGCTCTTCCTCAGGCCAACGTCCTGCGGGCTGTGGGCCAGCTTGGCCTCATGGCCTCATGGCCACGGTCCTCATGGCCTCAGTCTCTTGGCCCCGTGAGCCAGGCTCTTGGCCTGGCGCGCCACCTCCTTGGCGCTAGTCCCTTGGACTCGTGCTACAGGCCTCTGGCCCTGTGCGCCAGCCTCTTGCATTCGTCGTGTCCTCTTGTCGGGCCCGCCCCTCCGGGGAGGACCTTGGGGGCGACCCTCGTCACACCCTCAGGGGAGGGGTGCAGATGGAACGCTTATCAGTGGTAGGCAAAGGCCAGACTCCTCGGTCGGACCCGTGACGCCAAGAGAGGCACAGCCCTGCTGCTGCCTGCTGCCGCAGCCGCCGCCACAGCCCTGCTGCTGCCGCCTGCTGCCCAGCCCGTCGCCGCAGCTCATCGCTGCGGACATCGCCGGCTCTCTGTAAGTATATGCCTGCGCCCCTTGCGGGGACAGCTGCTGACCCTCAGTCGAGTCGCCGCCTTCCGGCAGTACCTAAGGGTAAGACTTCCGCTGCTCTATGTGCGCGTACGTGTGCGCTGTGTGCGCTGGCGTTCCACTCTGTGAGGGGATGGTCTTCTAAACACCCAATGTCCGAATCCCAAACCAGGACATTCTGACCCTAACTGTGTGATTAGGGACAGGGATGTTACACCAACTGACAGCTCCTGCTCCCATTTCGAAGGCATGACCTGTTACTGACCTTCTATCATCCAGACTGCCTGCCAAGTCGGCATCACAAAATTCTACCAATTCATCAGATTTCTCTCCTATATGTCTGAACGTCAACCACAGGTTCTTGCTTCCCTGCAGATTCCGCATGATCCTCTTGACAGCTGCCAAAGCTCACAAGCAGGTCCTTGCACAAACTGAGCAACCACTCAATTCCCACTGCTGCTGCTCTGTCTGGACGTGCTGCCACAGCTATGTACATTACCTGTCTAAGCTTATCCTCCATTAGCTTATAGCCTATGTAACTTTATCAGAATCTGGCAAACCGAGTCGGATTGCCAGTATAAGCTTATAATCCTCTATATTTCCATACTTTATATAAATTTTCTCAGAATATCAGCTTATACCTATGGACGGACCGTGCGGACGGAGCGTGCGGCGGACTATGCGATGGCGTGCAACGGATAGACCAATCAACGGACCGTGCGGCGGCCGTGCGACGGACCGTGCGACCTGTGTACCGTTATATCCTGTGTATCGTCATACAAACCTCCCCAACCGACCGCATAACCTTAGACAGGTTTTACTGTATATTAAAAATCCCACTGCCTCCCTATAAGGCACCTGTGCCATCTCTTGTTTGTCTTCATTTCTCTCGGGTCCCTGATCCTTGCTCAAAGTCTGTTCTGGATCCTGTGAAGTAGAGATAGGATTACAGTCTCTCCAGATAGGATTACCAGACCTCTCCAAGACTTCAGTTAAGTACTTTTACAAATTCAATGTCAATATCCTCCTCCTTCTATCTCTCTTTACCTGGGTACCCAAACCCTAAACCCTAAACCCTAATACTCCAAGGGTCCAAGATCCTTCATTTTGAATCTACTACTCAGCTCTTGCTTGAATCTCTTCACTTCAGTAGTTGGCTCTCCCCGTAACATCAGATCATTAGCATACTGTGCCAGGACCACCTTAGCAGTTTCTCCCTTACATACACACTATGATCAGCCTCAGACCTCTTAAAACCTTGATGCACTAGGAATGTATCAATCTGTGCATACCATCCCAGGGCGCCTGTCTAAGCCCATACAGTGCTTTCTTCAGCTTGCACACTCGACTCTCCTTTCCTTTGATATCAAAATCTGCAGGCTGTTGCATGTAAATCCCATCATCTAGATCGCCATTCAGAAACGCTGTTGTGACACCCATCTGTTCCACTTCTATATCATGGATGGCTGCCATAGTCAGCAAATTTCTCACTTCACTAGTCTTAGCCACTGGAGCAAATGTCTAATTGTAGGCAATCCCTTCCTTCTGAGCACAGCCTTTAGCAACAAGGCGTGCTTTGTATCGATCTACAGACCCATCGCCCTTCAGTGCGATCTTGAACACCCAATTGCTGGGTATCGCCTTCCTGCCAACAGGTAGGTCTACCAAATCCCACGTATCATTCTCCTTGATGGAATCTAGTTCTGCCTCTGCTGCTGCTTTCCACTTTAGTGCTGCATCGCTACTCATGGCCTGTTGCATTGTGAGAGGCTCATGTAACGCTACAGCAGCAAACGCATGAACAACTGGCCTAGATTCTCCCAATGTAGTATCAGTCTCCCCCAGATATTCACCTCATGTCCTTGCTTCCACTCCATCACCAGATTCAGACCCTGCTTCCACATAGCCACAATGTCAGGCTCTTGAAATACAGGCCACCATTGCACTTCTCCCACTGTCTCAGATGGCCGTAACGAAAATGCAGAATATTCTGGACTCTCTTCTCATCAAATACTACATCTCTGCTGACACCATCCTCCTGTTCTCAAGATCAAACAATTCCACGCTTTCACGTGTTCATCGTATCCTACCATGACACACCGATGAGCCGTTAATTGCGACTTGTGTCTCATCTCAGTAGGAACGTGCACCCACGCAGAACAGCCAAATACCCTATGATGGGCAACTGTAGGTCTCTTCCCAGTTCAGAACTCCTGTGGCGTCATGTCTTTTACTGCAGTAGTAAGCATTCTACTCTTCAGATAAACAGCCGTGGCGACTGCTGCAGCCCAAATTCTGATTGTGTATAAGAATGGAACAGAAGCACCTTGCAATCTCCACAACGGATCTATTCCACCTCTCCGCCACACCATTCTGTTGAGGACGATAGGTTGCCTGTGTATACCCTGTTGCTGACAAAACCGTTCAAACTCTTTAGAAGTATATTTTCCACCAATATCAGATCTGAGGGCCTTGAGTTTCTTCCCCTTCTGCAACTCTACTGCAGCTTTGAAACGCATGGGCTTCTCCAACTCTTCACTCTTGTTTTCCATGAAAAATATACCTTGCTCCAGCGGCTGGCATCATCGATGAAGGACAAAATATATCTGCTGCCCCTAAGGATGGTATGTGCATAGGACCACAGATATCAGAATGCACCAGCTCCAGAGTTGTAGAAGCTTTTTAGTGCTCACCAGCAAGCGGTGGTTGAAGATGGAGTTTCCCCTGAACACAGCTCCGACAGAATTCAGATTCAACATCTTGTGCAAGAGTATTCACTCCATGCACCATTCCATTCAGCTTCTTCATCCTCTGGACATTGGGATGTCCCAGTCGAGCATGCCACTGGTCAGATGTGTTTTTGTCAGACTCATAAATATTAACCCTGGCTTGGACCTGCATCTGTTTCTGCACCTGCATCTGTTTCTTCAGCTGATTGTGTAGTTCCACATTCTGTACTTGCACCTGTCCATTTAAGGATAACAGATATCCTGACCTGCGTCCTGTCGGAATGGGAGCACCAGTTTCTTGATTGTACAGATATTTAAGTCAAAGATGCATGATAGCCCTGGTCTAAGAGCTGGGACACACATAGGAGATTCGACGCCGAACCAGGAGCATCACAGACATTCTTCAATCGTGTCTTCTTCATTCTTCATTTGTGTCTCAGCGCCATGGAAGGTAGGCACTTGCGGCTGCACTTCTCCTTTCCCCACAGTTGGCTGCATACTGTCATCACCCAGATGAATCTTGAAGTCGGAACAGATTTATAGTAAACGGAGCCAATCCCTCCTGTAAGTGAGATGATGCGATGCTCCACTATCTATCAGCCAGCTATCACAGTTGGATCTATCAGGCTGTCTGGACAAATTCGCCTGGCCTTCGGCAGAACTCTTTCGGCCTCTTCTACTATTGCCACCAGACCCCGGAGCCTTCTTCTCGGGACAGTCGTTGATCATGAACAGGTTCACGGCAGTAGATGCAAATTCTAGGGTACAGAGGATTCCCGTTCCATCCTGCAAACTGATCTTCAATCAGACGACTACTCCCACCAATCCCGCTCCGAAGACTGCGAGCAACAGTCTGCTGATGAAGCCTTGATTAACTGAACTGGTGTCGGAGATCCTGCTCAGACTGGCGTCCAGCCAGCAGCGCAGCCTGTGTCCTGTCAGAGAACCTATCAGAGTACCTGTCAGCGAACCCGTGTTCACAGATCCTGTCAGAGGTCCTATCGGATATCCTGTCAGAGAACCAGTCAGAAGTCGGTGTTGCTCCTCCAATGCTCGCTCCTTATGAAGGAGGCGAGCCAGCACATATTCTACAGTCAGGTCGTCTTCGCTGACCATCTGACAGTATCATATGCAGGCGGGAGTCCCATAAGTATGGCAAGAATTAGGAATTGGACTGAAACCTCCTCTCCAATGTCGTGCAGCTGAAGAGCCAATGATTCTACTCTGCTTACTCTGCTTGGATTGGCTCATCCTCCTCCTTTCTGCACTCGCGCAAGCGCATGCTGAGGTAGTAAGCCCTGTCAGTGCCACGGTTCCCGAACTTGTTCTTGAGATACTCCCAGATGCCACTGGCCAGAGACAGGTTGACAACGCCTATCACCTCCTCATCAGCCAGATTAGCTGCAAGAATTGCCGAGGCTACACATTCTCACGAGAGAAGGCCGACAAAGCCCTCGATCAGCTGGAGGCTCTACAGCATCCCAGACATTTTGATACTGAAGCAGCTTCTTCATCTTATACTTCCAGACTAACCAGTTTGTATCTCTAGCAAGCTCGGGAGTCAGAAGAGGGAGCAAGCCTAGCGAACCCCCGGGGGGTGGGCCCACAACCTAAAAGCTTTCCTGGGCTGTGCGCTCTTGTACCTGCTCCTATACCTGTCCCTGTGTGTAGTACACAGCGTTCTCAGAGTCTGCAGTCCTCCAGTCGAGCTCCTCCATTGGACGTTTGCCCTTGTCCACAGGTCCAGCACATCGCCCTCGTTGAGGTGGCAGCCCAGCAGATCGACCTCCGCTCATATGCAGATGCCCTCATGGCGGCAGACAGATACAATCTCAGACAGTCAGTCAGACAGCGCAGGCTGGGCCCTCACCCAAGGTGTGGGTGGCAGCCTGGCTAGGGCGCACGGGCGCATTGCGTGGCCTCAGATATCGGGAGTCAGCCCGATAGGTGCCCGAGGCCTCCCTTATCCAGGGGAGACTCTCACGCCCAATGAGACGGTCCGGATGGTCACCAACCCCGACCCGCCGATTCACCATATGACAATATTCAACATGCCTTACATTGGAGCCGTGTCTTCCTCCAGAGCCCTCGCACCTTTTGGAAGAGCTTACTTCTATTTTCACAGCCATCACGCCTTTCGGAAATGCTGCCAAAATAGGGGACGTGGCCGTGGAACGACAAGCCGTGGCTTTATGATGCTTCCCCCCCGCATCCCTGTATGCGGCAGATCTGAAGAAAGAAACAGCACTATGAAAGTAAGGGGATGGCTTTGAGAGGGCAGCCCAAAAGGAATGAACAGGGTACGAAAGCGTGGGATTGTACAACAAAGAAGAAAGGCGTGAGGAGCTCAAGGACATGAAAGGGAGGCCAATTCGACAAGACGAAACAACACACCCTGACTCTTAAGTCATACTGAGTTCGATTTCAGTTGTGCTTTCGTGCTGTGACCTTAGCCCCTCTGGATCTTCATGTCCCACAACAACGCACTAACTTGGCTAGGCCTACCTTTCGCTGCATGCGCATGCACGCTTTGTCTGTAGATTGCAGCCGTGTTTCACCCTGCAACCTTAGCCCTCCTAAGCCTAGAGCTTCGCTCTGTGTAGCCCCAGTTCTGCTCTCTCTTCGCCGTTCTGCATGAACAGCGTATTGGCTCGGCTTGGTATTCCTTTTACTTCATGAGCACCACATTATATTTATTTTTCTGATGAAGAAGAAGCCGTTCCACAGGAGGCATGGCTTTGGAAGGCCAGGCCCAAGGAAAAGGACAAATGGTAAGGGTTTGGGAAGCGTATACCCTTAAGCAAAGCAAGTGGCTTCTACAGATGGCCAGTCAATAATTTCCAGATTACAGCTGCATGTCAGACTAGTAGATGGAAAGAACCGAAGCACTCGCCATGTTGACAGCCTGAGGCGGCAGGCAAGGCATGGCCGGCACACAGATGAGGGCATATGCCAGAATCGTTGCTGCGAAGTGGGAAGAGATCATCAGCTGGTTGGTGGGATCGAATAATATGGGTTACGTTTGACATTTTCCAAAGCATCCAGATTTTGACGTGTATTAACAAGTAATGGCTTTGAGGAACAGCCTCCCGTGTTTTCTTCGAGTGCTTATTCTGAAGTACAGTATGATGATATATAGAAAGGTTGAAGTCCACAGCTGTTCCTCTGAGAATCTATTATTGTGTATTTTGTTGTATTATTTGTATTACTATAGGTAGCTTGAATCTGTGCACTGATCCCAAATTATGTCCTCCTTCACGATCTCAATAGCACAATTCATGGAATCTTTTCCATCACTTCACACTGAAGGTGTTACACTATCTCCTTCTACTCATATTGCAGTAGAGGCGCCAAGGGAGAGTTCCGTGTTTTCGTAGTCAGTAGTAAAACTTGTGCAGCACAAGGGCCAGAGATTCCATGGCATCGACGGCGCCCAGCATCAGTTACGTGCTGGGGCGCTGCAGGCCTGTGGAGGTTGGCTAAAAGGGCCATTGCCTGGGCAGCTCTAGCCAGCCTCTTGCTGCCACCAGATCCTGCCACTCCTCAAGGCGCGCCAGTAGCCTTGCCAGTTCTGCCTCCTCGTGCTCCACCTACATCGCCATGGCAGCGCCTCGGCCTTGAGAATTCTAGAAGCTGTCAACGGCTGCCTCTGATGTGCGCTGTTGGCAAGTATCCACGATGGCTTCGAGGGCAGTCGACCACAGCCAGGCATCCTAGTATGAGCCCTGCGACGGAGCATGCAGCACCAGCATGGCCAGGCAGTGCTCGCAGTGCTGGCCCTAGTCTGCAAATTCAACTAAATGCCAGCTCTTGCAGGAGTCTTTATTGCCTTTCGGAACTTCAGTGCTCGTGACAACGTCTCTGCTTACAGAGGGAGGGCCGCGTTATCACTCGCCGGAGGGATGCCAGCTGCACAACCTCACGGCGAACAGGCACAAGAGCAATCGTCTGAGAGCCGGTCAAAGGCCGCAAGAGACAGCCGTCATCAGTAACGCTCCACTAAGACAATCAAATCGGAAGAGGCCGCCAAGCAGCGGCCTGGATTGTGCACTTGCCTGGCGCCACTAGAGTAAGCAGGAGATAGTGCTCACCTGCACGCCTGCAGCAAAGTGTGCAGCCCAGTCTTCTGGGTGCTGCGACCGGAAAGCAGGCCAAAACAACACAAACAGCGGAAGGGAGGATGACAGGATGCAGGTGCTGGCCCTCCCTGGTGCCGGTGATCCGGAGCTGGTTTTCCTTAGTTGGACGCTGATAGACCCAGGGGCTGGCTGGCTGATCTAATTGCTCTGTTGCAAACACTGCTCTTGGCGCCGTGTTGGAAGACCAAAGTCCTTGGCTGATCTGACGTTGACGCTAATCACGCTGGCCCGGTCTCAGAGAGTTGAACTTTGGTGCTCCTCGCATCCGGAATCTCCCCCTCGAATCAGCATCTTGCCTACTGCCAGGTCTCCTTGTGCCACGCTAAGCAACGGCTATTTCTCATGCAGAGCGAGCAGGGGCCTGCCACAGCTGGCACAAGGACATCTGGCAGTAGGCAAGAGTGAAGCTAGGGGGGGATTCCGGATGCGAGGAGCACCGATCATCACCTTCTCTGAGACCGGGCAAGCGTGATTAGCGTTAACGTCAGATAGATCAGCCGAGGACTTTGGTCTTCGCCGGCGCCAAGAATGCTGCAGTGTTTGCATCAGAGCAATTAGAGCAGCCAGCCAGCCCCTGGGTCTATCAGCGTCGCGACTAAGTAAAACCAGCCAGCTGGCCTCCGGCAGTTGGACGGCAGCGCAGTGGCCCGAGCTCACCATTGGGATGGAGCGTGCTGTTGTTGCCGAGCTGAATCCATGAGGGCCCGCAGAGCCGGCAGGTTGGCCGTGGGGGCCAGTGCGGCAACGTACTCCTGTAACTCCAGGGCCAGCCGCGTCGGGGAGTACACGCCTTGCCAGCGGATGATGGTCAGCCTGTGGTGTGCGCGGCCGTCTCACAATCAGACATACGCCATCAGTGGCGCACGTCGCGGAGACCTTCACTACACGTCATACATGCTGACGCCGCACTGACAAGGTGTGGGGATGCTCACGGGGAGCCCTGGATCGTCCGATGGCGCCAATGCATGGCGTAGGCCCAGCCGCCGCTTCTGGCGCAGATGTCAGCAGCATCCGCCGCTGCAGCTGGGCCTGCAACCGCGGCAGCTGACAATCCATGCGGCTGGACCAGTGGATGGTACAGGCCAGCAGCAGCAACAGCAGAAACTGCAGCGCCAGCGCCGCGCCAACATGCAGCGCTGCCGCGTCCACCTGCCACAGCTGGTCTGGTCGTTGCAGCGGCAGTCCACCTGCGGCCGCGACGGCGGCGCCAGCTGTGAGCGTAGCTCGACTGCAGTGGCGGCCACCGCTCCTCGGGCAGCGGCAGCCGCCACAGGTGGCAGCGGAGCGGCAATTGCCGCCTACCGGCAGCGTGAGTGCGCGGGACAACAGCCGGCGGTCGGCGCCTCGCGGCGGCTGCGGCAGAGGAGGCGCCGCACCGAGCGCGGTGGCGGCGCGGCGCAGCTGGCGGCGGCGGCGGCGGCGGCGGTGGCAAGAAAGTTATGGAACCATGGGTGGCCAGAATCGGGTGGGTATGCGGGCGTGGCTGCCGCGGCCGCGACGGCGGCGGGGCTCCGTCGGCCGTTTGCTGATAGCTGGAGCTGCCGAAGGCGCCGAGCAGTCCCGGCTTGTGGAGCTGCAGGCGGGGGACGGGGGGGAGAAGGGGAAAGAAGAAAGAGCTCGCCCATTGAGGATAGGGGCTGGAACAGCCAGCCCAAAGAATGGACAAAGTACGAGAAGGGAGCCAGGGGAAGCGCTAAGAAAAACAAGCACAAGAAGAAACAAAGCAGCTACGAATGACTCAGTAATTCCTGCTGAGCAGCCGCAGATCAGAGATGCTAGGGTCCTGGAAGTGGGTCCCCTGGACAGAGCCAGAGGCAGCAGCTAGGGCTCTTCCGGCACGAAGGTGCAGCGCACGGGCCATGGACCTCTGCAGCGAGACGGCCAAGCGCATGCGATACACTTGCGCCAGCGACCCGGCTGCAGGAAAGTCTAC
>WELB01000035.1:782458-794177 GCA_009602725.1 Spirogloea muscicola
GGGGGGGGAAAGGGGGCCAGAGGAAGCCAGAGGAAGCGCTAAGAAACCAAAGCAGACAAAGAAAGAAAGCAGCTACAAATCACTCAGTAACCCCTGCTAAGCAGGCGCAGGTCGGAGAGGCTATGCTCCTGGAAGTATGTCCCCTGGCCAGAGCCAGAGGCAGCAGCAGCAAGGGCTCGGCCAGCACGCAGGTGCAGCGCACGGGCCATGGACCTCTGCAGCGAGACGGCCAGGCGCATGCGATACACCTGGGCCAACGACCCGGCGGCGGGGAAGTCCACCGGCTCCCCATGGAAGCGGCGGGCAACGGCGTGACGAGCAAGTTGGTGGAGCAGTTCGAGCCACCGAGCACCCAACGCCCCATGGGTGTCGATAGCCAGAGGGAAGAACGCGTCGGCTGGCGGATGGTTGGCGTACTTGGTCACCTTTGCGCGAGCGGCGCCTTCGACCGCATACCCAGCCTGGGTGGCACACTGGACTGGGTGGGAGCGGTCGAAGGCGTCGGTGGTCACCACGTCCAGGAGAAGACGTGGCCCGCCGGCCTGTGGGGTGGCCACCAGGTCGACTCGCCGGCCGTGGACACCGTCGGCCCTCTCCTGTAGCGGCATGACGCCGGAGTGCTCCGCAGCCACCGAGAAGCCCGCCTCCGTCAGGATGCCATGCATGGCATCGCGGAGGCGGTCGTGGGCCGCCGTCCGCTCGCCGCCGTGAGCGCAGCGCAGGACGTGGGCGGCTAGCTCCCCAGACTCGGCCCCTCGCTCGCCGCATGCACATTGTCGCACGCCCTGGAGACAAGGAGGCGGCAAGCCCAGGAGCCTGTGGACTGCAGTACGGAAGACCTCATCGGGAAGCGTGAGGGCGTCGGTGAGGGGGAGGGCCTGAAGCCACGCCGCTGCTCCCGGGGACGAGGCAGAGAGGAATCTCGCGCGCCCGCGCTGGTCGGCCTCAGGGAGCTGCAGTACGACGGTGGTGTAGGCGGCTTTGTCGACGACGGCGACTAAGGAGCCTCAGGGGCTGAGGTTCATTAATCAGTTCGAGCCAGTGAAGTCCCAGGAGCAGCCTTGCCGCTGCTCGCCGCCGCAGCAGCCGCCGCACTGCCGCGGGCCTGCTGCGGGGCGCCCGTGGCTGCGCCCGTCAAGGGCCAGTCGCTGGTCTGCGCCCAGGAGGTGGAGTCGCCGCCGGACGGCGGCGCCACAGGGCCTGTCTTCCGCTGCGCATTGCGCTAGTGCTTCCTGGTGTAGTGTGTTGGCTCCTAAACCCACTATGTTCGAACTCAATAAGGACTCTCTCCCTCTAACTGTGTGTTCAGGGCGAGATTCACTACACGGCCGGCTTCTGCCACTCCTCCACTGTGAGCTTGCTTCAAGGTGCGCTTGGAAGGGTCAAGCGTTGTCTCCTAGAGCTGCTCAGGCATCATCTCCCCCAGCCCTAAGGCAGCAATGACCAACTCACAGACACAAGGCGGTACTTCAAGTGAGGCACAGTTTCGGTTCCGAGCTTGTACACAGAAGAAGCATGCTTAGTGTGCACTTGAGCGGTGATTTCCTTGAGTAGAGTTCAAAATCAAGAAAAGTGGGCTCCAAACTGGTACTTACCTTTGATGGATATTGTAAAAGGAGACAAGCTGGCCAGGTACCTCTTGAGGTCTTCATCGCTGAGCAAAGCTGCACGTGCCGTCCACGCTCAACCTGCCCAGCATCACTGATGGTAAGTTGCCATGATACCTGCTGCAGTGGAACTAAGCTTGACTGCTGACAGGCGATGAGCACAGTGTGGCGAAGGGATGGTCCTCAGCCAGCGGCATAATCTCTAACAGCAACTACCACTGTTCCGGCTTGGCACAACGGAGGCAAGCCTTGGTATTGGTGCTCTGCCGCAGCATCCGAGTAGCAACAGCATAGCCAGTGGTCTTGACCTCGTAAAGTGGTGGGACGCCCACGTAGACATGCCCTCTCTCAAAGACCTCGCTCCCTCTGCGGCCAAGAGTAGTGCAACATGCACGTGCAGGCAGATGAGTGCTGCGTATATCTGAGTGATGATGAGGTTGGTGCATGCAACACTTGCACTGACCAGGAAGCATCCACAATGATGGCGGTGCAGTCTGCAAGATGGCACCAGCATACCTGGTATCGGAAGAGGAATGTCGAGAGAAGTGTCCGAATGTGAGCCCCATCTACATCGGAGACGGTCAAGATGATTATCTTGTGGTACCGCATCGCTTGCTTATCAAATTCTTCCCCCTGCAATCTTCATTCAGTTGTCATCCATCAGTGACTGCAGCAGGTAAAGTACGCGTGCGGTCAAGGATGCCTGCAACTCGTACATCAGGCAGTGACAACACACTGTTGCCTAATCTTGAAAAGTGCAGTGCCATTCAGTACCTTCTAGCCAAGGCGCAGTCCAAGGATGAAAGCTCCGAAGCTCCTGATTCTCATATAAATGGCCGCATCGTCCATCCGTTCAATATTCAGGATCTTCCCCCGGAGGCGCAGCACAGCCTGTCGTGCGGTTTGCATCATGTCAATCGTGTAGTGATAGGGCCCGCCCAAAGTTACCAGCTTCCTTACTAATCTGATGTTGCTCCACTTTGATACAAGCAGCCTTGGCCTCCATGATTGGACAAGAAGCTGACGGAGATACTCAGCTTGCTTGTGACCGACGCATGAAGAATACCTGAGAGCGACGACCGCGTCCCTGCTTGGCACTGCCTCCAGCGGAGTCACCTTCAACAATCAATACTTCTGCAACGTGGCAAAAGCGGGGTCCTTGCTCAATCACAGCTACATGCTATTAGCAGCTACACGTCTTGAGCTGCCCGCTGCAGCAAGTTGGAGTAAGCTGTGCGCTGACCAGACAGTTCTGGATCTGTGCAGGAGCAATATTGCGAGCTTCCCAGGCAGAGTGGAAGACTTGAGCTCTTCCTCCGCACAAGCTCCGGGCCTTCTTTGCTGCCTCAGCTGCTTGGCAGTAGATGCAGCACGTCCAGAAGCGTCAGATGGTACACAGCTGCTTCATGTAACACCTCAGGGTACATTGGATACGATATACGTGGATTTACCCGTGCAGCCTGGAGGGCCTTGTTAATGATGGCCTCTAGCGTGGGGGTGTGTGTCTCCAGGGACTCTGTGACCAATTCATCCACCGCTTGCTCCACGACCTTGCGAACCTCCGGGTTGCCGAGCCTTGTCTGCAACAGGGCCAACAACGAAGTTCTCAATGAGACCGCCGACTACTTGAAGTGACAGCCGCCACCAAGTGACGATCCTGACGGTGGACTGCTGCAAGAGCAACCTGTCATGATTGAAGTTGACTTATGGAAGGAAGCAGTAGGCAGCACAGTACCAAGTACCTTACTTTGTCCTTCAGACTCAGGGTTGGGCACTTTGACAGAAATCACACAGTGAGGCCCTCTCGAACATGCTCCCTTGCGAGGTTCTCGTCCTTGTCCTGACTTGGAAGACAATTGAGGGCTTGCCAGATCCTAAAGATGGTCATCAAGCACGAGAACTGTATAACAAGCATGCAGGTTGCCAGGACAATTGTCATTGCCATCAGCCCCTTGACTAGTTTGTGCATGTGAGCTTGAACACACTTTCTTCAACTGTCAATGGGCGATTGGCACAAGGAAACACCTTGAGGAGCTTGCTCTTGCGACCTGACGTGTTGCGGGAGCGAGTGACAGCGGACTTCAGACCCTCAACCCCCTCAACCCTCCTGTACTTGGCCATGTGGCCTTCGTTTGGTTCAAATACACGACAATTTCTCCTGTACACACAAGCAGCAGCAGGACTAACCCGCAGTAACGCGCAGCGGGCACAGGAAGAAGTGGCACTCCCAATGGGGCACAGGAGCCTCGGTGCGCCGCTTCGGCGCTCAGTCAGCATAGAGGTCGCTAATTGCGCGCACCCGATGGCTTTCTTCAGGCCCCCCCCCCCGGGCCCGGGGGCCATGGACGCCCCCGCAGGCGCCTGCGGCGTCGGCGGCCCGGCGCCGCCCTGGCGGCCGCTGTGGCGCAGCCGCTGGCTGGGCCTGGTACTGGGCCTGTGGCTCCAGGCCTGCGGCGGCTGCTCCTACAACTTCGGGCTCTACTCGGGCAGCATCAAGGCGGCGCTGGGGTACGACCAGCGCGCCCTGGACGCGCTGGCCACCGCCAAGGACGTGGGCGGCAACGTGGGCATCGTCTCCGGCTTCCTGTACGACGCCTGGCCGCCCTGGGCCGTGCTGCTCGTCGGCGCCGCGCAGACGTCCTTCGGCTACGCCATGCTGTGGCTGGCGGTCACGCGCCGCATTGCGCCGCCGCGCCCCTGGCAAATGGCCGCCTACATCTGCGTCGGCACCAACGACGCCACCTTCTTCAACACCGCCGTCCTCGTCACCGCCGTCAAGAACTTCCCCGCCAGCCGCGGCACCGTCGTCGGCCTCATGAAGGTCGGCGGGCCCCCGATGGCCTCGACCTCCGCCTGCCCGCGGAGGCCAGGCGCGGCATGCCTGCGCTGCCAGCCGGCCTGCCGCCTCTCACGCGGCCTCGCTCTGCAATGTGGGCCTCCGAGCAGGGCTTCATCGGCCTGAGCGGTGCCATCTTCACCCAGATCTACACGGCAGCATACGCGCCCGACCAGGAGTCCTTCCTGCTGCTCGTCGCTTGGCTGCCGTCGCTGGTCGCACTCGCCGTGCTCCTCTTCATCCGCGTCGTCCCCTCTCCTCCCGACGCGTCGGAGCGGGTGCGGCCACTCGCCTGCCCTGGCCCAGCCCGCCTGCCCGCCGGGGCGGCTGGGCCCCACCCATGACTGGCTATGCTGCGGAGCAGAGTAAGATGAATGCCGTCACGCTCTGGAGTCTCTTAGGTGCAGATGGCAACTGACTTTCCTTGCAGTGCTGCCTGGCCCTTCTGGAGCACACCGCAAGTTCCTGTTCGTGTACGGTGCTGGCATTGCCCTGGCCATGTACCTCTTGGTGGTGATCCTGCTGGAGCACATGTACAAGCTGTCCCGGCCAGCCAATGTGGCCGTGACAGCCGTCATGGTCGTCTTGCTCGTGCTGCCTTTGGCCGTCCCGCTGGTGACTCAGTGGGAGCTCACCCAGAGGCAGCGGGGCGGGGCAGGGGAGCTCGGCGACGACGAGCTGGGGTCAGGTACAAGTCCCGCAGGGGCAGGAAGCAAGGCCAGCCAGGGCAGTGGGCTGCTCAAGCGCCACTCTGGCCATGCGCTCGAGGAGGAGCAGGCCCTGCTCCCTGCGCACCAGGGCAGCGCACCTCCTTCCTCGTCAGCACTTCGTGCACCACCACCCCCTCCTCATCCTCCACCGCCTTCCTCCCCGCCTCCCCACGAGGATGAAAAGGTTCCCCTGAAGTCTGCCGACAAACTTCAACCCAGGCGAGGAGATGACTTCACTCTACTGCAGGCAAGAGACCTCCTTGACAAGGCAGCCTGGTCTTGTGATGCTTTATGCTTGTGCTTGCATCAGGCCAGCCAAGGCGAGCTTTTGCGGCAGCTTCGTAGACCCTACAGCAACCTCTCAGGTCTCGTGCCGCTCCCTTGAAAAGCAACTGCAGCTTGATGACTTGCCAGCATACATGTGGTCAAGGCACGTCTGCTATTCGTTGATGATATTGCTATTGCAATGTGGCAGGCTGTACGGACGAGCGACTTCTGGTTGCTCTTTGGCATCATGCTCTGCGGGGCTGGCTCCGGTTTGACTGTGATCAACAACCTCGGGCAGGTGTGCCTCTTCTTGAGTTATGTTGCAATTCCTGTTCAGAGCGAGCCAATAACACTGTGCCAGTGGGTTGATTTCTCAGGTCGACTGCCCTATTTTGACAAGTAGGTGTCCACTCATTACCAGGCGTTGGCATATTGCAGATTGGGAGCTCCTTGGATTACGACAATATAGGAGCATTCGTGTCGCTGCTGAGCATCTGGAACTTCCTTGGGCGCCTGGGTGGTGGCCTGATCTCAGAACACTTCGTGCGGGCACGTGGCATGCCTAGGCCGCTGCTGATGGCCGTCATGCAGCTCGGCATGGGTGGCGGGCACCTGCTCTTTGCATCCGCTCTCCCCGGTGCTCTGTACCCGGCGTCCGTGGTCATCGGCATGACATACGGGGCACAGTGGGCGCTCATGCCCGCTACTGCCTCGGAGTTATTTGGCCTGCGCCACTTTGGCACCATGTACAACTGGCTGGCGTGTGCAAACCCCATTGGCTCGTATCTACTCTCTGTCCAGGTGGCCGGCACCATCTATGACCGGGAGGCCAAGCGACAGGGTGGCAGTGCTCCCCCTACGCCAGGCCCGCCCGTGTGCCACGGCCCACACTGCTTCCGGCTCACATTTTTCGTCATGGCCACTGTTTGCATGATTGGAGCCTGCACGGCTGTCGTCCTGTCCATGCGTACACGTGCATTTTACCTCCAGCAGAGCCAGCAGAGAGGGCCTGGATCGCCAACATCCTCCACCGGCGATGCCGAGGAGGATGACGAGCCACAGCCCATTAGGCCAACATAGTGCTTGGTCCGGTGCCTGCGCCTGCTTTTCAGGACACATTCTTTGTACAGATTACCAGCAAGCAGCCACAAGGCTGGAAGCTGGTGACAGGTGGTGTAGATATCTCCAGGAGCTGCATGACAACCGACTACTGCAGTTTGCAGCGGCAAGCAGTCATGCCATTTGTACATCTGTTGGGTTCAAGGTCCAAATTCCTGATGCCTAGAACACTAGTTTATCATGCCTTTGTTTTACACCGGGACATAAACTGGGGTTGCCTTGTCAGCTGCACAAGCAGCAGCACTTGAGCATTCTCACATTTGGCCAGGAGGCCAGCTGCTGAGGCACAGACAAGTGCCAGCAAGCCACTGGAGCTGATCACTGCATATGGTACACTTGTACACTCGACCACGCTGCACTTGCTCTTGCGGCTTGCCTTTGAGTGGACAAAGCTCTTGAGCATGGGCCTATGCAACAAGGTATGCTTTTCACGCTTCCTTTGACCACCACGCCTGTTGTACAAGCTATTGCGCAGCATGCTTGCTTCGGCCACCACCACGGCCGCGACCTCGATCACTACCAGTAGGTCTGCTGTCGCCAGCACCCCTACCACGACTGCGACCAGCAGATTGGTTGCGGGCTGCCTTGCCTGTAGCCTCTGCACCAATCAGAATTCACATCAATTGGCTTAGCTGATGATTGGTACACAAACTGCCTTCATCTGAGCATCACATCGCCACTGCGCGTGAAGCCTGCTTGCCCTTTGGAGCTTGTCCAATCTTTTGTGGGCTGGCTTTCCTCAGCCCTTGCCCCCTCTTTGGAAGCCGCTACATCACTGGCTGGCACTGGGCCAGCCTCGCGGTCCAACACACCATAGAAAGACTGGACTTTGAACTACGCACAAGGTCGACAACATCAGGGTACCTTTTGCAGATCGTCCAGGCATCTTATTTTCTCCAACTCTGGAGCTCACTGCATAGAAAGATAGAAGGAAAACAGGAGGTATTAGGACCCCACATGGCAGGTGCTGTGAAACAATGAGCACAACAGGTAACACACTTGTACTAGCTTAAAGTGGATACTACGGTCAGACTACAGCTTGGTCATACATAGCGGCGCGGCACCGCCATTTGCAGCACTGGCCTCCTCGTCCTCATCCTCTTCATCCTCATCATCAGCTGGCAGGTCGCATGCACAGTGCATGAGAGTCAACAACACATAGTCTAAAGCATCACAAGCATTCATCTTCATGCATGCTTGCAGAAGCAATTATTGACCAGCCTGTTAAATCGGCAATTTGGGCAAGGCTGTTGATACCGTCGAGGAGGTCTGCAGCCTCCCCCTCCTCGTCCCCAGGAAGCGGCTCCAAGGACGCCACCAGCGGAGGTCGCTTGCGCTTCTTCGAGGAAGTGCTGATGCCTTTGGGCAACTTCAGCTCAGGCAGCAGCTCCGCAAGCCGCACTGCTCGTGTGGGTGCTCGAGACCTGTACACCCTGGTGAGCTGCGCCTTGGTGGCAGCAACCACACCGTCCATCGGCTGCTCCTTACCCCGGAACTTGCTGACGCTAAGCAACGTGTCCATGTCCTCCAAAGTCAGTGAGTAGTCATCCAGCAGGTCCGCCACCACCCTTGCCCCTTCGTCCTGACAGTTGGGAAGCATGCATGTCGTGAATGCTGCAGTAAGGAGACGAATTCTGCAAGCAGGCTGAGACACACATGCAGCCCAGCCGCTTGCTCACCTTTGGCAGCAACTTCAAAGGCCGGGTAAAGCGTTCTGTCAGGACGGGTGCGTAGTCCAGCCGCACAACCTCCCTGGGTGTCGCGGCACAAGCAGGCACAACTTAGCAGCTGCCCACGAGCACTAGAACAGCTGCAAGTGTAGTCTCGTCCATTGGGTGAATGCTGACCTCGGTGGCTCGCAGTGGCACGAGGCCACCATGTGGATGTGCACATCCTCCAGCAGCCGCACATTCTTGCCAAAGGTCGAGTTCTTCCCAAACCACCCTGCAAAGCGATTGAAGTTCCTCTCTCCCTGCGAGCCAGCCAATACAGCAGCCACTGTGAAAGCACATCTCTGCATAGAGTAAGTACAAGCTGCCATCTCTTAATACACACGTCTGCACAGAGTAAGTACAAGCTGGCAAATGCTTGATCCGGGCCTCCCCAGGAAGCGGTGTTTTTCATCTTGCAGCATGATCAACACAGGCAGGTGATATGCAAGGGTTGTGTGCTGCAGTAGGGAGCTCACAGGAAAGAAGGTCTCACGAGCTCCATGCATCTTGGCGGCACTGCTCCCATGCCCACAGAGATAGCAGCAACTCAAATCAAGGGAGACAACTGCACAAGTGATTAAGCTCGCCAGCACTACTAAGGCAGAAGTCACAGAGGGGTGTGACATACGGGATTATGGAGGCAAAGAAGGCGCTGCTCTGCGCCAGCTGCCACTGCTGATAGCGCCGTACTTGGCGCTCCACGCAGTCCCCTTGTGCAATGCTGTCCGCTGCTGCTGACACCATGTCCATCCTGAGCGTGCCCTTTTCGTCCTTGCCAGACAGCTCACCGGGTCGGTAATTGAGATAGTTCTCCTGCCAGTGCCTCAGACATCATGGTTGAGTAGAGCAGCAAGCATTGAGCAAATAGACATCCTGCACTGACATCTACAAGTGCTGGCATAAGTCGGCTGACTGTTGGCTTGCCTGAATCAGGAGGGGCACTAGTCCCATGTCAGTCATGGCTGCATCAATGCGCGCCTCCATTCGCAGCTTCCCTGAGTCGAACGCCAAGAGCCTGGGCAGGCAGGGCGGCACTCATGAGCAGCTCAGGAAAGAAAGTATGCTAGTGGAAGGAAGCCCAGCAAGCGGGAGAACGGCATGAGACATACAGAGTGATGCAGAGGGCCCACCTGTCGGCGGCAATGAAGGGCGACACATCCTCGTCCTTGGCAGACACAGCCAGCCGGTGCTGCATGTCTGCAAGCTTGAGTTCCCGTGTGCGCAGGCTCATGTACTGCAGCTGATTGAGCGCCATGCGCATATCCCCGTTCACGTGCTCGCCGAGCTCCTCGAGGGTGACCTGACAGATGGTCCTCGCAGAGAAGACAGGCATGAGCGGTGCGGCACGGCCACAAGAGGAGCAGGTCGCGCATGCCATGCTGGACACAGAGGGTCGTATAACTCACATCGTCCACAGCCAGGCATTCCTGGTCGGCGACGTGTCGCAGGCGCTTGGCCATCTGCACAGGTGCAACCGACAATGCTCATAGGATGGCCGGCTGCTGGGCTGGATGAGGCTGCCTGCCAGTGAGAGGGGCCCTTTGGGGGTGCGGCGGTGCACCTGCTGCTTGGTGGGCTTGCGGAAGGGCAGGACGAGCGTGTGGTTGGCAAGGGACCGCAGCTTGGGGGAGTGGCGATCGTTGCAGATGCAGACGATGGGGATGCGCGACACACGGATGCTGAGAATCAGGTCTGCAATGCCGCCGCGGTCCCCAGCGCTCATGCCGTCGACCTCATCCATGATGAGCACCGCTTTGTGTTGCCGCGAATCGGCACCACGCGCAAACTGCAGCGCCTCGTTGCTGACCATCTCCTTGACGGCGTTGGCAGTGCGCCCGCCAATGCCCTTGGCCACGCTCGCATCCGCTTTGCCCCGGCTGTCGCTTGCATTTACCTACCACATCGCGCAGCCCACCAGGCTCTCCGCCACTCAATGCACTGGACTCCAAAAGCCCAGGGCCTGACGTTGCACCGCCTGGCAGCCGAGTAAGTTCCCTGCTGCAACTACTACGGCAACGAAAGCTTATGCAAGCTACCGCTTCCTACAGCGGGTACCTCAAGTGCCGTGAAGCCCAGTTCCGCACACACCAGTCGCGCCACTGTGGTCTTGCCGACCCCCGGTGGTCCTGCCAGCAGTACCGCCTTCCTGGGGCCAGACGATGCTGCGCCTGCCAACGCCTTCCCCTTGTTCTTGCCGTTGACCGCGTGCCCTCCAAGGTGGTGCGAAGCCCAGTTCTCGAGCCACTCGCGCAGCGTCTTTACCTGGTCCACCAGCATGCCCCAGTCAGCCGCTGGGCGCCACCGCTGCAAGCAGCACTGGGAGGCCAACCGGCAGAATCACAAGAGTGGCTCCTCACATGGCTCTGGTTGGCAACAATGTCCTCCGTAGACTGGGGCGCAAATCTCTGTGGCCACGTATCAGCTTCTGCAGCAGCTCCCGCCACCTCGCTCTTGGGCGCGGCGGATGCAAGCCTGCCAGTTGGCAACTTCGTGCGTTGGCTGGGAAGAGTTTTTGCACTTTGCTGCGTCGTCGAAGACACCTTCTTGGTCTTGGGCGGGCCCGAGGCACGGATCAGGTCAAAAAGGCCGTCTTCAGAGAGCACCGGCACGCTGCAGCAAGCGCGCAGCAGCGGAGGAGCATGCCCAAGATTGACTCAGCTGGGGCGGCAATGCCAGCTTTGGCAATACAGCAGCTGCGACAAGCAAGAGAGCTGAGTCGTAGGAGGGGCTTTACCCGAGCTCGGCGGCTTTCTGGGCCTTGCGACCACCAACGTGCTCGTCTGCCACGAGGTAGCTCTGCGGCCGGCCGCCCAGACAAGAAACAGAACAGGAGCTATCTTGAGCTCATGCGCTGCACCATGGCGGCTGCTCCCAATGCCAAGCGCCGCTGGCCAGACTCGAGAAGAGCCAGAAGCTCTACTCTCCAGCCTTCAAAACTGCAACTCTCAACAGCTTGCTGCCTGGGCCAGCGCGACAGCTGCGAACCGTCTTCTTGCTGACGGAGCCTGTGATGCGGCCGCCATGGCGCTTGATGAGCTGCTCCGCCTCCTCGCGCTCCATGCTGCGGACCCTCAAGAGCGCAGCCGCCAATCATTGCCCAGCGCAGAACAGGAGGCAGCCAGGCGGAGGCCCTGAGTGACATCCTCGGCTCAACCCAGGCTGAAAGCAGAGCGCCACCTGTCGAGCGTGCCGGTGATGACGAATGTGAGGTCGGCAAGGCAGTCTTCGCGGCCCTCTGGCACCTCCTGCGACCAATGCCACGACCCTCGCAGGACGTCAGGGACCCCTCGCTCGCCGCCTCTGTCAGCAGCGCCCTGCCTCAGGGGAAGCCATAGGCTTGAAAGCCAGGACAGGGGAGCTTGTTGCCGTCCCTCCCCACCTTCTCGCCAGCATGCGGCGGCGCAGCGCGCTCCCCAAAGCCACCGGCCCAGCCGCCGCCGCCACCGCCGCCGCCGCGCCTACGGCCGC
>WELB01000035.1:804369-822261 GCA_009602725.1 Spirogloea muscicola
AAAAAAAAAAAAAAAAAAAAAAAAAAAAAAAAAAAAAAAAAAAAAAAAAAAAAAAAAAAAAAAAAAAAAAAAAAAAAAAAAAAAAAAAAAAAAAAAAAAAAAATTGGCGGCGCGTTCGCGGCGGGCCACCGCGCGGCCTTCCGGCGCAGCGCGGCCGTGGCGCTGCGCACGGGCCTGGCGGCGCTGCTGTCGGCGTTGCTCGTGTCCGTGCGCGCCACGGCGGCGTGGATGCGCGCCCCCTTCTTCGCCGTCGTCATCGCCGTCCTCATCTGCGACGGCTCCGCCGGCCGCGTGGCGCGCAACGCCGCCTCCTCCTCCCTCGGCGCCGCGCAGGCCGTGGCCGTCGCCATCGCCGCGAGGTGGGCCCGCCGTGCAAGCCCCGGCAGGCTTCTGCGTGACGCCCACGGCCGCACTCATGGCGGCACTCAGCCCGGCACTCTTCGCCGCGGACGCCGCCGCTGCCGCGGCGCAGGAAGGTGGTGGGGCACTCGGCGGTGGCCATGCTGGCGTGCTTGGCGGCGTCAAGCCTGGCGTTCGCGTACCCGGCTGTGCCGCTGTTGCACAAGAAGGTGGCGCTGGCGGTCAGCGCCATCCTCTACCTCACGTTCCTGCACAACGCCTCCCTCGGCGCCCTCTTCGCTGCGCAGGTCCCCCACCTCCCGACAGCCCGCCGCGGTAGGTGCCACCACCACCATCGTGTTGAGACCACTGGTCTGAACACATCCCCTTGCACCGAAGCACCCCTCTTGTTGTGGTTTCATAGGTGGGCGGCACCACGCTCGTCGGCGCCGGCTGCGCCGTGGTTGCGATGCTCGCACCCTGGCCAAAGCTCGCCCGAACAGAGGTCCGGACTTGTTGTGGTGCAGCGACCGCTTGCTGCTCTCCGGCGGCCGCCAGCATTGCCCAAGGCCCAAGGCCGCTGATTCCTGCTCCGAAGTCGTCAACCCTGCTGCCTGATTGAAAGCACTGCTTGCTGCAGACGTCTACGCGGCTGGCGCATGCTGCGGAGTGTTTGGCGGCGCTATTTGCCACGCTGCTGGACGCCTTTGGCTGCGTGGCTATCGCTGGCGACGGTGCTGCGTGCGCTGCTGTGCACGCCAACATGCTTGCCAAGGCCTGCGCCGCCGACCTCGCTGTCATCAAGGACCGAATGGTGTGCAGGCGCTGACGAGCACACCAACCTCGCATGTGGCAGCCGATTGTCGACCTGCTCATGCCTAAACGGTCTCTCAACACGCAGGCGGACCTGCGGTGGGAGCTGGTGGGATCAGCGCAGCGGGCGCGGCTGCTACAGCTCCACGATGCCATGGACCGCATGCTGCTGCACTGCAGCGGCATGCAGGCGGCGCTGCAGGATAGCGACCTCGCCGGCACTGCACCGGCCCTGGTCCAGGCGCTGCGGAAGTCAGTCTCAACCCTGGCAGCGTGGACCTCTGAAGGCCTGGCGCTGGCCGCCACCTTCGAGCGTAGCAGCGGACGTGCGGCTGAAGAGGCCCTCCTACGTCAGGGTCGATATGGTGAGTGACGCGAGCTCGGCATTGCACTGCTGAGTACGTTGCATGGCCTCTAATCCTCACTTGCTATCAAGGGTATGATGTTTTCAAGTGCAAAATCTGTGGGCTGTGGAAGCGCAAACTGCACTGCTACTTCTCTCAGTGCTCAGAGCAGCGTGTATATCGCATACTGACTTGAGCCAAGTCCCTGGCGGGGCGGGCAGCACTGCAGGAGTTTGACAAGGAGCTGCACGAGGGCCGGCTGCGCGCGTACTACAACCCCTCTGCCATCATGGGCGGCGAGCTTGCCACCGACGGCCTGGCAAGTGTCGTGGGAAGCTTTGCGGCGGAGGTTACTCCAAGCCTGGTTGCATCGCAGGTTGGACATGAACGCGCGCACCTTCACAGTGCTGCCCTGCTTCTCGATTTCTCAGCAAGCATGCGCTGCATGGAGCAATTGCTGAAACATCCCATGCTTCTTGCTTGCAGTTCCTGCTCTTCAACATAAAGGGCTATGCCAGCGTGCTGCTCGAGCTCCTTGGGAAAGGAGCGCCAGGTATGGCATGGGATCAGCAAGTTGCCTGGCAGGCTGCTGCCTGCATAGGCTTTGCCCCCATCAGTCCGCAGGAATTGCTATTGATCTGGTCCACCTGGTCATGTCCGAGGTAATGAGCCGGGCTTTGCTTCGCCGCTTGCCGCCTCTCAGGCAGGGGCGCATTTCTGCATCGCTGGTGGAAAGCCACGCATCGCATCCCGGCGCCCGAATCCATGCCTGCCATTCCCAGCGGTGCACCGGCGGTGTATCCTGAGGCCGTCCTGCAACCCTCGCTCGATATTGACGAGGATGATATTGATATTGAAGAGGATGCGAATGAGGAGCAGCCTTCTCTGTCAGGCCAGGCACTTGCTGGCAGTCACCAGCACGTGCTGGCGCATGAGCTTCCAGCTCCAGCACGTTCGTGGTGGCAGCTCCCAAAGCTGGCCTGGCCTACCCCTAGGCAGGCACGATACCACACCAGTCAGACAGCCTTGCTGACACACACGCAAATGGAAGCTGAGCATTGTGTGGCCAGTCAGCTCTACCTCGAGCTCTGCAACGCTTGCAGTGCTGTCTTTGATCAGCTGCTAAGCTGTGCCTGATATAGCCTTAAGACATGTCAATATATCGCAACGACGCGCGCAGGCAGTGCTCTTCTGCAGAGCAAGGGCTGCCAAGGCTCTTGGAGCTACCAAAGTCGGCCTGGCGATGCTGGTCGCGGGCATAATTGGCAACGCGTTCCTCCCGGTATCACTCTCCTCCCAGCACTTAGTGGGTTGTGCAGCTTGTGCCCTGACATCCAAGGACACCGCTAGTAGTACGAATATCGTTGGGGATAGACTTAGTTGTGAAGTCGGGACTGCCCGGTGCAGGCATCTGGATATTGGGCGCCGGTGACCGTCGGCTTCATTGTTGGAAGCAACCAGGGCGGGTCCTTCAAGGCTGCCAGCCTCCGCCTGCAGGTCAGCACACCCACACTCACCAGCTGGCTCAGGCTCGGACGTTGCGCGCAACGATGATGCCTTGCCTGCACTCTGCGCACCACTTGCAGCAATGCTTCTTGTGGCTCCTGCCAAGCTTCAACCAGCTTGCAGCCGTGGATGTCCAGGGAACGGCAGCCGGGTCCATCTATGGTTACCTGGCCATCAAGGTGGCCCATCACCATCAATGGCTTGTGGTGTTTGCTCTCGTGCCATGGGTCATCGTCGCCTCGTTCGTGCGGCACAGGTTGGCCCCTGCTCATAAGCACAGCCCCTCATTGCGTTCGCATGCACTTAGCTGTACTGATGGCTGCAGGCATGTAGCAATGTGGACTGATTACTGGGCTGCACTTGTCTTCTTGCCAGCTTGCTTAGTCAAGGTTCAAGTCAGTGTTTGCCACCTGGCACATGACCACTGTGAGGCTCTCCTTCTGTCAGTTCTTCGTACGGGTATGCGGGAGTGGTTGCTGCATTCACAGCAGCCGTCATCATGCTGGGTTATCAGCAGTCAGGGCAGGGCGTGGATACTTACTCGCTTGGTCGCATTACTGAGACCTTCATTGGTGTCTTATGCTTTGTTGTAGGTGCGACAGCCTGAACCCTCTGTTGCACTGTCAAGGCCGATCTTGACAATTGTGTATTTGAGAAGCAGCTCTTGACCAACTGCCACTCACAGCAGTCATGAGTATCAAGCACCAGGTTGTGCACATTGTCACTATGCACTAGTCCAAGTACGCTCGAACAAGCGTCCTATAAGGCCTCCCCAAGATGCTGACGCCAGCGTCAGTGGGGTTGAAGCAGTGGAAGGCGTGGTGTGGCCCAGCAGAGCTGTGGTGCTGGTCAGGGATTCCGTGGTCAGCTGCCTGCAAGACTGCCGCGATTGCGTGGCCGCCATCATACGGGCGTACATGAATGGCACGTGCTTGCAGTGCCGGGAGAAGTTCGCTGAAGACGTCAGCAAGCTGGAAGCTGTAGGCATCATCAAGCTTGTGAGGTGCAGAATGCAGTAAGGGGCCAGGAGACTGGAGATACTGTTGCTCTGACAATGTGGCTCTCTGGTCTGATCGCCAGGCCATTGGGAGGAGCCTGGTGAGGCAGGCTCTCCTTGCGGATGAGGCGCAGCATGAGCCAGACCTCTGGTGGGCTCCCTTCCCGTCAGCCACGCACAGCCGGCTGCAGGAGGTGGAAGGCCACATGCTTCGCTGCCTCTTCTTCATGGACTGCTCGTTACATGCAGCCTCAGCCGAGTCCCTCCACGAGCAGCTTGAGAAGCTCGTCAGGCCGCTCAGCCAGCCGCTGGGAGTGAGCACATGGCTCTTGCCAGACACCTGCAACATATCCAAATTGCTTCTCAGCTGGTGTGATTTGTCGCTGGAAGGGGTGTGAGGCCTGAACCGCAGAGGTGGGCGTCTCAGGCCTTGGAAGCGGAAGTACTTGTGGACTTTGACCTTCTGCTAGAAGTCCTACGGTTGCAACCGTCGTGGCGGAGCTACCTGACCACCACCTCTGGCAGCGGCAATTGCGAGGCTCCAGTAGCTGGCACAGAGCCTCGGGGTAAATCATCATGTGTCAGCATTCCAGTGGCTGTACGAGGTGCAAGATAGGGGGCACTCATGTCTAGTGTTGGGCTGTGCAAATATGAGTGCTGTGTTGTTGGTTGCACTTGCTCATTGCCCTAGCGACTCACTGCATCTTGTAGTGAGTCCCTCACAGATGCAGCAGAGGGCAGAAAGTCCACACGATGGCAGGAGGCAGCGACATGGTTTTGGAAGCGGATAGCAAGGAAGGTTGAGGATAGAGGGAGTGTCAGAGAGATTCTTAGCCAGCACCCGCTCCTTGTCCTTGTCAAGCCGCGCAGCTCGTAAGGGCTTTTCTCTTCTTGCCTTCCTGATGCTGCTACTTGTTGTACAGCCTGGTACATACAGAAAATTACGGCCGGTCAATATCTGGCAGCTCAGATTCTTTTGATGTGCAATAGCAGTCTCTGCACTGGTCAGTGATGCTTGTGCGAATCGCGCAGAAGGATCCCAATTGTGCAATGCAAGCTGCGCCAGCACAGGGCTGACAAGGCAATTTTCTGCAAACAGCATCGGTGGCTTTGTGCAGAAAAGGAATGAGCCACTCCAGGAGCTCCAGACCCAATTCCAGGACGTTTTTGCTGGGCTGATAGCTGTGAAGATTGCGCATCCAACTTTGCAAATAGTGGGGAATGCAGCAATGCTCTCATTCACCGCGTTAGTTTACAGGTGTGTGTATCTTGCAACGGACCGGGATAATGCATGATTGTGATCAAACGCACTGGCAAGCTCTATTGCCAACATCCTTTGTCATCTGTCCCTTGTCGCTGCTCCGTTGTTACTGGTGAGTATGAGGACACCTGCTCAGACAAATTCCTGGTCCCTTACAGCTTGCGCACGCTGCTCAAGGAAGTGCGAGCGCTGGAAGAGACGGTCAAGGAGCTCTTGCAGGTGGAGCAGCCCCTTGATGTGGTGCAGCTGTCATACCTGTACCATGTGGATCCTACCATGCCCAACTCGAGGTCACCGCCGCAATCCCCGAGCGCTGGTCGCCCATTTGCGACCATGCAGTCATGTGACATACATGCCATCGGATGCCCTTCAAGTGACTGTCCTTCCTGGCAAGATTCTATTGAGTTGACGCCACCTCATCTCAGGAGCCCACAATGTGGGCATGTAAGCCTTTCAGGCAATGACACGTCCACGCGTCGTGAGCCAGTATGGCAGGCCAGTGGATTGGAGTACAATCAGGAAGTCATCTCTGATGAATGTCCTGTAGCAAAGCGCAAGGACTCAGGAATTCTGCATGTATCTCCTGAGATACTTGTAGCACCCCTCAAAGACATGGCAATACCTCCAAGGACGTGAAGGGCAGTTGCTCACATAAGTGCACCTGCCTAATTTACTGCTACAAGCGTTTATTTATGTGCTTATTGCCTCTTCCTCGAAATCAAACAAGCAGAGGGTGAATCATGCATGAGTAGCGCAGAGCGTGCTCAATGAACATCCAAATGCTGGATGCTGCTTCTACTGAATTGGTCAGGGCAGACTTGGTGCCAAGGGATATACAAGTCGGGCTACAATGACGCTAGTCGCTGATGTGGTTTCATAAGTAAGCCCCTGTTTGTTTCGTCAAGCAGATGCCATGGGATGGCGACAAGAGCCTTGATCATTCTGCTGCTAGAATGCCTAATCTGTTGGTCCACTGGAACTCAATGTCAAGAGTGCGGGCACTCCCATCCCGGTTGCTTTCAGGCAGGAGCGTGTATGTACCAGAGACGGTTCCCATGGTGATGACGCGGTCAATCTGAATCGCTACCTTGCCAAGTGCACCCTGCCGCATGACATCCAGCAAACCCAAGGTCAGGAAGTGAAAGTCACATGAGCAGTACACGCACAGCATTGCCACTCGTGCTCTAGCGCGCAATTCTATGAAGCAGCCCCTGACCTTGCCAAGCGCATTCTTGCTTTTGCAGAGGATGTGCACCCTCTGCTCAGCCGGAGGGGTGTTCAGTGCCCAAGTGAAAGTCTGCTTCCACTCTGGCGACGAGCTGTTTGCTACAACCTGTCAGGTTGAACGAAGCAGTCACCACAGTTAGCTAGCTCAAATGACCACACATGAGAAAGCAAGGACAACGATAGTTGCAAGCGTCGCTGCGCCTGTGCTCCATGAAGAAGCTGCATACCGTAGTCTCCTGAGGTGCCATATCCCCAAGTTGCACTCTGCAGTAAGCATTGGTTGTACCCATTGCAAGCTTCAGGTTGTTGCCCCTCTTCAGGGTCACCACCAGGCTGCCCGGGAGGATGGACAGCAAAAACTCTGCTTTCTGGTACAAGTCTACTGGGCCAGACTGCAGCATGAGCTGCAGCACTGGAATGGCTTCCGCAGTTGCCATGGCCTGCGACTGCGCCAGCTCTGGATAGTCTGGCCAAATCTCTGACAGGAGGTACATGCAGTTGAGCGCCGACTCCTGAGCTGCTTCTGGACCAACCTTCATGGCACCAAGGAGCACTGGAATAGCCGCGGTGGCGGCCTCTGTTGGCCGCAAGCGATGGAATTGCTGTAGCAAAACTTCAATAGCATGCACACAGTCGCAGTTGCAGGTTGCGCTCTTCCACAGTTCTCGCTCCAGAGCGCCTGCAAGGCTGCTGATGATGTCCGATGATGCGTATTCCTGGATGACCGCGTCACAGAAGAGTAGACGGAGCAGCGATGCAGCCTGGCCTGCAATGTCCGCGGCTCCACTCATAAGCAGGCCTTGCATGACATGCACGCCCCCGGCCTCCGCCAGAGCACGCTTGTTGGCGCGAGAGTTCACCACCAGATTCTGCAGTGCGCACACCGCCACCGTCTGGAGATCCTCACTGGCCTGATCCTCCAACACACTCACGAGAGCCCTGCAAGCCGAGCTTGCATCGCTGGTGCGGGACAGGTCTGGGTCCTGGAAAAGGTCACCGAGTGCAAGTGTGGCCAAGAGCTTCGCTCCCAGATCCTGTGACTCGGGGTCCTGCAGGTACGTCGCCAGCGGCTGGATCGCTGCGCGCGCTGATGGCAGCTCCCGCACCTTGGTGTTGTTGAAGAGAGCCTCAAGGAGGCGTGCCGCTGGCTCCTCCACCTGGTGGCCTCGGAGCAGCTCCAGCAGGGCCTCCACAACACCAATGTCGGCCATGCGCTCAGCCCGGGAAGCGTCGACCCTCTCCAGAGCCAGCAGCGCTTGCAGGGCGCTGCGCTGGATGTAGTCTGTGTTGGACAGGAGCAGGCGCACGAGCACAGGTAGCGGCACGCGCCCATAGTATTGGGCCCTCGCCCGGAGGACACCAGTCAGCACGGTGGCAGCCAGCTGCCACACCGGCTGCGGGCTGGTCGCCACGAGGCGTGAGAGCTCTTCCACGCCGCCAGCATCGGCAATGGCGTTCGGCCAGCTCGTGCACGCGTGGTCCAGGCCTCGGAGCCCCTCCTTCTGCAGGGCCTCCATGTCAGACGCGAGCAGCCTGACGAGCGGCAGCATAGCCCCCTGCGCCGATGTGTCTCTCTGGAAGTGCTCGAGGCTGAGGAGGTGCGCAACCAGGGCCGATGACAGCTGCTTCACTGCCAGGCTCTTGGAGCCCATCAGTGGTAGCAACGGTCCGATTGCCAGCGCGGGCTGGAAGTCGATGGCTGCCAGCCTTGCCGGCTTCTCCAGCATATTTGTCAGAGCCTGCAGGGCGCCACTCTGGCCCATCACCGGCAGCCCTGGTCTCTGCAGGACCCCCAGCAGTGGCAGCACTGCTGCGCCTGCCGCCGACCCCGCAGCAATGCTGCCGTTGTTCGTCAGGACTCGCAGGAGCTCACAGAAGAGTGCAGCCAGGCCGTCAGATGCACTCGGCAGGATCTCCAGCGCGCGCTCGATAACGTGCAGTGCGACCATGTCCAGCCTGCACATACGGCGATCCCTCGCGAGCTTGAAAAGGGCACTGGTGACAGTGAGGTACAGATTGTGCTTGTCCAAGGCAGCATCCTCGTCCTCAGCTCTGCTCAGAAGCGCCACAAGAGGCGCTACGGCGCCCTTCGCTGCCAGGTTCTCGGCCTGAACAGGATAGATCAATTCAATTTGCAACACCAGCGTCTAAGTTTGTATTCCCAGAAGGTGGTCAGAAGGTGCAAAGGCCACAAGTGCAGATTGCAACATAGTCGTTAACAATTCAAGGCTGTTCTACAAGCAGTTCTAGTAAATCAAAGTGCTCCTGAAAGCTTGGGATTGCTGCAGTGACACGGTGCACTATGAACTTCCTGAGTCTAAAGACCCCCCTTGGCCACTTTCTCTGGCTGACAAGCAGCAGGACATGCATCAAAAGCCCACAGAGGGTGCATGTACCTGGGACTCATCGTCCAGAAGGTTGTCGAGAGCAGCCGCTGCACGATGGCGCACTGTGACAGACTCAGAACTGAGGAGAGCCACAAGCGGCTCTATCGCTGCTGTGGCAACCGGCATCATTCGCACTCGTCCCACCTACAATGACGGGAAAGCTTATTACGCCGTTTAGGTAGTTGTGTGAATCAATTGCACCTGACAAACCCTTAGCATATCTTATAGACTGCCTCTGGTGCGTCTAATGCATTCATTCTAGCAATGTGAGGCAGCAGCTAGTTATTGGTCAATGCAGATAGGCCAATGGAAGTTTTTGTCAGTGCTTGCGGGCTTCTCAACCTGGAACAAGATGCAGAAGAGTGCAGCAGTCTCCTCCAGAATGTCAATGGACGCATCTGAAGTGCTCAGAATCTTGCAGAGAGCAGGGATGGTCCCCCCGGGAGCCGCCTTGCCTTCTGCATCCGCCACCAGATTGATTTTGGGCAGATTGTCGGTGGTCAACCTCACCAAAGCCGAGACAGCCGTCAGCCTTTCCTTCTCCAGTCCTGCACTAAGCATGTCCACCAGGGGCCCCACTGCCTGCCCTGCCACCTCTCCACCTCGTATTGAGCCAATCTCAAATAAGCCCATGAGAGCTCGTGCAGAACTGTCACACCACATGAATGAGTGGTGAGCTTATCACAGTCACAGAAGGTCATGGTTCTGGTCAGCCACTCTGGGTCTGGATCACTGCATGACTTACTGCAACTACTTTGATCCGAATAAATTCTAAATCTAATCACTGCGCTACACTCAGTTGCTCCAAAGACAAGCTCACAGTCCCGTAATACTAAAGACAAGCTCACAGTCCCGTAATACTGACCTGTAACGAGCAGCTCGAGTCCCCACTTGCAAGACGACAACGAGCTGCTCCACAGCACCAAATGCTGATGGGTGCACCCGCAACTCTTCGCTGCTGAACAATATCCTCAGAAGCTCAGAAGCGGCCTCCTCAATGGCATCCTGGAACACAGCACGTCCTTGTAAGACAATTGCAGACACCCTGAGCACAGTAAGAGCTTGCCACAGAGGCCTGATAGAGGATGCCTGCTTTCGAAGTCACATTGATGTGACCTGTGCTGTACACACGGAGAAAGCACATTGGCGAGACCTGCGGCCCAATGGAGAGATACTTGGTGAGAGCCTCAAGTGCCCCAGCCTCTGCTGTGGCGAGCTTGTTTATGTTATTGCCCTTGGCAATCTGAGTGAGCAAGCCAAGAGCAAGCGGAGGGGCCCCTGGCCGGTCAATGTGAGGCTTGAGCAAATCAACGAGGGCAGGGATAGACTTCCGAGCAGTGCCACCACCCCTTATATCGTCGCACCGAAATAATCTTTCCAATGCGACCTGCACGCAGGTGCAAAGAGAGGTATCATTGATTGTGAAAATCCTGCTACCGCATTACCAAACCCCTAGTCAACCATCCATGCATTAGCTGCCAATAAGGGCCACCATTTAAACTGTTCATCAAATCTAACATCCAAAGCATATCAACTATAGGTTTAAGGTTTAGGGTTTGGTACAGAATACCACGATGCCATGTACCTGCTCAGGATTGCGTGCCAAAGAGAACTCTTCTGCCAAAGCAAGCAGGTTGGAGATTTCAGACTCGCTGTTACCCAGCATAGTGATAAGACCCCCAACTGCTCCCGAATTGGCAACAGCCAGCAATGCACCCCTGCTGCCGCAGCACACCAGACTGGCTAGAGCCTGCACAATGGTCATCAACTTGCATCTTGGGTGGTGGATCTGTTGCATGTTAAAAACTATCGATATTATTGAAAAGGTCAAAGTTTGCATCCACAGATGGCATAACTAGATTAGACCCTTCAAAACGCCAGTCAGCTGTGCTGCAAGACTCCAGATGACTAGCAAGTACCTGAGCAGCAAAATAGCGGTCGGAGGGCTCTGTGGAGCGGAGTAGGTTGGAGAGGGGAGAGATCGCTCGGCTTGCAGCTGCTGAGCGACAGAGGTCCGCATCACAGAACAGGATGGCCAGAAGCAGTGCTGTGACCCAGGAGCCGCCATTGTCATCAACGTTGTCATCAAGCAACTGCACGGACACATTCGGTGGTCAAGAGGTACACCAATTTGCTACTGAGCTTCAGACATTCAGAAACCTCAATAGATTTACTCAAACAAGTGGGTTGCAGTAGTTGAGCCACTTGATTCTCTTGTTTGCTTGTCATTTTCCTAATACGTGCCGGCGTTCACTCTTCCGCTTGTCGTCCTCGAAACACATGCGACCAGAACTATCTGTACTCGAGTTCTGCTGACCTTTGCGTTCGGCGAAAAGATGGCCAGCTTCTCTGTCAAGACTTCAACAGCCCCAGCGTCGGCAACTGCCACCTGCACGTAACCCAATGCTTTCTGTAAACTGCAGAATTGACAAGCTACATAATCTCGCAAGATACTTTTGTGTTTGAGGACACAAGATTGAACTAGGACAAAAGTGTTTACAGTTGCATAGCCAGGACCGCTCTATGGCCACTGCTAAGCAGCACAAATTGCTTCACACACAACATGCACGTAACGTAAGGCATAGGATCAAAAGCACATCAGCGTTGCTCAGTGCACCTTGCTCTTGTTGTCATGAGACGCAATAACAGCGAGGAGCCAGAGGGACACACTGTTGGCCAAGAGGGCAGCCGAGCTTTCAGCAGTGCCGTCTGCATCATCCGGCAGCCGGTTAGCGAGGAGGTCAACCAGGCACTGGACCAGGCCAGTGAAGGTGCCTGCCTCGACCATGGCCTCCATGGTCTGCTGCCTGTGCTCCTTGGCAGCACAGATGAGCAGTGCAGTCCCCCCGACCTTCACTTCAAGACTGGGCGACGTGGTGATGCGCTCTGTGAGGGCAGCGATGCAATCTGCTGTTCCAGCGATCAAGTCACCCAAGACAACAGGCTGGTCTTTGCACAGTCTGGACACCACCTCAATGGCCCTCTCCTGCATGACCGGAGTACCTGAATTGCACAAAACAGAATGAGACCAGCAATCGCCTTACACCCAGGTCCTCGCACAGGAGACAGGATATAACAGCAATGGTATCATTACGAATAATGAGTTAAATGCACGTCTGATTGGTCCTAGTAGATTGGTACAGGATCTCTCACCTGTAGCCAGGCACGTGACAAGTGGGCTGATGCTGTATGGGGTGTCAGACAGGACCTGCAAGGGGGCTCGAATGAACCCTCCCTCTGAGCGAGCTCGGGCAAGGGCCGCAAGCGCTTCCAGCGCAGCCATGGTTGCCTCCTCCCCAGTGCTGCAGGCAAGCAGCGCCACTAGGGCCAAAACTGTGCCAGACTCCACTATTGCCTCTGCCACTTCATCATCCAACACCCGACTGCAGATGACCAGATATCTCCAGGTCAGTCAAGCTGCAGCCTGGACTCAGTCACTTCACTGCTGGCGATGGCTAAATCATTGTGTTTTCTCCTTTATAACATCTTTCGGCACAGGCTTAGCTGTTACTTTCTGCAGTACCTGTGCAGGAGGTGAGCCAGCGCCCCAGCAGCATGCTCCTTGCCCTGCTCAGTTCCCTCTCTAAGCACCCGTGTAAGTGGCACAACGACCTCCTCCGCTGGCGCATACTGTGCAAGCTCCTCATTGGCAAGCAGGTTCGCAAGAGCTGTTGTGGCGACCTCTGCCACATTAGTTGCACTTGACTTTGCCAGCTTCACCAGCGGGAAAATACCATCCCTGCAATAAGAATTATATCATTCTCGTTCAGATGGCTATACAAGAGCACTGAGAGGGTACAACGAGATGGCAAGTCCCAACTGCCGCAATCATTCCAAATGAGAATCAGCAGAATGGTGCAGTCCTCACCTGGCAACAGCCGCAGCCTCAAAGTTTGTATCAATGGAGCATAAGACTGCTGCGAGAGCCCTGGCTGCCTGCATGGCTATCTGCTGTGGGCCGTAGTCCACCAGCCTGACCAAGGGCGGTATGGCTTGAATGACGGCGTGACTCTCCCTCAAGTCCTCCCTGGCAGCAAAAAGGTTGGCAAGCACTGCTGCGCTGCTCTCCTGAGACTCCTCCCTCTCTGAGTCCAGCAGAAGAACAAGAGTCTGGAGGGCCTCGTTGGATGCAGACCCCTCCTCGGCCACGTCTGGCGACTCAGCAAGTAGGTGACCAAGCACTCTCAAAACATGCACCTGAAAGCATGGATCCGATAGCATCAGCCTTAAAATACGTCCTCGCACGTTGATCTGAACAACTCGCCCTCCATGATGTTGACTGTCGTGACAAATACTGAGTGTGGAGTACTTCTACAGCAATTGTTGTTCTGCTATCTCCTGTGAGGCAGCTGAGTGCCCTTCGCAACCTTGAAAAGCAGGCCTATGGAGCTTGCCTTGGATACTGGGAGGTCGGCAACAAGCATGGCAGTAAGCTGGCCCACGGTGCTGGAACTTGCGCTGGAACCACGGACTAGGCGGGTGAGTGCTCTGGCTGAGACCATCTGAGCTCGTGGCGATCCGCTGCCAAGCAGGCTCAAGAGGGCTGGCGTTGCCTCTGCAGTTTCCACGCAAGCCCGAATATCCTCGCTGCAACAACACAGGCAACAGCTTTTGTGGAAAGTCCAATCTACACAAACCATAAGACCAAGCATGTGAGTACATGCACACTAACTTAAGTCATTATTGACGTACCTGTAGCTGCACAAGTTTCCCAGGACGGCAGCAGCATCTTCCCGGGCCTTGCTAGTTCCAGTACCAAGAAGCTGCACTAGAGGAGGGATACCACCTGCAGCCGTGATGGCCCACTTGCTCTCGTCCTGCGATCATAAGCGGTCTAGCTTAGGACACCAACATCAAGCTGCTTGATGCAATCTTGTGACAACCTGCTCTGCAAACCATCTGAAAGGGCATCAGAAGAGTCAGTTGCAGTTGCTGACCATGTGCGCAATGTGTATCGAGGGCCTGCCTCAGTAGGGGCATTCACCTTTTGCACTGTAAGAATGTAGAAGAGCGAGGCAGCATACTCCTGCTGGTCCTCGGTGGACAAGCCAAGCAGCGCAACCAGCTGCTGAACACCGTCTCTCCCTTTGAGCGCCTCCCACAGGTCTACCTTGCCAGAGCAGAGCCTGATCTGAGCCTGGAGTAGGCAAGGGCCAGATGAGATTAGGAGGAGAGGGGTCGTAGCTGCTGCAGTACCCACGCACAAAAGCCCCGTGCTAAACATTCACCTGAAGCAGGTCTGCTTGTCCTTCAGGCGCAGAGAGTGTGATGAGTCCTGTGAGCATCCTCTTTGCATCAGCATGTTGGATGCCCTTGGCAACCACAGCATTGCCATACAGGCTAGAGAGGGCTTCAATTGCTCGTTCCTGCATCAGAAAACAGACTTGAGGATGACTGGAGGAATTCATGTGCTGGTGGACAAGAGCATGAGCTTCTCGCTCCGTCTTGTAGCCCTTCCAAGCCCATATCAGCCACTGACAACTCCTGAGTGACAACCACGTCACGCGAAGGCCACGCAAGACGAGGATGATAATACCCCTTAGCGCGACTGACACCTTAATCTTGGCTGCAATGTGAGTGGGATACGAGCCTGACATGCACCTGCACAAGTGTGTTGGTCTTCTTCTGCAAGCGCTTGCCAAGAGTGGCCTCCATCTCTCCTGGGTTAGTAACCCCCTCCTCGTCCAGGGGCACATCCAAGACCATCAAGGCATGTGCCAGCGCACCTATGGAATCGGCTTCGTCCTGAGCGTTTGTGCACTCGTTTACTCGTTGTGTCAGCTTAAGTACCACCTCCCTCTTGCCACCTGCCAAGATCCAATACAATCTTTGAAAGCTGGCCTTAGGGCCACATGGTCAAGCCAGTAGTTGCTGATAGCAGCTAGGCAAGGTGTCACACGGAACTGATTCAACACCGACTGATCGCAGGATGCTTCAGATGTCAAACCTGCCAGGTTTGAAAGGGCTGCCACTGAGTTCTCCTGGAGGACAGGCGCCAGGCCACTCTGAGAGAGCCAAACTTGCAGGTTATCTGTCAGACACAGTGTACTCTGTGACAAAATGGGTGAAGAACAAGGGGCCAGCGCACTGTCAGGTGCCTGGACACCAGGGCTGCAATGATGTTGACCTGCATCATCTCGCTTGACGGCGCTACCGTGGCCCGTATGAGCATGCTCTCCCCCTTGGCATCTCTTATGGCCTCCCTGGCAGCCCCGCTACCTTCAGAGAGGGCACGCAGGGCCCCAGCAGCCTCCATCCGCACCGCCACCTTTCTGCAGGACCAGGAGTGGCTTTGAAGAAGAGTCAAGCTGGGCAAGCCTTGACAAGATGAATTTGAATGACTCACAGCAGCACAGGCGAAGCAGCTCACAGCCAGCTCAGCAGGTCTTGTTGCATCCACACTTCATACGACAACAATAGGGCTTCTCACAGTAGGAAATCGTCGAGCAGCAAACAAGCTGGACGCCGCCCCCTGGGCAGATACTTGCCTGTCAGGTTCCAGCAGCTTGAGGAGCGGAGCAACAGCCCCTGCCTGCACGACACGCTTGCTGGCAGTTGCTAGGATCGAGCTCTCCTCGTCGTCTTCCGTTGAGGACATTGCCTTGCTGTGAACCAGGTACGACGCCAGGAGCGCAGCACACTGCTCTTGTGTATCTGGTGCCTCAAAGTCTAGCAGGTAGAAGAAGAGAGGCATTACTAACAATCTGCGGTCTAAGTGAAAGCCAAGCTGATGACACAGATGCTTCAATGCAACCCACACGAGTTGCACTGTCTGACAAGCAGCTGGAGAGCAAGAGCCAATGGTTCAAGGATAGTGCTCTGCTCAGCTGCGCCAAGCCAGAGTGCCAGGGCCCTACCAGGGTCGTCGTCATCATCCAGTTTGCCATCGCTCGCAGTGTCCTTCTGAGATAGCAAACCTGCGAGGCCTCGCCTACTATGAGAAGCTCCTGGTAAAGGGGCTGAGCACCATGCATGTCATCATGCATAGGCAAGTCAGAGCTTTAAGCACAAGAGGGCAACATCCAGGTGCACAACTCAAGCCAGCTTCATCCAGGCTGTTGGTGGGTTCTCAGAGCTACCTGTGAAAACCTCAATGCCACCAGCCTCCTCGCTGGCCTCCCAGAAGCCTTCCACGTGCTCGCAAAGGTTCCTCAGGGTGCCGGTGAGCAGCGCTGAGATCCTGGGCACAGGCGTCTTGGCGCTCTTCAACTGCTCCAGCAGCGCAGTCACCACCCCCTCGGTTGTGAAAATCTTCTTCCCTACCTGCTTGCAAAAATGCAGGTATGAGTATGCCAACTTGGTCTGAGAGACACGCCGAGTGCAGTGGCTCCCACTGATCTGCTATTATCCCCACAGTCTCTGGTACTGCAACTTCTTCCTCCGAGCCCAGGCTAGCAGTTACAACGTGCCAAAGCCAGGGAAATGCGGCTTGCTTGTCTGCTGCTGAGCAGCAAAAGGACAAAGTATTATGAGGTCAGAGCAGCAAAGGTCCCCGTCGGTCGCACCTGATCCCTTGCGGGGGTCTGCTTTGACACCGCATACACGGCCTTGGCCGCAACATACTGCAAGAGAGAATGCAGCACCATAAGTCCATCTGCAGAACTGCGCTTCGACTAGGACATCACTGGCAATGCAACTCCTGCATATTGAGCAGCATACCTCCAGCCTGACGCATCGGCAAGCTCATGCAAAAGACGGCACTACCAGTGAATCAAGGATCGCACCTGTGACTTGTAGGGCCCAATCTTGAGGAGCTGCAGCATTGGGGGGATGCATCCTCCAAGTAACACCTTCACCCTCAACTCGTCCTCCGTGCATAGCGAACCCAAGATCGCCGTGGCACATGTCTTGGCCGTCAGGGTCCCTGTGCGGAGGAGAGCAACCAGCAGAGGAATGGCCTGCGCGTTGTACCCAATGGCAGCCCGTGCATCCGTGCTGCCACCACAAGCAGAGGTGCAGCGCTATTGAGAATCACAAACATGGGCCGCACGAGAAAGCATGCAGCGGTGAACAGCGGCACTGTCCTTTGCCGATCACAAACGCAGAGCCTCAGTGACGGGCAGCTCTTAGGGCCGTCTGCGCGTGGCACCAGGCAAGGCGTCCTCACTTGTGCAGCGTCAGCTGGTCGAGCTGCATGGCCACCTTCTGCTTGCCCTCCTGATCGTTGCCTGCGGTCCGGAGCTGCTCCAGCGCGTCTGTGACCGCCGAGAGAATGATGTCGCTCTCATCCATGCCCGCATCGTGGCCCAGGTGGCCGCCCGGTCGCCCATTGGCCAAGCGGACGCCGCTCAGGCTGCCCCAGCTCACGGTGCTGCACCACCCAGCGTAGGCAAGCCGCCGCAGTCGGAGGCCAGCGTGCAGCCTCACAGGGGCTGGCGCCCCCGCGACTTCCAGACGGGCGATGCACCCAGTCGGCAGGGACGACCGATCGCGCCTGCCCTTGCCACAGCGTGAGCACAGCCGGCGAAGGCACGGGCTGGTGCAGCGACGGGGAGCGCACCCCGAGCCTTTCCAGTCCCGATCACGATTCCCGGGCAAGGCTAATGCGGGGTCTCGGAGGTGGCAACGCAAGTTCCTGCCTGCGCCGAGCTGCTGCAGCCTCTCGGGAGTCACGCAAGGTGGCCCGAGGTGCAACCTGTGACCCCCTTGGCCTGCTAGCATTCCCGAGCTCCACTTGCGGGCCAGGGGCTGCGGGCGACATGCAGTGGGCCGACACGGGTTCCGGAAGCCGGCCCCGGGCTGGCCCCGGAACGGTCTCGCCGCACGCACCTCATCCTCCGAGGCGCGCCGACGGCGCCGGCGGCGGCGGGCGGCGAGGAGGGGAGCCGGAAGGGAGGTCAGCGGCCCAGCCGGAGCCGCCGGCCGCGCAGCAGCCTCGGCATGGCGCGCGCAGGGTGCCCGCGGCAGCCGGCAAGGGGGCCCACGCCGCGCCGGGGAGCGCCGGCCCCGGTCGCAATTTGTTTTTTTTTTTTTTTTTTTTTTTTTTTTTTTTTTTTTTTTTTTTTTTTTTTTTTTTTT
>WELB01000035.1:903413-913603 GCA_009602725.1 Spirogloea muscicola
CCCGCCGCCCCCCCCGCCCCCGCCGCCGACGACGACGAGGAGAGCTTCCTCTATGGCTCCACTGCCGACCTGCCTCGTCCCGTGCCACCGCCCGCCTCTGCTGGCGACGTAGGCCACGCCGGTAGCGGCGTCGCCGTCCCAGCGGCCGTCCCTGCGCTTGCTGTCGCCGCTGGCGACCAGGCACTTTCGCAGTCAGCAAGGCCGGGGGCCATCCTGGAGCTCCACCAGCCGTCGCTGCTGCCGCGGCCGCCCCCGCCGCCGTTGCTGCATCAGCAGACGCAGCCGTCACAGCAGGAGCAGCCAGCGCAATCGGCGCCAGGGAGGACAGCGGCGTACGAGGAGGAAAATGCAGACGGGTTCTTAGGTGGAGAGAAATTGATCCACGACGAGGACGAGGACGAGGACGACGAAGACGACCTCCAGATTGTCCTCAATGAAGAGCCTCCGTCGCAGCTGCAACTCTACCAGCAGCAGCGCCAGGAGGAGGCTGCAGCCGCGGCTGCTACGGCCGGCAAGGACGACGAGGACGACTCAGAGGAAGACGAGGACGACCTCGTCATTGTAGCCTCTGAGGTTGACGCCCCGCTTGAAGCTCAGCACCTCTGGCAGCCGCAAGCGCGCGAAGATGCGGCTGTCACCGAGGGTGCTCCCGAGGAGCCGGAGCTGCAGGCAGCAGCAGGGGAAGCTGCGCCTGGGCCTCCGCCTGCAACGACTGCAGCTGTGGCAGGCTCTGCGGGACCTCGCATTGGATACAGCGGGGCTGGGTACCATCTCCCAGTCAGCTCGAAGGTTCTTCACCCAACCCGTCCTCCAGCAATCCTTGCTCTGGGCTGCATAAGAGCCAGCTGTTGTTGCTGCAAACTTGCCGATCGTGCAGGCACAGGCCCTGGAGATTGAGGCTAGCGAACACAGCAGCACTTGCTGACCAGTGGCCTTTGGCTTGCACCAGTATGTTCGACCCCCTGCTGGCAACACATTGGGACCACATGGCCGCGGCCTGTACTCAGCTTCCCGTGGAGGCTCCCTGCAGAAGCCGCCGCTGGACTTCAGCTTGCCACCCCACAAGTACGCATCCAGCTTTACTACAGCCTGTTGGTATCCTGCCTGCCACTCTCCTGCAGCCTCAGCCCCATCTGAAAGCGCCTCAATATACAATGCTGTGCTGATCTGTTTGGGGGTCAGAAGACCCCCTTAGTCAGGCAGCCAGTCATCCAAGGTGGCCAGGGCCCAAAGTGGGGAAGTGCTCTTGGATCCACCCAGCATCGTCATGACAGAACCTCTTGCTGGCAGGACTGTATTTGATGTTGACCTGGATGCACTGGATGACAAGCTGTGGAGGCGACCAGGAGCTGATATCTCTGACTACTTCAATTTTGGACTTAACGAGCTTACCTGGAAGGAGTACTGCCTCCGGCTGGTCAGTACCTTGTGTCGGTTCCCAGAAGCCCGACATGACCATCATTGGAAGACGTGGCCACATGCCTCAGCAGCTAGACCAAGCACTCCCGGGACTGTGCAGCTCTGCGTCACAGTCCTCAAGTTGACAGCTCTGCTTGATGATTGAGCACGAGAAGATCAAACTTGATTGGGGCTCCTCGTCGCGCTTGCCTGATCCACATACGAATAGCTCAGCGGCTGGCTGACCTTTGTGTCAGAGACTGCAACTTGCAGGTACAGCTGAAGCTTGAGTCTGCAATGCAGAATAGGATACGCGTGTACGAAAGTGGCCGCCCGGATAGTGTGAGCCTGTTGTTGCCCTGCAGCTCTTGGCAATGGTGCCCTGCAAAGATCTTCACTACGACGCGCTTTTGACTATAAGATATCTGTGTCGCAGAAGTGGCAAAGTGCCCTTGCAACCCCAGCACTGTCAGCACGCTACTACAAGTCTGAGGGCCTGTGTGTGTGGCATCGGTGCAGGATATTGACCCCGACATGCCACGGGAACTTGTTGCCCTTTTGGACCCCTCGCGGCTGAATGGGGCTTGGCCGCGTCCTGGAGGAGGAAAGCCAACAGATGGTGGTGGTGGAGGGGTGGAGCGCCGAGCGACTGCAGAGCTCCGCCGATCTCAGCGCCCTCGCGATCCCCTTGCTATTGTCGAGGTACAGCCAGCTATGAGTTGGACCTGCCAAATGAGGTCTTTTGCCTTCTGGCTATTGCCCTCTGTGACGTTGCAGCAATGATCCGTGTGCTCTTGACTATCATGCATACCTCCTCTTCAGCTCTTTGTACCGATCGTTGAGCAACCCAAGGTGGAGCTACCCAAGGCTGCTGATGGGGAAGACAAGGAGAAGCAGGCTATGGCGGACGACGTGCAGCCAAAGGGAACAGACAGGTCAGGAAGTGGAGGTGACATGCTTCCTACGAAGCACAAGCAGGCAAATGAAGAGAACAACAAGGAGGACGGCAACAACAATGAGGACGATGCGTGGAATGCGACAGTGGGCCGGCCCTTGGGTTTTGGTGGGCCTAAAGTGCCACAGCTGCAAGGGCACATCCCATCCAGCATGCCAGGCCCTCGAGGAGAGGGTCTTTCATTCTATGGAGCTCCACCGCAAGCGAGGTTCTCAACAATCGAACCTGCCGTTGGCTTCTGCTAACGTGCATGAAAGATTGTTGCAGTGGTCACACAACAAGGGAGCATGGAAGCAGGATGACTTTGTGATGGATCTTTGAGCTGTGTTGTTTGGTCGGACGGACAGGCTGCCAATTGGATTTGATCGCTTGGCAAGTGGACCACTTGGAATGGGAGCTCAATTTCATGCACCACAGCACCTGCTACCATCATTCGGAAGCAATGGTCTCAGGTACACTCCCATTGATTCCCAAAGTCAGCGTGCGGTCATTGCAACAGCTTCCTTGCCAGGCACTGTTTGCATATGTTGCTGCTTTTTGCGGATACGTTTATGTATGACTGGTTGAGCAGGGATGCTATTGCGGTCCAGTACCTTTTCAGCACAGCGAGTGTTGGGTATTGCTCCTAGTAAAGTCCCCCCCAGTCCCCCCAACCCTTGTCGAGGTTTGGGAGTCTGGCCAGCAAGGTGACAATTTGATGCACTTGCGCAGGACGCCACCACTGGCAGCGCTGCCACCTCCTCCGCCTCTGAGGAGTGCTGGTCAGCAGCCCCTTCGCGCAAGACCTGCGCAACGAAGGGCTCCTGATCCGAAAGAGAGGAAGGACCAAGGCAAGCAGGGAGTAACCAAGGAGGTTCGACATGGCTTAGATGAGGGGTCGGACGGCAGAGATGCAAGCCCACAGCCTGCCAGGAGGCAAAGGTCGGAAGCCCAGGACAGCCAGCATTACAATGGAAAGCAGCCACGTCTCGCGGAATCCTACCAGCTTGCACCTGGCATGAGCCATGCCAGCAGTGAGCTGCAAGCACGCTCTCGCGTTGAATGGAACAGCAGTAGATGCGAGAATGACTCCAGAGATGCGAGCAGCTCTATGGAAGGTGGCGAAGCAGACAAGAGGAGAGACAGTGCTTGGAGTGCAGAGGGGAGGATGAGTGAGAAGCATCGCAAGGGGGTTACAGTAAACAACAGGAGCAGCAAGCGGCTCGCAGAGGAGACGTCATCCACTTACAAGGACAGGGACATCAGGTATGGTGCAGGGTACATGGACAAAGACGGAGCACGTGAGTGGAGCAGGGGAGATAGGGAGGGGACCTCAACCAGCCACAGAGGAAGGACTTCTAAGCATGAAAGTGCAGGCAAAGACGATCCTCATATGAGTAGCCGCAGCAGGGAGGCAAAGGCAGACGGCAGAGCAGCAGAGCTCAGGGACGGAGTAGAGCAGTCGAGCAGACGGCCAAGGAGAACAGCCGCATCTGAGGATCGTATTGAGCGGCACAGGGTGACTGAGTCGTACGAGGGGGTTGAGTTAACCAGGCAAAGGGCGACAGACAGGGGTGAGGACTCGGACAGAAGAGGCAGATCCGAGGAGGATTTGCATCATGGGACGTCAAAGAGGGAGGATGAGCGCAGGAGGTCGCAGCAAGTCGAAGGGCATGGTGAACGTGCTGTGGATAGGCAGACTGATCCCAGAAGGAGCAGGGACACTGACAGGGACAAGGATATGAAGAGGAGCAGGGAAGATGACCTGTACAGAGAAAGGTCACGAGGAAGTGACAGGGGCAGAAGGTCATTGGAGGAGGATGTGCAGCCAAGAGGAGACGACATCTTGTTGACTGCCGAAGAGAGGTACAGGCGAAGCAGAAGCAGGGACAGGGGGAGGCGGAGGCAGGCCGAGCAAGAAGATGATGCCGGAGATGCTCGGGATCCAAAGCAGAAGGTCCGACATGGGAAGACTGCCGATACTGAAGGGCGCCGGGCTCAGCTAAGAGAGGTTGCAGAACTTGCTCGGAAGCGTGAGGCCGAAGCAAGGTCACAAAGCGTGCGTGGCGAGGCCTTTTACCAAAACGAGGTTTGTTTGCTGCCCGGTGCCTGGGACGTCATATGACCTGCATGCTTACGGAAGACAGTACTGTGGCGGGGTTTTGGAAAGCATTTTCGGGAGCTTGTGCGACTGCTGCCAGGGTTGCTACACATGGCGAGCCGGAACCTTATGAGCTGTATGGTGTTGGCTCTTGTGGATTCCCTTAAGTGCTTGTCTATCATGGACATTACGCTGACTTTCCATGCAATCTGGATTTGTGATTGCTACAGCATGGGGAGCACATCTTTGAGGATGCACATCGTGCCAACCTGGATGATGGCAATAGGCACAAGCATAAGAGCCGTTCTGAGCAAAGGAATGGTGATCACCAACACAAGCACCACCGCAGAGGACAGGAGAGCAGTTATGAGCATCTGCCGCAGGCATTGGATGATGTTGGTGCGCAGGAAACAACGAATAGCGCCAAGAGAAACAGCAAACGCTCAAGAGCCTCTGGGAAAGAACGGGATGAGCACTTGGATGCTCGAGTTCCTGGAGATGGAGAGGTGGCTCAAGGTACCCCTCCCAATGCATCTGCTTCTGCTTGCCATCTACCAATTACCAAGAGGTGGTCGAGCTTGATGCTGGTGTAACCTCTTGATTGTGCTCATTGACCAGGTGACCCCCATGCTTCAAGGAGGACCAAGCACACACTGGAAGCGGACTGGGGTACAACTGGGGGGCAGTCGGGCACAGGTCAGGAGGAGACACTGCTGGGCGCAAACCGCAAGCACCGCCGACGACATGCAGTAGCTTCGCAAGAGCGTCCTCAAGAGACATCTTCTGCAGTGCTTGCTGATCTTGATTCAGATGTGCACTTGAGGCGGCCAAGAGAAGACCGCACTTCGCAGTTGGATGACCAACCCTTTGAGGGATCAGATGGTGTGACAGAGAGAAGAGACGCTGTTCCCCTTGATCGCCCTGCCAGAAAGCGGCGCTGGGCTTCTTGATCTACGATACTCCTCCAGTGCTCTGTGTTGCCAGACATGCAAGGCTCCACAAGGTCACTATGTCTGTACCTTGCGCACTGGCCTTCTTGCTGGGAAGACCGTTCTTTAGAAGTGTCTGGTCAGGTTGCCACTGAGTCGTCACATGCATGGTCATGACGCACTCACTTTATGACGAGTATTGCCAGGCCCTCCGCCTGCTTATAGGTATAAGCTGGCACCACTTAACAGACACTAAGGGAGGCACTTGTGGAAAGTGGTGAAAGACTGAAGGACACTTCACAACATGCAGTATGACACTCACACATTTATGGGCCCCTGCGAGTTGCCGATAGCAACTGTCGGCCAACTGAGTTCTGGAATTAGATTTGTCTGTATTTAGCTCACAGTCGCCAAGGTCGTGGAAGAGAAACCTTGACAAGCTAGAATGGCTGCACCCATGGAGGCCTGTGTGTGTGGAGCAGGTCTGACTGGCACTCCCAGCACTCGCTCTCGGATCGAGGTCCAAGCGTCATTTTTCGCGCCCCCCCCTGCTGTCCACACAGTACAAAGAGGCGTGGCTCCTAGTCTACCCAGGAGCTCATACGCCTGACCCTGCAGGGTGCACAACGCTGGGGGTAAGCGGAGGAGTCTGGTGAAGAAAGCGTGTACTAAGTTGAGTGCCGCCTGCCTGGGCAACGATAGTAGTCTTTCGCATACAGAGTGGCTTGAACCTGTACCTCAATACGGGCAATGGATTCGAGAATGCCATGTAGGTACTCCACATCGTCCTCCGGACGTGGACCCAGCCTGTCGCACGTGCTTGCCACACTGTCAGGTGAATACCTTACGACGGCAAGAGTCAAGAGCAGCAGGCCATAAGCGAAAAGGTGTCGCCCTGTGATCTGCTTTGGTGTGCGAGCATGTGAGGCGAGCCTGCCTGGGCTGCAGGTTGGGATCAGCCACAGGGAACCTCTCTCCAACTCCAGGCAGTGGGTAGAAGTCCAGTGGTGAGGTCTTTGCTGGATCGATCTTCTCACTCAACCTCTGAAGTTGCTCATTTGAGAAGAGCTGCCGCAGCACTGCAACATGCTCGAGTCACTTGGTCACAAGAACAGCTTCCCACATATCCCTGTGGGAAGGTTGCCGAATTGGACAGAGCCTACCTGCGCCACCAGTATTGCTGGCTCCTCCGACTAGCCACCTTGATCCAAGTCTGTGACTGTATACGCCGTATTTGGCGTCATCCACACGCTGCGTGCTGAGAAGTTTGATTGCCATGGTTGACCCCAGGGATGTCACCTGCTTGCCGCGTGTACTCCAACATCAGCGGCCTTTGCAGCGGCCTTTGCAGCGGCCTTTGCAGAGAATTGACAAGCGCTGTGAATGTGCTGAGGTGCTCACAGCGTGCCCTGGATGTGGAGCCTGAGCCGCGAGGAAAGCAGCAATGCTGTCTGTCGTGCCACAGCAGACTAGGCAGTCCATCGGTAGTCCTGCACATGGAAGAAGCACATCAGGCTTGCAGCTCATTGGACACCAATCGGCTGCAATATCCTGGAGAGTGTCATACAGGCATATAACCAGTCAAGTGACACAGGCTGCAGCTTAAAACAAGGGCATTGGACCTCTAATCTAGAAAATGAATGTCAGGACACGATGCGCTAGTTAGCCACTTGATTGAGCTTACCATATGTGGCTGCCACTGTGCGGGAGACCGGTCCTATGACAGATGCAGGCGCTTTGACGATCGGTAACATTGAAGCGAATGGCCGATCCAAGAGCCAAGCAGGGTATTCCTCAGTTCCTGGGTCGTAGCCCACCTGCCTGCACGCTGCAGGTTAGTCGCGTGCACAGCAAAGTGCTTCCACTTCAGATCGATGACACAGCCAAGAAGGAAGAGGAAGGACCTTGAGAGCGTTGTTGTAATCAGTTACAAAGGGGCCCTGGTGGAAGAGGCGCAATAGCCAGTCTGCCTGGTGCATCATTACTGCTCCCTTGACAGCCCAATCCTTGTCCTCTTGCTCATCCCACCAAGCGTACAGCCTGTCCTAAAGGTACAGGGATGAGGAGCTGGGATGAGGAGCTGCCTGCAGTCTACTCTCCCCTTGATCGTTTGGATGGGTGAAACCTCCAGCTCAATCAGGATGTCAAACACCACAGCTTTGCAGCAGCCAATATGGGAAGTTTTGCCATGATGAGGTTGCTCCTTGAAGCAGCTAACCGATCCTTGATCAGCTTTTTGGAATTTCTGGCGTGCCTGCCTCTGTCTTGCACACACTCTTGTGAAAGTTACCTCAATAACATTGAAGTCAAGGAGTTTCTTGCATTGCCTTGGACAAGGGCGTCCAAAATTTCTGCATTGAGGGCGGGTAAGACTTGCTCACTTGCAGAGCGTGGAGGTGCCTGTGCACACGGTGTGGTTGTCAGGAGCGAATGTCGACACTGAGAGCAAAGCTTCAGGGCAGCTTTCATTGTACAACATTGGTGGAGCGAGCGGTTCTCCGCTCCGCCTGCATATGTCAGAGCTGCGCCATCAACACAAGTCATGGCGTACATCGCCAGAAACAGTGACAGCAGGTGATGCATTGCCCTTTACCTGTCCACGATCAGAGTGGTGGCGGAAGTGCCATCCAAAGAAATGGCGGTTGTTGCAGCCTTTACATGTGGAGGTATAGCCTCCATAAGCGCGTCCAATGTGGATCGCCACGAGTCTGGCCAGTTCTTGGCTGCATCTGTCTGCCCGACCAAGGCAGAATGTGAGACAAAGCGCTCTGTGGAGAGGGCTTCTCCTGCCAAAGTGCCGGTACAAGGACAAGGCAACATAGGTGCTCGTCCTTTTTGCAGATAGCTCGCGTTAAGCAGATATGAAGTTGTTGAGTGCTTTACAGGCTGCTTACTGAGTAAGGCATCTGGGCATCAGCATGGAGCTCGAGGTGTTCATCGATGACAGTAACTCGCGCTCCCGAGGTGCCAAAGTCGAAGCCCATAAACAGCGGCCCGCTGCTTCCAGCAGAGGAGCAGCAGGCTACACGTGCTGACTGCCTCCGAAGCCCATGCTCCCGTCGAGACCGTATCAGTCGTAGAGGGGTTACTGGGGCAGAGCGCTGGAACACCGGCCACGAGTGGGTCGCCATGGCCGGAGCGCCGGCGTCCGCGAGCGAAGACCAGTTCGAGCTGAGCTAGTCAGTAGAACAAATACCTGTCCTCCACCCAATTAGACCATCGCTTACTACTCCAGGCTCCTTTGGACCTTGTTCATGTTTTCGTATGCTGGCATTTTCCACAGAAGAAAGCGCGCGGTGCGCATGAAATTGAAAGGGAGGCCAATTCTAGCCTTACAAATGTATCTTTAACTGGGTAATGAGCTGGCTAAGGGGGACACTAATATCCCCGCGTGAGCACATGCATATCTGACAAGCTATACTGAGGAGCCAAACCACCCCCACGGAAGCCATTAGCCTGGGCTAATGCACGACCAGCACGCTGGTGGATCGCGAGTGCCTGAGAGCGCTGCAGACTTAACGATAACTCAACGATAACTCAACTCAACGATAACCGCATTCTAAAGCATGCAACTATGGCTTGCGGGACGCTAGAATGGCAAGATAGAAAGAGAGACCATTGAAGAAGTAAGCTCTTCCACAGTAATGCGGCTGCTGATATTGAAACAATCGGCTGTGAAAAGCCAGCCAGATGCATACAAGTATTCATGACGGAGCTACAAAGGGGCGAGGGCTGTGAAAAGAGCCGCTTCTTCTCCTCCAGCCTCCCATATTTAAGTTCTCAATGCGCCGTCTCTCAGCCCTTGCCCCCATTGGGAGTGCCACTTCTTCTCTCCAGCGCCTGAACCAAGCTAGCTGACGCGCACCGTCGTAGTAGAGGGGACCCAGCTTGGTGGCATACTAGCCTTCTGCCAGCCGTTGATTGCATGTTACAGATTGAGGCTCTCGCTAAATATGCAGCGCTCCGTTTGGCCATGTTGTGCTGTTGTGCAAAAGATTCGTGTATTTGAAACAAACGAAGGCCAAATGGCCAAGTACAAAGGCAAGCACATCTAAGACCTATATAACCTACAGCAGAATGACCCGCTCAGTAACCGCGGGTCAAAACATAAAGGTCGCTAATCAATGCCTGAATTCTAGATGTCGGATAAGAAGCCCTTCTGCCACCAACTAGAGCTCGCCCAGCTTTCTGGTGCAAGGCATTAGCCTGGGCACGCTGCAGACTGGCCGAAACTCATCGTCGCAAGAGAGACAGGTATGCAGCTTGCAAGCACATCTCAGCCGGGAACACATCTGCACGTCGTGTATAGCCTAGATTGGCAATGTTGTGGCAATAGAGAGACGCTTCAGTAGATGTGATGTGCTTGCCTTTGTACTTGGCCATTTGGCCTTCGTTTGTCTCAAATACACGTAACTCCTCTAGAAGATGGTTATGATAGCCAGCCCAGGAAAAATATTGAACACATCTCGAAGGGGCCAGATTGGTCATGTTGTGCTGCATCCCGTGGGTGGCTCATTGTAGTCAATTTTTTGACAACGATAGTGAGGTGGCTGACACGTGGACAGATGATGCAGACTCACAATATGGTCTGGTGTGATATAGGAAGCGGCTATACTGAAAGAAGGACATTTCCAGTCAATGACGATGACTGTGATTGGCCAGCCTAGGACAAAAGGGGGCCAGGGCTGTGAGAAGCCAGCCCACATAACAATGAGGACAGCAGTTGCAAGCACGGCATTGCTGCCCGGCATTGCCCTAAAGCCCGGCATTGCATGGCTGTGTGGTTAGGGTTTAGGGTTTAGGGTTTCGGGTGTAGGGTTTAGGGTTT